>JAWWEE010000122.1:47700942-47714004 GCA_035221455.1 Xenops minutus | reverse complement strand
GGAAAGGAAAGGAAAGGAAAGGAAAGGAAAGGAAAGGAAAGGAAAGGAAAGGAAAGGAAAGGAAAGGAAAGGAAAGACAAAAGAAATCCTCTCCCCTTAAGCCATCCTTATAGAGCCTCTGATGGCCTCTTTTTTAGCAGCTTTTACCTCCTTCCTACTTTCCAGCCCACTGTTGCCAGCTCAATGCCAGCCACTGGGTTGTGTTTTATTGCAGTAAATGTGAGCATGTATCCTGGCTGTACCACAGTTTTGAGGAGACATATACTGTGTGAAGAAGCAAAAGCATCATAACAACATAGCAAGGTTGGGACAGTGGTGCATGGTGCTGTGTAATGTCTGGTAAAATGTGTCTGCTATTACAGACAAATGCCACGCTAAGGAAAAGTACCTGCCCAGTGAGGTTATGGAACAGATCATCTGGAGTGCAATCACACAGCACATACAGGACAACCAAGGGGTCAGGCCCAGCCAGAACAGGTTTAGAAAGGGCAGGTCCCGACTGACCAACCTGATCTCCTTTTATGATAATGTAAGTTAGGGAAAAGCTGCGGTTGTAGTCTACTTGGACTTCAGCAAAGCCTTTGATACTGTCTCCCACAGCATTCTCCAGAATAAGCTGGCAGCTCATGGCTTGGACAGGTGCACTCTTCACTAGGTTAAAAACTGGCTGGATAGCCAGGACCAGAGAGTAGTGGACGGTGCTGCATCCAGTTATTGGCTGGTCACAAGTGGTCTTCTCCAGAGCTCACTAGTAGGGCCAGTCCTGCTCAATATCTTTATCCATGATCTGGATGAGGGGATCGAGTACACCCTCAGTAAATTCAAAGACAACAGTAAGTTGGCTGGGAGCAAGTTGATGGGGTTAGGAAGGTTCTACAGAGGGATCTAGACAGGCTGAATAAATGGGCTGAGGCCAGTGGTATGAGGTTCAACAAGGCCAAGTGCTGGGTTCTGCACTTGGGTCACAGCAACCCCCTGCAGCGCTACAGGTTGGGGGAAGAGTGGCTGGAAAGAACCTGGGGGTGCTGGTGGACAACTGCTGAACATGAGCCAGCGTGTGCCCAGGTGGGCAGGAAGGCCAATGGCATCCTGGCCTGTGTCAAGATTAGTGTGGCCAGCAGGACTAAGGAAGTGATTTTCCCTCTCTACTTGGTGGCGGTGGCAATATGACGCCTTGAGTAGTGTGTCCAGTTCTGGGCCCCTTACTTCAAAAAGGAGGTGCTGGAGCAAATCCAGAGAACAGCAATGATGCTGGTGAAGAGTCTGGAATACAAGTCCTGTAAGGAGCAGCTGAGGAAGCTGGAGTTGCTTAGCCTGGAGAAAAGAAGGCTCAGGGGGGACCTTACCACTCTCTACAACTCTCTGAAAGGAGGTTGTAGCAAGATGAGAATCTATCTCTTCTCCAAGGCAACAAGTGAGAGGACAAGAAGACACTGAAGTTCTTTGCCAATACTGGTACAAAGAACAGTTATCTAAAAAGGCAAGGATGTGGACTAGGCTGTTGGGTTGCTCAGCTCTGGTGGTTTTCAGCTCGTGATCTCTGGGCCTCTAGATACTTCTCAGAGAACCCACAGGAGGTAACCAAGAAGGATCACACAATTCAGTAGTATTCACTCTCTAAAGATCCTTAGATCTGAAAACCACCGCCCTGCCAGGTCATGGAGGCAGTGTGAATTAACTGCAGCATGCAGCGACCAGGAGCCATGGGCAAAAATTGTGGCTAGGTGACACTGCAGGGCAGCCTCAGACACTGTGATAGCATCATGTGTGGTTTAGAAGCTGCACGTGCTGCTGCTAAGCAAACAGTAAGCCTGCTTGAAGAGACAGTTCTTAGGGTTCAAAAGCAAGTTGAGCCTTCAGATACAGGTGGCAAGGCAAAATATAACCAATGGGTATGGGTGCTACAGTGAACAGATTCTGAGCTCAGCAAAACTGGAATTTCACATCTGACTTCAGTGGAGTTACACCAAATTTATAGCAAAAATACTTAAAGAAGGTTTTTTTGCCAGGATGTGGTCTGTTTATCTAGAATATACTATGGAGAAGTAGGTGTCAATGTGTAATTTTAGCTTGTATGTAAAGCACCGCATTAAGACTGCTTAATGTTAAAACACAAAGCAAAAGTATTCCTCCATTTCTGAGAGGATTGTGTGTTATGTGACCATGTTACGTTGATTCCATTAGAAAAAGTAGCTGAAGCACATGATTGGAAGGCTACTACAACAAAACCCTAATCCTCAAGAGAAGTTCAGATTCTGATTGTGGCAACATTATTGTAGATACATTCCTAGTTACATTATTCTGAATTTACACATAGGGCAGACTAAGGTTTGCTTGTGGAGCTTTAGTGTATTTGGGATCTCCTTACACAATTGCAAAATAAAATACATTATGCATCTAGTTGACTATGTAAGCCCACTTCAACAAATGCAATGACAGCAGCCTTCAGTCCAAGCATTTTGCCACGTGACCTTAATTTATGCCCTTACCAGGCTTACATCTTAGTAATGATAATTCAGAGTAAATCCACTAAGATAATCACCTACATGAACTTATTTTAAACTGAACTTGACATCCTACGCTCACCCTAAAACCAATTTTCATTGACAGACATTAATGTTACAATCTTTCAGAACTGAGAATTGCAGCACGCAGCAATTTTTTTGTTATTAAAGAATTAGTCACTTCATGTTAAAAGGTTTTATTTAACTGATTGTCACTTCTCAACTCCTATTTACCAATTAAATAAAGTAGGGACAGAAAATAAAACTTTTTTTTTCCCTAATTCAACCCCTGTGAATTTTGTATTGCTGCAAGCAAAGCTGAATGGAGATGACTGTTGTGTCCTTTGCAATGTCATGTCCACAGCTATGGTCTTGCTGAAAACAATTGTCTTCATTGTCCCTAAAAGCTCTTAATATTGAAGTGTAGGGACAGTGAGGGAGCCTCAAGTGATATAAAGAGGAAAGTTGCCTGTCATAATTCACTCCTGTTTCCTTGCAAACTCCTGAAACTGAAGGCCAGCATTTTGTTTCTCAGGTCTAACATGGTCTGCAAATATGGTATTTTATAGGTGTATCTGTGTATGTGCATGTATAGATGCAAAGATACACACACACATGCACACACACAATTTGTTATGCATCTAATGAAAGACAAGTTAAAACAATGCAATATGGTTCATCACTTAAACTGCAGAAATATGGCGATATGAACAACAGCCAATAATCCTACTCTTCCCAAATGAGTACCCCTCTATGCTTCATTGGATTCTGTCATAACTCAGTATTTTCAGAGAACTTTAGCTATCACTGCTTAGATGCTTAATTCTTAGGAAAAAATCAAATGTGAAGAGCACTAAAATATTTTTTTTTAAATAATAATAACAACATTCTTTGGAAAAACCTTAACGTTTTTCTCAAAATTTTCTTGCCAAAATGCTTATGAGAAAGGAAGAAGTCTGTAAGTCCCTTGCCTCCACGTGTTTTTTTGTTCTAATAGAGGCATGTCACTAGTGAGAGATGCCTGTGCCATGACCACGAGTGGGCTGACGCATTACTATCTGGCCTCACATTTCACTTGCAAACAATACTAGGAACTGAGCCCATAGAAAATATTTCACTCTCACCAGTCTGGCACATTGTTTGAGCTGGGAAATTGAGACAAACTGCTACATTCTTGGTTAAAAATAAGAGGAATTTTCTCTCTAGTCTGAACTTTCCACCATGAGTTGACCTTTGTCATTTTGGCACACCTTTTGAGGTCTGAATATAGCTTAGCTTTTATGTGGGGCTTTCTGTACTTAGAGAATTGTGCAGCAGTGGAACAGGTTCAGACCTGCTAATGAAGGAAGTGCAAAATGTGTCTTATTGAACCAGACACCAGCATCTTACCATGCCTTAAAGTGCTGGCTTGGTTGTGATGAGGGCGAGATGCCTCAGCCCAAGACAGCCTCCTTCTCCTGGAGGAAGCATAATCGTGGTTCATATTTAGCTCTAGAGGATCACTGATTGCAGCCACACCTGGGCTGAATCTGTCCCATATATTTTGATTCTGTATCCTCCACAAATCCCTCACAATGAATGACTCAGCCTTTCCACCAAGCAACAAAGGCATTTGGAAGGTCACAGCTCCCTGGTACACTCCAAATACTGTTTCAAGCTGAAAATGATAAAATCAGTTAAACTGCATGTGTACAGAGTACAATACTGCAAGGGACCAGGGATATTTACAGAGAAGGATTTGTACAGAAGGTAACTTGTGCTGTTCTTGTTATTGTCAAGCCCTCATTAAAGAGATTTTCCATGATGGTAACTATATGTTCAGACATTATTTCTTCACTTTAATTTTGGTGGAGAAATATAGTTGTTTAAAAGTATTATAAAATTGGTATTCTACCTGGCAACAAGGTAGAATATTTCTATTGCTATGTTACCTACCATATTCTAATAACCTCAGCTTAGCATTTTGATTGAAGTCAAATTCATATATATATATATATATATAAAATCTTTTTTCACTGTGACAGACTTGTCCATAAGGTACTGTCCATAAGGTCACAGCTTAGACAGTTGCATAAATGTTTCCAGCCAGGCTTTTCTCTTCATCTTTATTCAGCTGCTAATGAATCTGTAGTTACTGAAGAAATTCTTCCTAGTCTCTCAAGCCCCTTGCCTGTACTGCCTTAGAGTCCTGATAACTGAGACCTTTTTTTGTGGCAGTTCATCCTGCTCTGCATGTCAGATATCTTCTTTCTGTCACCAGTGTATTTGATTAATTATTTATTTTCTTTGGACATAATCATTACCAGAAATGATAAATGCAGTCAGTCCCTAATCCACAGTTATACAAATCATCCCCCATTGCCTGAGCAGTCTCCTGTGAGTACAGCCATTGCTGTTGCTCTTCAGCTGGCTTTTTCCCTCTGATTTTCCTGCATCATCACACCGATTTCCATATAACACCATGCCAGTTACTTTACTGAAATCTGTATGGATTTGCTTTGTTGCAATTTCATTCTCTAAAAACATTGTGTGTTTTATCAGAGAAAAATACCAAGTTAATTTGGCACAATCTATATTTGGTAGCTATGTCTTCAATTTTTATTTATTTTCATATCTATATTTATTTTACAAAATGTTAAGTCCTTGTAGACAGTTGAAATCATCCTAATACACTTCTGTGCATCACTTTTTTCCTTAAATACTACTACTTAATTTTCAGTCTGTTAATCATATGGTATTGCCCTTTGCTCTAGTAAATGTGTTAAAACTCTTATCACTGGATCAATTGTTTCTGCTACTGGGCCTCCTTGAGAGCTGAGCTCTTTGCCCTTCGGTTTCACCTTGCACACAACAATTTCTCTTTCCACACTCATTCTCATGAACATCTTTGATTTTACCTGTGTGTGCTGCAACATTATCATTACTCATGCTGAGCAAAATAATCAAGTAGTTTGGGGTGGCACCAAGACCAATTAGCTTTAATTGCAACCGCATCTGAGACTTATAAGCATCCATTCCTTTCTTTGTTGTTTATATGGCCGAGGTGCCTTTTATTATTTGCTTGAATTTCTTTGCTGTTGCAGTCATTATTGAAAAGAAAAAAATCCCACTCTGCTTTGTTGTGATGATATTAGGAGATATGCAAATAATTTAATAGGGAAATAATAGAATAAATTTGTCCTGAATTTTTTTAAACCAAACAGTTCATCAAGATCCACCTACAAGTAGAGGGGTGAATCTCTGTATCAAGCCTACTGACTTGTAGTGAGTGACCTGTCATTTCAAGATCAGAGTATTTTCCTTTGACTTTGCTGAGACCCACCATAAGAGGCTATTTGTCTGCAACCCCGTCCACTGGGTCTTCTGCCCACCCTTCCTGCACAGCTTGTTCTTATAATTCATTGTGGTTTCTAAACAATATTTTCCCAATTTGCCTCTCATTCACAAACCCTGTAATATTATTGCAGTGGGAAATCTAATGATGGTTCTTCTTGTGGACTTCAGCAAAAAGGTATGCAACTAATTAGGCACTGAGAAATGCGCTTCAGGAAATTAATTAATTTTAATTTTCTTTTGGTTTCCCTGCAGGGCCTTTCCTTTTGCTCATCCTTGCTGACAGAGGCCACAATGGCTAATTCAATTCCTCCCTGGGGCTAGTTGGTTTCTTTGAGCAGGAGACCTCAGAGGGAATGTTTTACTCAGTCCTATGCATTATTTATTATTTTACCACTGTGGGGTAAAATCAGCCCTCATTTTATATATTAAAAAAGTTACCCTACAAGAATCAAGAAGAAAATAAGACACTGAGACAAAAAGTAATACTGGTCTTGAAGAAAGCAGATCAGTAAGTGATAGGACTGGTTGCACTGTGTGATTTACTTCACAGCATTCTCCAGATACAAGGAAGTTCTTCCATCGTGGAATGAGTAGGGGTTCCCCTCCATGTGCTCCCAAAATCTGGGCAGAAAAATGCCAGTGCAGAGATCAGAGCACACACATACCTGTGCTACCTCCCCATTGCACAGCTACAGCAAGAGCTGTCCCACTAGAAACTCTGCTCACATTTGTATCCTCTCTGAGACACCTCCTCAGGAGTGAGCCCTGAGCCACCAAAAAGGTGGCTGAGGTCTGTTGCCCTCTGGAAGAGGCTGGCAAGAGCCCTGGTGCACCACCTTGGGAAGGCTCCTCGTACGCGCTCGATTCCGACTCAGACACCACGTGTTGTCACTAGATGGCGATGGACACCTTCGGTACTGTGCAAAATAGCCAAATGCTTTCCTCAAACAGAACAGGGAAGGGGGGGGGCGGGGGGGGGAAGAGCAAAAGTTGCATTACGATGTAGTTTTTAATTTAACAGTGATACACTACTTCTCAAATAATATATTCTCGTTTTCTCTCCAGACTCAAGCACCAAGGTAATATCTCGGGTTTCTATGGTAATTCTTTTGTTTGCAAACAGTATTTCTATCACTCCAACCACCTTTAAAAAAGGGTTGTACATTTTCCTTTCTTGATTGCAAATCTTAATTACTTTTGTCAGTATTAGCATATTGTCTTCAGAAAGAAGCAGAGTCTTGTTAAATACAAGCCATTAATAAATCAAGCATAAACCTAATCTAATTGCAACGTTTGGTCTATGCTATATGAATACCCTCTCTCTCTTCTTCAGTAACAAATTTTCATGAAAATCTAAGCAAAAAGACATTTAAAACATAGTAGCTTTTCCAGTATGTATGTAAATACAGCACTTCAAACTTCTAACACATTTGAAAGTTGCTGAGTTTTCAATTACTTTGCATTCGAAGAGGATTTGGTCCTTTTTCCTGCTTAAAAAGATGCAGAGGGAAAACTGTCTTAAGTACTCTTTGAGTGCAACAACGTCTTTTTCCTTCCAGCATTGGCTTGTTAATAAAGGTGTGTTGAAAGAGTTATCAGCAAATTTAGAAACTTTTTTTTTGTAATGATGGAAGAGAAGATTACTTCATAGAGGTGGAGACATATAAGGTTTCACTCAGTGTTACTCAAGTGAATGAAATCACTGCACTCTGCAAATGAACATAAATCATGAATCTTCTTGACAACAGAAAATCCTTTCCCAATGTTCTGAGACACTTCAGTTTCACTGCAGCATTTTAAGTATGTTGAGTTCAGCAGTTTTCTAAGGAGCAACTAAGCTATTTCCAAGTGATTGTTAAACATGAAATACTCATAGCTAACTCCATGACAAAACTGACCTAGCAATGTTTAATGAACTGCACATGCAGATATGCAAAAAAAAAAAAAAAAATGGAAGGAGCAAAAGATACTAAACCTGTGGAAGAGCCAGCAGCAAGTCCTTGCCGTGAAGAAGGCGAGTGGTATCCTGGTCTGTGTCAGACAAAGTGTTGCCGGTCCACTAAGAGTGGTGATTATTCCCTTCTGCTCGGAAGGCCAGGTATGAGGCCACATCTGGAGTCCTGTGTGCAGTTCTGGAGTCCCCAGCTCAAGGGAGACCTGGACATACCAGAGAGAGTCCAGCAAAGGATGACAGAGATGAAGAAGCCAAAGCCTTTCACCTGTGAGGAAAGGCTGAAACTGGGACTATTTAGCCCACAGAAGGTACAAAGAGTGGATCTTACTGATGCATATAAATGCCTGAAGGGAGGGTGCAAAGAGAGAGTCAGTCTATTTCCAGCAGCACCCAGTGACAAGGCAAGAGAAGTGGACACAAACTGAAATACAGGAGGCTCCATCTGAACATCAGGAAGCAATTTATTTTTTTTTTTTTTTTACTGTGAGGGAGACCAAGCACTGGCACAGGATGCCCAACAAGGTTGTGGAGTCTCCATCCTTGGAGATATTCAAAAGCTGCCAGGACACAGTAGATTAGGTGGCTTCGTTTGAGCAGGGGGCTTGAACCAGATGATCTCCAGAGGCCCCTTCCAACCTCAGCCAGTTTGTGATTCTGTGATATATATATTACAATGATAACATTTCAAAAGAATCATCAGTAAATTAATTATAAAAATTATAAAGGTTGAAGTACTTACATGTTCATACCTTTTCTAGCCACATGGTATAGCCTCATGAATACTAGCCTCATTAGGAAACTGTACAGTATCCTAGAATTGCTCTGGCTCCAGAGCATAAAATACATGTTTCAAGAAGGTTGTGGTCAAAATGTTAACATCTTTTTTTTTCCATGCAGAAAAAGAACAGGCATATAAATTCATGCCAAAAAGTTACATTTTATACTTGATAATACCAAAGATAGATGTACTTTCAACAGAGGAACTTACCTGGAATTTTGTCTGCCCTTCAGGTAGGCTTGTAATTTGGCAAGAAGATCAATGTACTGATTGTGAGCCTCACCTATGATACTGCCAGCAGTAAATACCTTTAAAAATTGTTTATAAATACTTTTAAGTGTATTTATGCACAGTGCCTTTATAAAACTCACTTTTGTTTACAGTTTCTAGAGGAAAGGTATTGAAGATATGTGCAGAGACACTGACTGTATTTTTGAATTTCCAAATAACCTAAGTCAAATCTAAAGGGCTACACGTGTTGTCTCATGACTGATGAGGCCAGATATACTCAGAGAGATCTTTACAAATAACTGAAGTTACAATGTTGATTCTTTTAGCAGAACTAGATGAACAGTTTTTACATTAATTCTGGTAAGGACATATTATGACAGGGCCATACTTCTTCCGCTCTGTATTCAATGCCTGCACATACTATACAGTAAAATGACAAACGATACTTTTTATTCTGTCAAAGGTTTAGATAAACACTGCCTAACACAAACATGTGTGGGCCTGCTGAACACCTCCTTTGAGAAGTCTGGCAGGCAACAACCCTTCTGCAGGAGAATAAACAAAGCTGCTTAAAAACCAGTCTAGTTTTCCAGGCATGAAGTTAAATATTTGCTATAAATGTTAACTTCCCACCGTGCATGTGCCCATCTTCATGTACTGTTCACCCTCCGGGATTCCTTCTCCCAGATGACAATTGAAACAAAGCTTTCAAAATCAAACAGTGTTGCCAGATGTAAAGACAACAATTCAAATCACAGCCATGAGAAACTAACCACAGGGTTGTCCATGCTAAAGAGCTCAAAGACCAACAAAACAAGGCTCCTGGTGGCCTTTTTTTAGGTAACACTAGTCAGAGGAATATGTGCTGAGTCATTTGAATGATATGGTAGGGTTCTTTTTCTTTGGAGAGAAGGCTTCTCATTTCCTCTCATCACATGCATTAAGAACCTGCTTTAGTTCTCTGCCTTGAGTCAAAGAAGAGAAGCACCCATGCAAGTCCTGAGATCAGGAAAACACTGCTGCAGAAAGGCTGCTTTTCCCTTTCCTCTGTGTGTATGTGTATGTGTGTGTGGAAAAGACAATATGGGTGCAAACTGCAGCTATTCAGGAAAAAAAGTTTGCAACAGATCTAATTTTACATGCAGAGGAATTTCTCTTGCTCTTATGACACAGTGGAAAGGTTTCATTTTTGTGGCATTACAGTCAATTAACATTATTTGTGTATAGTCACGCTGGGGCCTCTGCTTGGGTGTGGCCTCTCACATCTGGCCAGCCCAAGCTTGGAATCTGATGACTGAGAAACTCATGGGAGCCTATTATTGACCTGATGTTTAATAGGAAGCCTCTGGTCCAAGCATTGCTACTCCTCAGTTCCCAGAACATGAGAAGGACACTTGCAGCACACGAGTGAATGAGAAAGCAAGAAAGCAAGATAATGGTCCTTGCTGTTCAAATACAGACTATGGTGACTATTAAGCAGTGACTCCCTTCGCTCATTTCAATTGCCCTTACTCTTTGTAGAAATAGCAGATGATTCAGCTGTTCTGAAACTGTTTTCTCACATTCCTTCATCCTCCTCCACACACCTATGGGGAGTGTATCTGGTAGGGAATAAAAATTGCTAGAGCAATTGCCAGCAAAGTAATGGTGTCAGCAGAGGGCAAAAAGTTGGAGTAGGAAATCTGGGGGACAGACAGACCATAAAATGGACTGGGAAAAGAGGAAGGGAGAAGGAAGAAAAGGGAGAGGCAGAATGCAGGCAGCACACTGACCACTGAGCGCTCTCAGAGCTGTCCTATGACATCACAGAGGAGACTCTTAAACTTGATATAATCACCACAAACAGCTGCAGTTTGGCAGCAGCTCCCAGGAGCCTGGGTCTGTTTCTGGTGCTTCTTCACACTGCCTGTGTTTGTCTCCTGCCAGTACCCTTTGCCGCAGCCCCACTTCACACTGTCCCACTCCCAACTCCAGCCACCAGTCCTATCCCGATCCCAATAGCTGCAGGATAGAAAGGATTAAACTCCTTCTATTGCTACTATAAAAACATGATTAATGCAAGTGAATGAAGGTTTATTGTGCAACTGACATTTGGACTGAGGAAGAATATTCTTAAGGAAGAATAAGAAAGCTATATTGTGTGGCCCTGCTATAAATGCTCTACTTTGGAATAAACTTCCATGCATAGGTTAAGATCCACCAAGCACTGAATTGTCAGCAGTGTCACTGAAAGTGTCATTGTCACAGAAGATCCTTACAGTTGAAAACGTTTGGCTTGCCTTTTGGAGGACTCTAAGTTCTGGTAATAAAGCAACTGTGCTCACAGAATGTATTTGGATTCCCTTAAGGCACTTGACCTTGTACCAAATTATACAGACCTAAAAAAGAATGAGCTGGATTTACAAACTGGTTTACAGACCAGTCTCCAAGAGCTGCTACTGACGTGGTGTCAGTGAGCAGAATACTAAAGGTCTCAGCTCATAGGCCAAAACTGTTTAGTAGTTTTGTAGCTGTGAGAGTTATACAAAATCTGTGGCAAAGTCTGCTGCTGATAGAAAAGTTTGTTTTGCTAGCAGATAATGAGGACAGATTACCGTAAGAGTTAATTTAAATTGCTTTATTAAAAGATACAAGCCCAGACTGTATTTTAATACAGTCAAAAATTTAAGGTGATATTGGTTTGGGGGAAACAATGACATAGATTGTATTTATGGATCTTAGGCCTGGATTCTGGTGAGGACCTATCAGTAACAGTGAATAACCACCTCAGCATAAACTCTCTAATAAAGCTGTACATATAGAGAATGTAATCTTTGAATGTATGAGGGGAGAGTATTGCATAAGACAAGGAAGTGACCCCAGCCTTGTCGCCATACATAAGGATGCTGTAGACAAGCCTGGCAGCCTCAACACCCCAGCAGTCTGTGCACCATACCTAACACAATCCAAATCATGTGGCATTTACTGCCCCAAAGCTTTGCACCTTCTCAGCACACCTCACAGGTCTGAGTGCCTCAGTCTTGTTCCCTTTCTTTTCTCCCTGAGCCTGGTAAATGCTACGGACAGCAGTGCCATCCCCTGCAGACTCTCACCCTCCTCTGGCCCTGGTGTCTTCCTCTTGCCAGCAAGTGCAGGCTCCAAAATGAAGCTGTTCAGTAGGTAGAGCTTGGGAAGAGAAAAAAATTGTGAAGGGATGTCACTGAGGGCACTGTCTCTCAGTGGCATAGGGAAATGGGACACAGAGCATCCCCACAATGCCTGCAGATGAAGTTTGGAAACACAATTATGTCCCAAGACACAAAATGTCCCAAGCAATCAGAAAAGAGACAGTGGGCAGAAACTGATGCACAGAAGTTCCACCTGAATAGGAGGAAGAATTTCTTTACTGTGTGAGTGACTGTGCACTGGAACAGATTGCCCAGAGGTTGTGGAGTCTCACATTCAAGAACTGGCTGGACACAATCCTGTGCAAAGCGCCCTAGGATGGCCCTGCTTCGAGCAGGGAGGTTGGACCTCATCGCCCACTGTGGTCCATTCCAACCATACCTATTCTGCAACAAATCCCCAAGCCCCCCTAACTCCTTAAAGCCAAAGGTGTAAGAGCCTTGCTATAGATGGCAAGGTCATGTCAATTTTTATATGAATATGCATTTTTTTAATACAACATGAAAGGCTCAAGGGATATTCAGTTCACACGCCTATCTTAGGGCAGGCCCACCACCATCACCAGGGCCTTGGACAAGGGACACATCTCGTATTCTTTCGAGGTTTTGAACATTTTGTGAAGGCACCCTGAGGCTTCCCGTACAACTCGTGCCTGGGATTTGCGGCCCCAAGGCAGGGAAGGGAGGCCAGGCCCGGCCAGGCGGGGCTGCTCCCTCACGAGGAGTGCGGCTGCTGGAGAGGCCCCTCAGACGGCGCCGGGCGGGGCCGAGGCACGGCCTGCCCGCAGAGCCCCGCACCACCGCCGGCACCCCGCCCGCTCCGCTCCGTGCACGGCCGGGGCCGCGGGCGGGTCGCGTTGGTTCGGGCCGGCTCGGATCGGTTCCGTCGGTTCGGGCGGTGCCGGTGCCGGATGTGCGTGCTGCGCCCCGCCCCGCCCCGGGCCCGCCCCTGCCCTGCCCTGCCCGGCCCGGCCCGGCCCGGCCGCGTCGAGGGGGCGGCGCGGCGCTGCCGGCTGTCCCCGCCTGTGCCCGCCTGTCCCCGCGCAGCCGCCGCTCGCTGGGCCGGCCGGCCGGCGCCATGGAGGAGGTCGGCTC
>JAWWEE010000122.1:47656885-47700804 GCA_035221455.1 Xenops minutus | reverse complement strand
CCAAGCGCCTGCCGAGCGCCGGGCCCTCCCCGCCGCCCGCCGGCGCCTCCCCGGCGCCCGAGGGGCGCTGCCCCAGCCCCCGCGCCGCCGCCCGCCGGCCGCCCCCCGAGCAGCCCGAGCCCGGCAGGGGCGGCCTCCTGGACGAGGCGGCCGTGCTCCGGCCCGAGGAGCTGGAGCGCCTGGCCGGCGGCGAGGAGGACGACACCGGCTGGTGAGCAGGGGATGGGGCGGGAGGCGCTCCGCCGGCCCCTGCCCGCGGCCCGCCGTGCCCGGGCGGGGGGCCGGCCTGGGCCGGTGCCTGGTGCTGTCGGAGCGGGCTCGGGGCCTGCTGTGCCGGGCCGGCCTCGCCCCCCGGCTGGGCCGAGGGACTGGCGGGGCCTGCCAGGCGCCCCGTAGGCTGCCGGGGAAGGGTGCTGGGCTCCCTGCTCAGCACGGCTCCCGCAGCATTGCCCGGAGCTCGGGAGGTGGTGCAGGCCTTGGGAAACTTGTGGGAAATTTCTGGGGTAGCTCAGGATCAGCTCAGAGGTACTGTTACACTTGGAACGTGTATCGGGCCTGTTTTATGCCTTGATTTCTTTCAGTTGTGAAGGCGGCAAATGTAACACGCTTTTTCATCTCCTAAACGTTTCCCTTAGGTGTTCTCGTTTGTTGCTAAGGTTGTAGGAGCACGGTTTTCCTTAGGTGGTTCCTCTTTTTAGACGGACTGCTTCCCCTGCTGCTCCAGCAGAAACACCTGCAGGTGGCTGTTCGCCCTGTCATTATTACGCTTGGATGAGCTTGCTCTGAGAGTCAAGGTTTGCTCTCTCTAAGCATCACGCTGCTCTCCTGCTGTCTTTTTGAAGTTTGCTATGACAGTTGTTGAGGGGCAGCCTTAGCCATGCAGGAGAAACAGTGGGGAGGAGCACAGTGTCAACAGAGAACTGCAAGGGAAGCATGTACAGGGAGGAGAAGTGTAATACAAGCAGTCTGACTTGGGGCAGAACGGGTTGTAGATTGATCTGCAATGGTCTTCGGAAGCAAACGTGCAGACAAATTTAAAAAACAAACAAAGATGTCTTTCAGATTTAGAAATAGCTTTAAAAATGCTGGAATGATTCCACGCATGAGCAATGTTTTAGTTGCTCAGGGAGGAGACAGCGAATGCACTTCCTTGGAGAAGTCATTTGCCTGACTTTGAGCCTGATCCACTGGAGAGTATGAGAGCATAAGTTTATTCTCATCCAACGCTAAATTAACACAAGGCATCATCTCCCAAATGATGAGTCTGTGCGAGGCAGCTACTCTTATTTCTCAGTGTATGCCTTGTAATCTACTGGCTTATAGCCCTTGATGGAAATAGAATATAGTAAATTTGCACAATAAGTTTGGAGTGGGATGGCCAAGTTTGTGAATGTTATGAGTTCTAGTGACAATAGATGTTATAGTTTTACATATTAAACCTAAATCACGGGCAATATTGTGCATCTTTTCAGTGAAAGTTAATGTCATAACATAGTGTATGGTGACAGTGGTGGCATAAGTGCTGTGTGTTTTTGTTGACACGGCTCTGGGTGCTGGCAGGGCAGCCACATGGTTTGCTGAGCACTGCTTTTGCTGGTGTCAGGTGTTTGGCACATTACCCACGTTGCCAGTTCTTGTGGCACCATGCGAGTTCTAGTCCTCAAAAGATCATGAAACTTCAACACGGTCTTTGGCATGTCTTCATTCCTTTACTAACATTTTGGGAACTATCATGCTAAAATATGTTTTAGCAACTAACTTTCAGCCTCAGACATGGGACACTGACTGAGACACACACACATAGAAAAGATCAATTGTTAAAATTTACTCACTGTTGCACACATCAGGAAATATGAATTTGTAATTAAAAAGGAATTGGTTTTTCCTACTGTAGCTTAATATGCAGTTGATGATAAATGTGCTTTGGCTAGATTGACTGATGTTTTTTTGTTCTAAATTGCTCAATAGAAATGGAAATCAACTGTTGAGGCACTAAATAGTTCAAAAACATTTTTTTTTTCTATAAAGGTAGGATGATTTTGTATTTGTGCATTTGATGAATGGAGGTAAGTGCTCTAAATGCAGTTTGAAATTTTCAGAGAGCTAGTGGAGCAAAGAGAAACAAGCCTGTGAAAACAGGAGGGATGATGTGAGTAAGTGGATTTCACTTAAACTGTTCTTTTAAGATCCTGCTCTTAGCCTTGTTATGTAGGGTCTCTCAAAAAGTAATTGAATCAACTGAAAGGGCAAATGTACTCGATAAAATTTAAACCTTGTATGAACTCGGCAAATGTACTCGATAAAATTTAAACCTTGTATGAACTCTTTCAGGTTCAAATGGATTTGGTTCACTACTGCTTAACCCAAAATCCTGTTTAAAATATGGATTGTATGCTGTAGAAATCCAAGATCACTTAGCAGCTGAGGAAATCTCTTGTGGAAACAAACGAAATTCAAGTAATTTGTGCATAAAAAATTGATTCATCTTGCCTGTTTTGCTTGTTTACGTATAGAAGCTTAGATTTGTCTTTACTTTTGATTTCAGAAGGACCTTGCTGTGGACAGTAATAGATGATAAAGGGTGCCGGTTATCTCCATTTGTTTTCTCTGTTTTGTGTAATACAGACATTTTCATACCCCATTATGAAATTGTCCCCTGCTTTGTAATGGCAGAAGAAATCGTTTTCTTCACCACTAACATTACATTGTTTTACATTTAATGTACACATGAGATTAGTGGCTGTGAATTTAGGATGGAACACTTGATACCATGACTGAAATTGATACTGGAATGTGACTTTTTTTAAATCTACGTTTTGGAGTTGATTGTCTCATTTTTAGCTTTTATTTCTTTAAATGTATTTAGATAAATCTACACAGGACAGAAATGTGAAGTGAAAAAGTAAAAGAGAAGGTAGAACTAGCTAACAAGAAAAGGAACTTTGATACTGCTGCTTTAGTAACAGCATTAGCTGTTGAAACAGCATTACAGTATTAATGAACTTTGCTGTTTGTATTGTTTATTTTTCTTCACTGTGGTTAATTAAATCCAGATATAAGTTTTAAACATTTTAGCATATCAGGCAATCTTCAAATTATATGGTAAATTATTAAAAATATTTCAGTGAATTTAGGTTGAGTTTCTTGTCCATATGATTCTGAACCGTGTTTAATGTGCTGAAACTTTCCTTCTAATAGGGTACCTCAGTTTGCAGATGGGCACATCTCCACATGTACACAGTACTGAGTTGTATCTAGTCCCATGGAGACTTTGCTTTAGATCTCCTAATTATTTCCTCAAATTATTGTGGACTTTCATAATCTATTCTGTGGGTGTTCCTGTTTAGCTGTTCTTGAACCAAATTGAATCAAACTTAATTTTTTTCAAATTTCGATCTGAACAGTCTTTTCTTATTAATTAAAAAGGCAAAAGGCCAGGAGTGGGAACCAGAGGGGAGAAGTCTTCAGAGAAGTGGTATGCAGCTCTTTGCCTGACTTGCTGGGTAAGGTCGGGTGTGAATGTGTAGCACGTTTGAGACACCGGGGTAACAGTGTGCAGGGTGGCTTGCTATACTGCTCTTAAAAAGAGAGCTGTCTCAGGTTTATTGCAGGATAAATGTGCACACGTGGGCAATTACTGTAGATTAGTTAATGTGCTGTGAATCTGCTGTAACTTGCTTTGTGGTCACTCACCTAAGATTTCTGAGAAGGTTTCTTTTAAATGTGAGCAAAACACGCAGTGCTTTTTTTAAAAAATTACTTGCAGCACATGCATAAAAGTATAGAGTTTGCTGCATATCTGTTTCCTATGTGTAATTGCTCAGTAAACTTCAGGGCAGTTGTGTCTTCTTTAAATGACAGTGCTGTAAAAACTAGCCTAGCTCTTACTAGTGTTTTCATGTCAGCACAATCTAAAGTCTCCTTGGTAGGGCTGAAATAGCTGCCAGTTGACTGAATTTGTTTACAAACAAAAGGCAGTTATTTTGTGTTTAAAGTGAAATTATTGGTGAGTTGTTTATATTAACTTAGTAGTTCAAAGGAATAGTTTCAGTGTTTTTTAAGACCTCTTGACTAGTTAAAATGGAAGGTGTATACTTTTACTATTATACTTACTCTCATTCAGCAGCTATTTCTAATTTGTACCTATTTATAATAGCTTGTTTCTGTTCTAATATGTGATTGTTATCTGTAATGATTGTCTTTCATCTCATATTACTTGATGTCCCTTAAGCACTATCATTGTTTTGGAATCCTAGTTTGCCATAGTGAGCCCGAGTATTTTAGGATAGAGCTCCATCTGAATGAAATCGCATTGCTGAAATTACATTGCAGCATTTCCTGTTCAACCTCTAAATTTCATTGTATTAATGTGGTTTAGGTCTTGGAAATTGGACAGGTTCTAATCAATATCTGTCCCATGATCTAAGTAAAAGACAAAATGATGCTTTTGATTTTGTGGCAGATTAAATGCCAATTTGATTTAAAGTTGTTGGGGCTTAACGAAATTCAGATAATGTCTTCATAAACTAGGAAGATAGTATGAAAAGGAGCATGTAGGAGAACCAAGGATTACAGAAGTTGCCAGTTTTATCAAGTGAAACGTCAAATAATAATTGATTTGACTAATGTCTTTGAGATACCCATGTTTGTTGTGAAACAGATATTTGAAGATTGGAGGAAGAATCCTGAGAAAGAACTTTTTTCCATTTCTAGCTTCCTATGTGATATGTATAACTTCTAAATGTTCTTGATACTTAGATCTAATGAAAGCTTTGTTACAAGTTTCCTTTGCAGTCTTAGTACTCCTGGGATTTACTTCATAATCGTGTCTTATTAGGCATTATTCACATTTCTGCTGCTTGTAGATTTTTTTAGAACTCTCAAGCCTAGTTATTAAGCAGAATTTTATTTTGGAACACGTTTAATAAGACACAGAACTTCTCAACTTTTCTCTATTCCATGTAAGTACCAACAATGCCACATTAGAGCACATATGTTTTAATAAATTCCTTATGAAAAGCTTCTCAAACAGTGGACAGGTGGGCAGTTGGTGTTTTTGAAGGCCCCATTTCCTGTTCTACAACATCCCTTTCAGACACCAACGTGTTCTTTTGGATGAGGAAATTAATAATGGCTATAATTTCCTATAACTAGCCAGGGCACAGCTATCTTTAATTGTTGGGCACAGAAGGGTTGATGTGTTCCAAATTGCACTTTGCAGCCTCTCAAGTATTCCTAATTCTACTTAAAAATTGTGTTGTGTATCTGAGATGTGTCTCTTTAATATGAAGATTTAATGAGATTGTCAAACTATTTTTGTAGCATTCATATCCTGGAGTTTATATGGACCTGGAGTTTACTGTAACTCATGCATCTCTTGGAACTAGAAGCATTCTGTGAAGAACAGCTGAAAATAGTAATTACAGGCTAAGCAGTGTGTATCTCAGTCAGTTATAAGTGTAGGATAGAAACTTCATGGGTTTGGGAGAGAAGGGAAGAGGAAATCTGTGGACCAGATATGTGCAGGAATGTCACAATTTTTTGATTGACTTTTCTTTCAAGCAGAGAGTCTCTTCAGATCTTTAATTGTTCACTCAAAATCCATCTTAAACTTTGCTTACTTAAATTGCTTCAGATAGGGTTTCCTGAAAGTTTTAGATTGATCTAAAAGAGTTTTGACTGACACTGTTGTGTTCAAAATTATCTGTTTCCATGACTGTCCAGTATTATTGTCTCCTGATTTATTTATTTTCCCTAGCTTTTCATTGTGCAATCTTCCTTTTGTATTTTAGAGGAATTTCTTACTGTTCTGTCCTTAGATTTCAACTTCTTTTCCTCATGATGTCTTCGGGTTTTTAATTCTGCTTTTGCCTGCATCATGTGTTGTCTGCTCTCATTTCATTGCATCTGTTGTACCTGTCGTTGCTTAAAGCTAATGTAGCTAAAATAAAGGAGCTCTAACTCAAGTTCTTTCCACTTGCCATCTTCTTTCTAATTCAGATCTGTGACTTCATGTTCAGCTGCATGTTTACCCCTCACTCCTGTACTGAGCAGTGGAAGAATTTTGCTACAAAAAGACTCTTCCTTTCTTCCTGATTAGATTCTTGATTTCTGGTTTTATGCCTGTGGCAACTAGCCTCTTGTATTTTAATGCACTGGGAGGTGTTCTCAGGTGAGGTAATTCCTACACAGATGTTCCACTCCTACCACTGTGCCATGTCCTCTTTCTTCAAAGCCTTTTCCGACTCGGCTGTGTCCCAGTACAACATGCTACAGCTTGCCCCTTTGGTTGACGTTATCCTATGTACTTATAGTGACAGTAGTCCTTTTGCAAAAGCTCTGCCCTTTTCTGTGTTGCATCTTTCTGGAATTAATCAGTAGAGCCTGTGGCTGCTTTCAGCTTCAGGTTGGTGCTGCTGTGGCATAGTTCACTAGTGACAGCCAAAGGAAGGAAGCATTACTGCGTGCAGAAGAATCACACTGTCTGGGCTTAATGCTGTTTCAAAATAGACCAAAGCTCCTGAGCTTCTTTTTATATACTGTTTTCTTTTACTTGACCTTATGTCACTAAGCTGTAGAGTCTTTACTCTCCTGTGGAGAAATTGGAGTGTAGGTTTCTGTTGCGTTAACATTTGTAGTACAGGTGGTAACTGTAAGTTGTCAGCTTCCTCAATAGTTTTCAACTTCCTGTTTTGAGAAAGTGATTTATGGTGGTTAAAGATATATGAAGCTGTTCTGGTTATCTTCAGCCTTGAAGTTGCTGTGCTGTCAATCCATGCTGTTGCTTTGCTGTAGAATGCATTAGCAGATACAAAAGGGATCCCTTCTGGAAAGCTCTTCAGCTAAGGAGGACCTGTATCTTTTGGGTCAAGCAGTAGTTTGACAAAGAAGATCACTTAGCTGTATGAAGTTATTTGTAAATGCTTCATAATCTCTTTTTTCCCTTCCTACTGTTGGCAAGAGAGGAAGTAGTAGTAGAGGCATCACTCTGATTCTTAGCCTTGTCCTTAGTTCTTTTGCGGTTTTTAAAATCCAAATTAGGTGAAACAAGTAGAATTAAGTCAGTCTCAAAACTTGAGATTGGCTATTCTTTGTCAGATGGGAAATTAAGATCACTGCTTTATGAGACTTCATAATTGCATGATGTGCAAGAAACCACCCTGAAAGAGCTGTTCTGTTACCACATCAATGTATCTCTGTGTGTCATGAGGTAGTGGAGTTGCATGAAATATGTATATTCTGAAGTGCTGTCTTTTCTTAAAGTATAACTTATGAAACAAAGGCTTAAAGAAAAACCAGTTGACTGGAAAGAGGTGGGAGAATATGCAGTATTTGTTTGGTTAGAAAGGAAGATTGGAGGAGTGGGAGTTGTGTGAGCCTGGATGGCTTCTGTAAATAAACTACTTGTGAAACAAATGCAACTATTGGAAATTGCAAAAAAGAATGTGTTGAAGCTTAAAATGCCAGATGGAATTTTCATTAGGGAAATCTTGTAGGTTTGTTGAAGGGTACCCCTTTTGTGTGTCTCTCAAAGAGGACGTGCACTTTAATGTCTTTTATACTGGGTATTGCTGTAAACACTTCAGAGGTGCATGGAACTTCTCAAACACAGCAAGGCATGTCAGCTAACCAGAGAGCTAGAAGTGAGTGTGGCCTGTACAGGACAAAAGTTGGCTTTGTTGCCTTTGACACTTCTTTGGATTGTATAAACACATCTTCAGACAGAAATAAATGCTAAAAAGACAGTAAATTCAGACTGTTAGAGAGATAGTAAATGTTAAACATTACTTTTAACTGCATGGAGATAATTGCAGAAAGTACAGAAAATTGTGTAATTGTTTACACAGAACTGTAAAAATTGCGTGATTTTTGTTCAAGTATCTTCAGGGCTATAAATATGTGATGGGCTTCTAGCATTTCTTGTGGGCAGTGCCTGCGAAGATTTTAAGGATTTCTGCAAAATCCATTGTAACAGCCGGCATGATCCTGGCCAGAGCATAAACCACTTGAACTATAGTATGTGGCAGTGGCGATTTGTATTGTTACAAACAGTTTCCTTTTTTGTTTGAAAACGTGGCAGCTAATCAAAATCTTCACTCCTGCATTCGCAAGCATAGCTTGCTAATTTCAATGTCTGAGGGAAGAATGCCAGAGCATGCTCTAAACAAAGATCAGTGTTTTGGGCAAGATACTCACGGTGGTTTTATAAGCATGCTTCTTGGGGAGCTTTTCTGAACTTAAGAAGTGAACTTAATGGTAGTAATTAAATGAATAATCTTTTAAAGGTATTGTAGAATAAACAATTCAAGTTCTAGAATTACAGAGGAAAGATCAGCTCGTAATCTTCTAAAAGACAAAAGTTGTGGGAAATAACTTCTGTGTTGCCGATGTCACTGGCATAAAGGAAACAACATTTGCTGTCTGTTTTGTATGGAAGCGTGTCTGATTAGACTGTCAGATGTTCCTAAGTTACAGTGTGTGGCATACAGTCATACTCACTTGGAATATGAAGTCTGTCATTATTCCTAGAAGAAACACACATTTAGCTGTTCTTGCATATGCGTAAGCTCTAGTTACAGCTGTATGTCTTGCAATTCACTGGTTTTACTGAAGCATGCTTCTAAGTTTGATTCTAGTTCAAAGTAAGGCTTAAACATCCCTATTTTGAGTGTGTGATTGGCTATGACTTTTCCTCTCGTCTGTAGAAATAGGAGACTTTCAGCTGCATTTCTAGAGCTTTTAAACTGCAGTACTACTTTTTTCAGTCATGGAATGTTGATGTTAAAATAAATGCATGGAGATGCTGACAGACAAAGGCTTCAGCATGTCCTGCAGAACAATATGACCTCATTGTGTCTCTCTACTCTCCTGTGTGCATTATCCCTTTTTCCTTGTTTCTGCTGCTTGACTGTATACCCCTTAGGATGGAGATAGTCCCTTTGTTCTGTGTTTGAAGAAAATGAAAGGATCAGGTGCTAGGATACAAATTGTAAATAAAAATAAAATGTTTATTGTTCAAGGCTACTGAAATCACAGTTGTGTTTTGTGCACTTTAGCACTGCCCCTTGGCTGTTAAGATGCTAATTGCTTGCTACATCTTTGGTTAGGAAAACAACAGTTCCCTATTACATAGTGCTTTATTTTCTTCTTTCAGGTGAATGTTACTTAAATATGAAAGATGACCTGATTCGTGCATTTATGCAACATAGTGAAATTGTCCATATACTTAATGTGTCTGATGTTACCACTTTTATGCTGTATCCCCAAAAAATTAATTTTAACCTAAAATTTGTGCTTTCTTTATCTTTTGGAATTGTATTATAGTATAGATGGAGTATAAAAATAGAACAGCATAGTATGTGATATTTTGTTGCATGCCCGATCTTACGCTTATTTTGTTTGTCCTCATCGATCTTTTTTTTTTTGTCCTTTTTCTTTCCTCTCTTTTCCAGGTTATATACATCTCCAAAGAAGAAACTGACTCCAGTGCAAAAATGCGTCAATCCATTAGTTTGGTGCAGGCAGGTATTGGATTACCCAAGTCCTGACGTTGAATGTGCTAAAAAGTCACTGATCCACAGGCTGGAACAAACGATGTCGGGTGAGTTCCTGCACATTAAAACCATTGGGTTGTATGTATTTATTCTGAAAGACAGTCAAAATCAGCTGATAGTTGTGGGAGAAGACATGCAGCAATTACTTGTGTCTTAAATTTTTCTTATGTTTTACAAAGAGTAATTATTTCTACTCATTTTCTGAACTGTATGAACAACCTGAAAGGGGACAGTAGATTGTGAGTCATGATATCAGAGTTTTATACTACCTGCATAGTTTGATCAGATGTTTTCAGGAAGAAACAGTGTTTTTAACTTGGAGGTTTTCTTGTCTTACTATAAAATAGAAGCCTGTATTAAACTATCATAGTTATTAGGTGCTTGACAGTGTGTTAACATGGTTTACTGCTAGATTATCTATTTGATTTCATCTAAGGAAATAGAAGCTTGAGTTTTTTAATACTTTGGGGAGATAATATTGATTTCTTTTCCTCCCATCCCCAGTAGCTTAAGATCTTGTTACAGTCAGATTAAAAAAATCCAGAGTTCATGATTCTTCGTTGATACAAAATAGTTGGTTATATTCAAAACTGGAGAGTCTTTGACCCTGTGAGGATGAAAGCCTATATTCTCCATCCTTCTATTACCAGCCTCTTTTATGTCAAACCACCAGCAAAGTGCTGAAGGTCTGATTAGAATTCTCTCCCCGTCTGGTTTCTTGTTTTATTTTCATTTTTTTGTTGAAGACTATTTTTAATTTTTTTTAAATTCTCCTGAGACAACTCACGTCCTTGCTATTAGTAGCTACTCTCCTCTTGTATTTCCAGCTTTTTGCAGTCCACTGTGTTTTTGACTGTTATCTTCAGTAATTAGCAGGATGGCTGGACTTCAGCTAAGAGTAAGTGAACATGCAGTTCCAGGAGTGTTCCCAGCCACCACCTTCTTTACATGGTTATACCTAAACTTTGTGCTGAGTTTGACAGTAACTTTTTTTTCTCTTCCTTGGATCCTTTTCTGGAGCAATTCAGTCTTTACTCTGGTTTGTACTAAAATTGTTCTTAATAAAATTTGAATCCATTTTTTATCCTCACAAAAATCATGGGCATAGTGCTAAAAGTGTCTTCAGTATGAGTCACCTTTGATCTTCCCCTATTTCTTGCACTATTTTTATGCTGCCTGGACAATGTCTATTAAGAATTTTCCTGAACAGTTAACATGATATATGGCTTGCTGCAGGCAAAGACTGAAATTCTAAACAATGAAAAGTACAGGGATTTATGAATGATGATACTAGTTTGGGAATTTGAATACAACTAGATAGCTGTTGATTGACCTAATTCTGTTCTTTTCATAACTGAGTAGAAGTCTTCCAGAAGTATCACAAATTCTGTTACCCTTAGGGTATCTTTAAAAATTCATAGTTGAAGCTGAATGGCAGGAAGCTTCCTTGTGTAATGGACAAATTTGAAAGTTTGGTCATTCAAATGATGTGTTTAGGTTACTTTGACTCGGTTTTTTTCCCCGTAGACTTGAAAATCTGCCTCTGGCAGTGATACTTGCAAGAATACCACAATTCATCTGAAGTACTGATAGGGGACAATACTAATAGTAGAAGAGATAGGCAGTAATATTGCTGGTTGGAGCAGATTGCATGGAAAACTGAATTTTTAACAAAATACAAAATTGTCCTTCAGAGCAAGCAGCCTATTACAGATACAAGGTAGCAGGAAGCCCCAGTGGAGGAGACACCTAGCGCTGCTTGTAAGCTTGTATGTATTTCCTATCCCACAACTTCAGGAGTATCTTATGACTTGCATTTTACATAGCACTTCTTCACGGACCCATCGCTTAACATATTACTACAACTGGTTCAGTTTATCAGTTTTGGTTCCAGTCTCTGTGGATAAGGCTTTTCACACTACTGTTACTTTCTCTCCTGATTCCTTGCCGATGTTTCTTTTGCATTGACTCTGGTAATGTCAGTTCCTGCTGTTTTGTCTTTCTAATATAATATCTTTTGGCTGTTTCTCAGTCCCAAATGCACTCTTGTATTTCACGTTTTCTTATTCCATCCTGTTTTCCATTGCATGATAATAAAGGAGGGCAGAGCAGCTCTCAGCTCCATGCTGCTGTGGGCAGTTACTGATGCACACTGCCTTGTCAGTAGTTAGTTCAGGCTTACAATTGCAGAGCAGGTTCTGCTCAGCGTTGTAAGCATGTTCAGACTAGATGGAACCGTAGGATTTTCTGGACTCAAATTTTCCTGTTTTCTACAGCAAGAGAGATTCATGACAGTTTTAACAAAATGGTAACTAAAATGCTGTGTACTGTTTCTGAATATTATAAAAGAAAATTTATGTTAAAATAAAATTGTTCATCATCAGCCTTCTCCTCTGGTGTTTTGAAAGCTGATATGTAATCTTTTGTAAGGTAGTGTTTTATCCAATATAGGACTGTTTTAATGTTAAAATAAGTTATCTGTCTTGCTAAGTTTGTCTGGCGCTCCTAGTAAAGACCTCTCTATCTGTAAAATAGCGATGTCTTCCGGAGTTACAGAAATCCCTGCTGGAAAACCTGTAGGAGTTCTGGGCCAGAAAATGGTTTGAATCCAGCTTTTTTTTCTGGGAAAATGAATAGTGCTGAGGAACGTAGAAGTTCACATTCATGAGGATGAAAACTACTGTACATATAAAGTCTCACCATGTACTACAAACTTTTTACATGTAGCAAAAATATTCTTTCATCTAAAGAAATCTCTGTGTGAACAAATACTTTGTATCCTTATGGGTATGTACAAAGAGCCTGTTTTGAAGGTTATACAGTAGTACAATTGTTTTCTATTTTGTGGTTAGTGTTTTAAAATACTTTTCTATGTAATAAGTACAAAAGAACTGTTGTGCAGACTTAAGTTTAAGAGGTGTTTTACTGACATTTTCTGCAAGAGATGAAATTATTTTTTTTGTTGTGAGAAAAAAGATTCAGGTGAAATAGATGCTATGGGGTTCCTGTGTGAATGCCAGAAGTACTTGATGTCAAAGGAGTGGCCTCATCATAAGTCATCCAGAATACAATGACTTGCAATTGCTGGTTTTGTTAACTGAGCTTTGTAATAAAATGGAGATTTCCCTTCTGACACTCAAAGTAAAGTGGAAGTACCTCAAGAATACTTGCTAGAGTTCACTGAATTTACTAATTGCTGGAATTAATGCATATAATTTCAGAGTTGCAGTGAAAGCTGGAATATAAACTTTCCATCCTTTATCTGTAACTGTCTTTTCACTCTAAAACACTGGTAGCATTAAGTGGTTTAGAAAGGATCTTTGCATGAGTTGCAATTTTAGGAATTTGCTTCAAAGTCAACTTTAATTTCTGCTGGTTTTGTCTCTGTACTGCATTCTGCCATCATCGTGGTTGGATGGTGTGTTTTTTAAGGCACTACTAAATACTCATTCAGCGATGCAAACAGTTAAAATACTCCAGATATTTTTAACTTAAATCTACTTTCGTAGGCCAGGTAATAGTGCAACCTCACCATTGTTTGTACTAGACAATTGAGGAGGTGTAGTGACCAAGAGCAAAAGGGGTGGGAGAAAGAGAAGCAGGCTTTGCTGCTGAAAGCATTTCATGCAACTGTAGTCTCTTGGCTTCTTATAATGTCAAAACATTAATGGTTTTTGGTAAATAAATTGAGTTCAATTTCCTTTTGTTTTTTGTCCACAACCCTCAGTAGCCTAATTGTTACTGTGCTCATTGAAGCCCATTTTCACTAATAGAAATGTCACACAGTGTTCTTTAAAGAGTTTACTTTCTGCAGCTAGGTGAGCTGCAACTTAATCTAATCTGGATTTACATACCATGAAGTTGGAATCTGTAGCTTTCAGCCTAATGTTTTGACATTTAATTTGTTCTTTTATACACTTCTTTATAAATACAGTTTCAGGGATGAAGGAACTGATTTTTACCAAAAGTGCCCAGACTTCCATTGGTACCCACTTCCCCTGTTGAAATTTCATTTTCTATTATATTAAAATAAAATGTAAACTTTTGAACAAAATGGTCAATTAAGTAACTATGCAAATCATACACCTGGCAGTCAGGGGAATTGCAGTATCATACTGAAAACGTTCAGCGGTTAAAATTCATCTGAAAATACTTTAGCATTGAAATGCTTATAATAAATGGCAGAGGGAAGTACCCAATTCAGATCTTATATATGAGATTGAAGCCTATGGTCAAAAAATCCCCATTCGTTAGAACAGAAGGGAATAGTCCATACAGTCAATTTGCTTTAGCCCAGGAGGTTCATGGTAGGCAGATATATAAATAGAAGGATTTTTCTGTCTTAATGCTTTTTCATTTTAGCATACGCTTAGGGAAATTTTTTAGGTGGTATTGCTTAGTTCTGTGGAAGTGTTGTATGGTCTAGACAGGTCTGTGAGAACCTGACTTCCTGGTGTGGTCTGCTTTGTATGCAGTTATACATAGGATGTGTGTTAGTGTAACTTAGCTACTACTGTCCTCCTGCTTTCCAGCACCTACACTGGATATCTTGAAGAGATCAGCTGTAGTGATCTTAGAGCTGGCTTCTACAATGTATCTAGTCTTGTCGTCTTCTCCCACTCCTTTCACAATGTGGTTATATCTAGGGGTTGAAGAAATCAGTTGGAAAACTTCTGGTGACTGAAATTTTCTACTTGAACTGTATAGTAATTAAATCACACTGAAGATATCCTATAATATTGTATTAATTTTTCATTGGTTCCTTCAGTATAATTCATCACTTTTCTCCTCTTTCCTACAGCTCTCAAGAGACAGAGTTTGTACAGCAGCCCTTTCAGTGCGGTCAGTTATGCGAGCTCCTATAGCCCAAATACTGGTAGCCCCTACAGCAGTGGTTTCAACTCTCCCTCCTCTACACCAGTGAAATCTGCTTTAGTGAAACAGCTCATACCTCCTGGTACCTCAGGTAAATAAGTGTGTGTCTGTCTTTTGCTCTCTTCTTCCTCTTCCTTTCAAAAACACACTCAAATAGATGACCTTTGCATTGAACTAAAGTAAGAAAGACACCAAGAATTTGTCAGTCTTTTTAGGATGTTTGCATCATGCAGTATTTAAGCTTTTTAGGAAAGGCTTTTTACAGACTTTCTGACATGAGATACTTTTAAAATGTTTTCTTTGGATGTCCATGTCCCAAAAAGCACTGATGTATACTGGCAGTTAGACTAAACACATAAGGTTTGTTCTGTGGAGTTCCAAGAAAAGTAAGTGGCTTCTGGAATTGACCCTGTAATTGTCTGGCATGTTATTTGCATGGTAAGTGTTCAGAGGTTAGGGGTTGCTAGTTGTGAAGTCTTTGCAACTACAGTTGCAATAGGTAGTAAACAATAGGTTTGCCAACTGGAGCATTTAGTATGCAATGTATCCGTCAGTACCTCTGAGATGTGAACAATATACTCTTAAGGAAGAAGCATGTGTTTTACCTAAAGGCATTCCATAAGGTTTTGCAGCCATCAGTGTAAGCACAAAATGCTGGCATTGTTTTCTGCCTTTATTCTGTACTGTAGACACTTTGTTTGCATGAGAAAAATTGATGCCTGGAACATGTCTCTACTGTGAAGTCATACTGTTGGCTTGTTGTATATACTTTAACTCAGCTTTCAGGGAAGGTGAAAAAACACTGCATTGACAATCCATCTGTAGTTCACTGTGGACCTGTAGAGAAGCCTGCACTGCGCCAGAGCCATTACCCAGGTCTTGTTTTAATCTCTAGCTCTGCTCTGCATTGTGTGCTGCAATGGTGTATCTGCCTGAGGGACAGAGATGTAACAGGAAATGTCAGCCAGAAGACAGCAAACAGGAAGAATTTTTCCTTGTTACAGTTTCTGTTTCATAGTTTAGCAAAGGGGTGTGTGTGGAACAGGTAGTATTTTCAGATAAACTGTTTTAAGCATTCCAAACTGAATCAGTATTCATTGGATCAGCATGTTCTTATCATTAAGAAAGATATAGTCAAACTTAGGTCTTACGAGGTAGTGAGCAGAGATGAGAATGAAAGCACAGAAGGAAGCAGGAATGCAGTTGCTGTGCAAACTTCATAGCTGTTGAAACATGGTATGATAGACCAGATTATACACCACTAATTTGTTCAAATACTATTTCAATTATTTTATAAAGTTTAGAAGGTAATGGCTAAGCTCTGCTTTTGTAAATTATATTTTCATCCTAGGTTAGCAATCAAATATTTCAAATGCTCTGTTAGACTCAATGTCTCAGTAATAACCTGTTTTCAGATTGGCGGCTCTTTTACTAGGAAAGGAAATGCATCTTGGGAGGATTTTTTGTTTGTTTTTGTTGTTGTTTGTTTGGGGGTTTGTTTTTTGTTTTCATAAAGTAACATTTCCTCTTACTTCCTTTACTTTTCATAGGTCATCTTAGAAGTTCAGGAGATAGAAATCCTCCGCTAAGTCCACAGTCCTCTCTGGACAGTGAATTAAGTGCATCGGAGATGGATGAAGACTCTATTGGGTCTAATTACAAGTTAAATGATGTTACAGATGTGCAAATTTTAGCACGAATGCAGGAAGAAAGTAAGTGGTTTTTTTTCTGAAAACAAAGTGGAGCTATTGGGGTTTGTTTTTATTGAATAATTGCAGCAGCACTTGCTTAGCAGGAATGGAAAAGGGATGCAGGTTCTACTATGGATGTACAAATGTAGATCACGCAAGAAAGCTGGTTGAGGACTTCAGCCCTCAGGCTAAGGAAAGGAAGTTACTGTGCAGAAGTGTTTTTTAAGAATAATGGACAAAAACTGCTGGAGAGTATGAATTTGTAAGATAAGAGTATTTGCTAAAAGGATGGTTGTTAGGATGGACTACTGCCTGTCACCGTTCTTCTCGGGAGATACGTGCCTTCCTGCTGTAGTCCTGTCTTGTTGACATCAGTGCTTAAACTGTAATTTAAATCACCAAAACATAAAGTCACTGTAGCAAAAAATAGTTAAGAAAAGCGCCTATGTAGATGTCTCTCCTTTATAATAGTTTCAGTTGAGACCTTCTGAGTTTGCAGAAAGTGGTAATAATTTCAGTTGTCTAACTGGGTGGTCTCCAGGCTATTTTATTGTGTATCCTTATCAGTGAAAAAAAACCAAAACCAAATGCCCAATATATATTTATTTAATAAATTATGTACATGTACTACTCTAATATCTTAGGTATGCAAATGTACACAAAATTATAAATTAAAAAAGTATGAGATGAAGACAAAATATAAATGCTGTTTTAAAATACTGGGTTCACAGATTTCTTTCCTGTATGCCACAGGATTGTTTTCTATACCTCGGGGGGTGTGGGCACCACACTTCGAAGACTACTGATCTAGCAAGTCCAGTTTCTCTAGGGGTAGCTTATCATGTTGTTCTTTTGGTTACATTCGCTAATATATTGCAAGAGACATTTCACTGTAGCTGCTATAATTTTTGTAGGATGTTATATGATACAAAAATTAAGGTGTAGCCTGTGTTGCTAGTATCCAGCTTGGGAGAGGAAAGGAACAAGTAAGTACACAACACACCTATACTGATGATTGCTATACTAGGAAAAAGAATGAGCTCACCTACTTATTTCAAGTAGCTGATAACTTTTTAGTACTGATCTGAATTCATTTAATGCCTCAAATATCAGGAGTTAAGGTGCGCCAAATTTGAGTTAAGAACTGGTTAGATATTTGTATTCGCTGTCTCTAGTCTGAACTGTCTGTGGGCTGAAAGCAAGTAAACAATGTTCCCGTTGTTGCCAGGCCTCCGGCAAGAGTACGCAGCAACTGCTTCTCGGCGTAGTTCTGGCTCCTCTTGCAATTCTACAAGGCGAGGCACGTTCAGCGATCAGGAGCTTGATGCGCAGAGCTTAGAGGATGAGGAAGATGGCACCCATCACACAGTGCACCCTGCTGTTAGCAGGTTCTCACCATCACCTCGCAGTTCTCCCTGGCCTTCACCAAAACAATCTCCAAGAAATTCACCTCGCTCCCGTTCGCCTGCTCGAAGCATAGAGTACAGTCGTGCGTCACCACAGCCTATGATCAGCCGTTTACAGCAGCCTCGTCTTTCGCTTCAAGGCCATCCTACAGACCTACAAACTAGTAATGTCAAAAGTGAAGGTAAAAAACTCTCTCAAATTCGTTACACAAGTAGTTGTGTAGTTTCTGTAAAGGGAGTTTGATCAGTGTGCGGTACTAAAACTATATGCCTGTGTAACAACATGGTTTAATCTCTGAGTTGTTGAAGGAAAAGCAGAGCAAACAAAGCTTAAGTTCTGCTGGGGAACGCTTACAGTTAGATGATTAGATAGACTTATATTTATTTTAGATGTTATCCAGTCACTGAGTATAATTGAGTTTCATGGTGACCAAGGTCTATCTTTGGCAAGCAAATGCACAAAAAGAAAGTAGGGAAACTATGATTCCTCACTAGGGTTAAGCCTTGCAGATGAAAGAATAAAATGTGGAGGAAAGTAACTGTGGACAGATGAGAGTAACATGGTGATTTATGCATGCTTGTACCCTGTGAGACAGCTGAATGCTTTCTTCTGGCAGCACAGGACTCCCAGCTTTTTCACCGTGAACATGGCCTTAAAACTATTAGTACTTAATTCATGCATTTCATGGATATTTTAGATAAAGCTGGGTACACTGCTGTGTAATAAAAAAGCTTGCAGTAAACTCAATGCAATTATATTATATTGATATAGAACAAAATAATGTAATTCTGATATGATTTTTCTTCTTGAATGTACTTTTTTTCACTGGTAGCAATCTGCCAGCAGCTCCTTTAACTGGGCTGAAATTTCACAAGCATATTCCCATTTCAGAAAATGTAGTTTTTATCTGGCAAAGAAAATCTTAAATTTAGAAAGGACATATGTATAAATAGTAAGAATTCCCCTTATTAGTAATAGTGGCTTGGGGAAATTTTAGGTATCCACAGTACAGAAGCTAGTAAGTTATATTGTGACTTAGTTGAGAATTCCTTTCCCATTCTTTTCTGGGATTTCCTGAAAGTCTTAATGCATGCTAGACAAGCTGCAACAAAAATATCCCATGAGAGGCAGGGTACCAAAAGCTGGTATCCCACATACCAGAAGATCAAAATAGAGCGTGTGATCATGTGTTTCTGAAACACTTCCAAGGAATTCTCTTGCGGTGGTTTTTGTGGAGTTGAATGTTGCCTGGATGTTCAGAGCTGATACAGCAGCAGCCAAAAAGAGTTGTTCAGCTTTTCTCCTTTTTTCTTTTTGTCTAGAATGGTTGAAGGGAAATTTGGTTCAACAGTGTATCAACTGCAGTGAAAAAGCAGTGCAAACTGCTAAGTGCAGAAAGTACATTTGTAGGAATATTAAGCCAATGAAGATTTAGTTTTCTTTTCATCTTTAGTGCTTGTGCATGGTTAACATACTTCTTCCCTGCATCCCTCTGCAGAATCAGGTTGGCCACTCATCCTGTCAAGGCATCTGCAGTCTTCTATCCAAAGTATGTCATCAACCCAGCTCTGCGTGGGTTAGAGATACGCAGAATGTCATTAGACTTGAGAAATACTTAATGGCATCTTTTCATATTCTGTGAGCAATAGTACAAATGGTAGAAGGCTCTTGAAGAATCAATATTAGCTGAGTAGCTAGTCATGTGTGAAAGATGAAGCATAACTGGACACTCAATAGTTTTGAATGCTGTGTATGAAGAGGTTCTTTCCAAGCAGGTGGCTGTTATTTGTTGTATAATGAGCAGACATGGGACTAGGCAGTCTCAGAAATTTACTCAAGTAACTATGTTTTTACTCTTCAGGCAAGCATTCTGTTATAAATAACTTTCTAGGTAAATAATTTGAAAATTGTGCAAAACCACAAATTAGGTTTGTGTATTGTTTTCATAATAGCACAACAAAACTCAGACAATCATAATCCAGTTATGCTTCAATTTCAAAACACAATATGCTTGACTTTTTTCACCACAGGTGAAAAATGTACATTCTTGCTTTTTTAGATAGATATTTTGTATGTGATAATCTGAGAAGCGTTAATGTAACAAAATATGCTTTAAAATTGCAGTGTAGTTTTATGTGGCTAACATTTTGCATCAGCTAGATTTGGGGTTCAGCTACAGCTTCGTATTGTGACCTTGGTCCAGCATCAGACTACATGTGGTATCTTTGTATTATTTCATACAGAAAAACTAAGGCGTAGTCTTCCAAACCTGTCCAGGCCATCTAACATCCAAGCTGAGTCTGTGAAAAACAGCAGAAGCGACTCAAACTTTCAAGTGCCAAATGGAGGAATACCTCGCATTCAACCTCAAGCCTCAGCCAGTAAGTACTTTTAGTGTGACTTGAGTGTAAATTTCAGAATTACGTGATGTACTTGGCTGTCTTCCAGATTCATGGCAAAGTGAAACATTGCATGCTTCTTGGGAGATGCTGATCTTGATTTTTTAATCAGACCTGTGTGAATTCTGCTTTTTTTGGTACACAAAATCTGGTACTGATTGTGTTTTAAAAAGTCTGATTTCTTACTGAGGTGTCATTCATAATTTCCCAGAAGTATATGTAGAAGTAACATAAAGAGTATAAAGTAAGTAGTTGGACATGTCAGAAACTGTTTTTTCACTAGGCTCTGAAAAAACACCTGTATGATGTTGATTGCTTTGGGGTGTTTAACTAATGAAACCTGATCTGAAAATGTTCATTTAAGTTTAACCCTTCTTTGCAGTTTCTTTTGTGTTTTTTTGGCGTTTTTTTTGGCACCTGGAAGTTATACATTCAGTTGCTGTTTTATGAGCCTGTGTCCCATGAAACGGATGGGCCTATTGCTGGACTACTGTCTGTTCTTTTGTCCAAAAGTGAACTGCTGATACAGGAATGCTGCTAATCTCTCTGCAAATGGTGACCTTAAAGAAGCCAAAGCAAATGAAACTTAAATATTCAGTGTTTCTTTATATGTCAATATTGCCAGTTCCTGTTGTTTAAATGTTTCCTGACCATTTTATTTTAAAATAAGTTTCTAAATTTAATAACCTTGTGTGACATTTTCAAGGGAAGAACACATTATGGATATTATTATATGAAAAGCTTTGAACTATAAAGTTCTGTGAGAAGTTATCAGTAATCTAAATAATAGACGGGAAATGTAAAATAATATTTGTGAATTAAACTAGGGTGTTTTTAACCCATTGAACCATGAAAGCATACTGGTAAACTTAAAACTTTCAAAAGTGTGTTAATGCTTCCAGTAAGAGTCTAACTCCATAACCACGCAGTTAAATACAGAATAAGGAATGTAGACCATGCCAAACACTACGTGATTTCTATCTTTGTAGTGACTCAGAGCAGATGTGAGGGTTGTGTGGACACTCAGTCCCAGGGACATGATATTGTAGTCAAAGAAGTTAGTTACATTATGATTGTTCATAGAGGTTACTCCAGCATCCTTTTCCCTTGACCTCCTTCTTCCACCCTTCACAAACATTCAGAAGGTGGGATTTCCAACTGAAAGGGCATGTGTGTAGTTCGAAGGCAGGACTGTTACCTGTTAGTCAGGCTTATCAAAGTGTAAAGCACTTGGAGCAGTTGGACAGCAACTGCTGTGGTTGTGGTATTTCTCTGATAGGAAGAATATTCAAAATTACCTGAAAGAAAACAAAGGAGAACTATCTGAAGTAAAAATCTGTTCAGATTTTATTTGATGTTTTAAAGTAGAGTGAACTGAGAAGGGAAGAATACAGAGGGCAGTTTAGTTAGCTAAAAGGGTATTTCCAGAATTAAAAGTGCATTTGTGGTGAAACTCCATGGATAGATCAGACAACAGAAGTCTCAGTATTCAGTACTTAGTCAATTACTTCATTGCAGGAACCAAAGTGGTGTGACTGTGGTTATACATTTAAATTTTTTTAAACTTGTGGATGCATTAAGAATCATAGAAATTATTAGGTAAATTTGCTTGCCTTTCTTGGAGTATTTCCCCAAATGTGAACCACTCTAGACCAACTTACATTTAAATGTAAGTTAACTATCATTACTGAAGCCCAGATTTCTAGCTTTTACAGTTTCCCTGCTCTTACAGATGTTTGTCAGAGTCTTGCTATTGACAATCGTAAAACGGTTTGTGTATGAAGTCAATGAGTAAGTATCTTTGCTTAGTCTGGATTAAAAATTTTTCTGCAAAAATGTACATTGTATAAAAATCTCCAGAATTGTGTCCTTTTTATTGTATACTTTTTGTTTTGTTGGTTTTGTATTTTGTCACTTTGCACAAAGCACTGTTAAATTGCAGCAAATTTTTGTTCTTCCTTGGCAATGATTTCTGGGTCTTGGGTTTTCAAGCTTCCTCATACACCTGCTAGTTTTGCATGAGCTTACTTTTGCAAGGATGCTGGCTTGCCACCCGAGGTCACTACTTTTCTCCTTGTCAAGGATTTGCGATTCATAATTTACTTGCACATTTGCTGTGGCTGCAATACTGAACTCGCTATGGTTGCTGGCATTCAAAAATGAGCTAGGAATCCAGTAAGTTTCTGAAAAAAAAATTCCTCTTATGGTTATATAGGCAAATTGTACAGGCTTGCTTACAGAGGAGAGGGAAGGCACATATTACATGTTTAGAAGTGCAGGGGTAAAACATGAAGACATTGTGCATTTAAAGTTTTAGATGCAATGTGGTGAACAGTCCAAATTGTTTTTTAAAAGAGATTGATTAAATTAAGAAACAGTTATAACAATTAGAATATTACTTTACATCTGATTCTCCACGCCATTGTGCAGAAAGTACATTTTTATATGAAAGCTAGTAAATATATCATCTTAAAACACTGGAAGATATGGTAATATTTGTGTTGTGTTCCCTAAGGAATAGAAATTCTCTTGTGTTAGCGATGGGAATCCTCTGCATCACACAGATTTTGCAGAGCTGTAGAACTTGTAGGGTGGCTTCCATGTAGGAGCTACCTGCTTTCTAGTGGATTGCGTGTGATGCTTTTGTACTTAGTGGCACTCCGAGCACATGGATGTTACATCTTTAAGCAGAGATAAATATACTTTCCCAAAGAGCTGTAGATTGTTTAAACTATCCATAAAGTGACTAGTCTCCTTGCCAAGATTCAGCTGCTTGGCATGGTCAGAGTAAAAGGAGGAAGAGTAAGTTTTGAGGAAACTAAGTATTCCACTTCAGTTGATCAGAAGGAAATGTAACTACATGTATTCAGCACGCACCATTTGTGACAGGTAATGTCACAGCATATGGAGCACTTCAAGAGCAGCAAATAGTGTGGATAAGCATGCACTCTGCGCTTATCTCAAACTGCATGTTTCCTCAGCATTGCTCAAAATGGACTGCCTAAGTTCTTTTCAGTGGTTCGGTGCACAGAAATGTGTAGCTATTGAGTGTCTGTTTCCTGGAATGTCCATTGAGAAGGAAGTAATTGGATATATGTGTATTTAAAATTCTTTCCATATCATCCCACATCTCTGACTTGCAAGAAGTGTGAATAATGATGGGGGAAGAAAGTGCCATGTGCAGTAGCATATTTAAATCTGAGTGAATTAGGGCAAACCAAATTCAAAATATGAAGGAAGAAGCTGTTCTTCATTTCGTGTGGTATAACAAACCCTGAGTCAGTAAAAAATTGGTATAGCAGAATACCTGAGGACTGAAACTCTGGTCACTGGTCTGCCTCAGTAAATTTCTAGGAATTGTGCTCATTTTTAAATATCTTAGTGTGCTTAATTGGCTGTTGATGGGTATGCCTTAAAAAAAGTTTCTTGAAAGACCATGTGCCAGAAGTTGAATAAGAATTGCATATTGCCACATGCTATTTTGCATTAGATTCTAGTTGGTAGAAGGAATAAGGGTTTTATTCTTCATAGGCACAGGCAGCATTTTGCTGTGTTTATGAACATTTTACTGTGTTTATGGACATTTTAATTCCTTTTTGCTCTTTGTTGGCAATGACAGTTTTAGTTAGTTATTACTGAATAGATCCCTTAGTCATATTTTCTGCATGTTAGAACACATGATGAACTTCTTTTATAGTTCATAAAATACTGCGAGTTTTGCAATGACTGAAGGATAGGAAAGGTGATGGTAATCATTACATGCTACCAAGTTTAGAAAAGGATTAACTAATATTACTAGGATTCTAATTGTTCTTCCTCTACCTTCTTTGTTCCCTAATTGGTGATAGGATTATTGAGCTTCCTTACTCAGGATCAGGATCTTTATGCACAGCTGTTCCCTAATCTATCTTCCTCCTCGCTATGGAAATAAGCCTTGCTAGTGCAATCAGTTTTATGCTGGTATAAAACTCCATACACTGAAGTGAGCAGAGATGTTTATTCAGACATTATAATTTTACAAAGCCTATGTGTAGGCAAAGTTTTATTTCCTTGACTACTTTCCTCCTCCCTCCCCTTAAATATGCTGCGGTGAAAATACGCTGAGTCGATGCGTTCCTTCTGGCAATAGGTAATTCTCTCCATGCCAAGATTCTGCAGCTCTTGGAACATTGGCTTCCCTCTTGGTAACTGGTAGGTAGTGAGATCATTTTAAGGCAGTACCAGCCCTCAAATGTTACTAGAAAAAAAGAGGACAAAGGAGCAATGAAAAATAGTTTGTCATGCTGTCTACATGCTGGCAGCTGATAATTCTTCGTGTTAAGTCTTCATTTTAAGTTTTGAGTCCTCTTGCATACCCTTTAGAAGAGGGGAAAAAAAGACATCTGGCTTATGTCTGTAGAACTGGAAAACACAATTTGTTTATATGATGATCACATTAGACAAAGATTTATGCTTTTGTGTAGTGTTAGAATATTTTTTGAAAACACTTTTAAAATGAAAAGTTTAGTCTTGCTAGTCAAATATGACAGTTTATTTTTCATCTTTGTATCTAGTCTTGCACTCATACTGCTGTAGCATGTCTGCTAGGTGGCTTGTTCTCCCTTTGGTGTATTAATTTTTTTTTTGCATTTTTGGGCTTTTTGCCCTGCAAGAAGCTTTACTCTTACAGAATCTGCGCATTTTGCACTGCAAAATTTCTGACACACTCCTCTGTACCTCTTTGCCATTATGAGCAAGCACCATTCACAAAACCCCATCACTTCCAGAGTTGTAACAGCTTTTTGAGTGTTTTTACTCGCTCTGTTCCTTGATGCTGCACAAGTGGATGCAATTCTGAAATTCCCAATAATTTAGTTTCCTTATCTTAGACAAATATAACACTTCTTGTCTTTCAACAGCTCTGCAAAGGCAGAAAAATTTGCCTCGTGCTGCCTTCAAAACCAAACAGTTCCTTCAAACTCCATCTGCAAAAGGAGGTAATTAACTTACAACCTCTTATCAAGCTCCAGCAAATCTCAGATAATTGTTCGCCTACATTAAATCTCACATGTTCTAGATTAATAAAATTGCTGTTGCATGTTGAGATTAACCAAGTGGTCCTTGCTGTATGAAAGTTAACTTTTTGGTCTAAATATTAAAAATAAACTCTGTGTTATACAGAAGATTGTATTTTGAGATAAAAATCCAAGGATTGGTGACTTTCTAGAATTAACCAGGAAATCTGAATTAGGATTATATTTAGATAGATTTTTTTTAATTGCAAAATACATTTTTTAAAGCAAAAGTTGTGAAAATATGCATACAATTCTTAGTGCTAAAAACAAAAGCTAACAAGTTTATCCTTGAAAAGATGAGCATAGAATATCAACTCATTTTGCGTGTGCTTGTGCTTTCTCTTTTTCTCACAAAACCAGAATGTACAGTAATTTGTAATAAACTCTGGAAGCCTTCTGTGTGACACTGCCTCAGTTTCACAATTAAGATAAAACAAGTTAATTATTTTGGTTTTAAGCATAGTTAGTCTGTTGTCTATTACAGTACAGAAGATCTCATTTTAAAGATCATAGTTCACTTGAGACTAATTCATAAGCTTTGTAGATGCTAGAATCCTTTAAGTATTGTAAGAGTCACTTGTGCATACATGAGGGTGACTGACTATGTGTTTCTCTCAGTGGTGTAACAATGCTGCCTTCTTTGAGTCACCTTCATTCCATGCAGAAACCTTTAGCAAAGTATGACCATGAAACAGATTCCCGTGGCTTAGCAGGAAGTCTCTACAGTTTTCATAATACTTCATACCAAATAGAGAAGAGTTCTCACAATGTTCTGCTTTGGCACAAGACCATCATCTCGATTCTCTGCAAAGCTTGCTGGCTTTCATTCCCGTCGGCCATGCCTTCATCTGGATGTCTGGAACACTTATTAGGTCAATGGCCTAGTCTGAGACTGTAGAAATGTACAGAATATTAACTTCTCTTTGAGTTTATGTTATTTGTAAAAATTTATTAAACTTTAGAGAATGAGGAACACAGCATGCAGCACTGCCAGTTATGTATTCCAGTTTATAGCTGCTGGCATTCCTTACTGCAGATGAGGACCCTTTCAGTTATTTGCTTGATGTACTTTTCAGTTATTTGCTGTTTTACAGTCTTTGATATGTTCATTTTCTTTCTTCTGATCTGAGATCCTCATGAGTATAGACATTTTTAGCAGTAATGAAGCAAGACTTTTGTTTTTGAAGAATAAACAGCTGAGCAAGAATTGATTTCTTAAAATACTGTTCATTATGTAGCTTAACACCTTTCACACACATAGACACTGATATTTTTTTACCACTTTGTGTAAAAGAATTCAAAATACATTCAGGTAACTAACTCTTAGGTCACAGTAACAGATTTGTTAAGGCTTATACAGCAGTCCACTATCAATCAGACCATAGAATCAGAATGGTTTAGGTCATCTAATCAAACCACCTCTCCCTGCAATGAGCAGGGACATCTTTCACTAGACCAGGTTGTTCAAAGCCTCATCCAACCTGGTCTTGAACACTTCCAGGGATGGGGTGGCCACCACCTCTCTGGGCAACCTGTTCCTTTGCCTCACCACCCTCACAGAAAAGAATTTCTTCCTCATATCTATTTAAATCTACCCTCTTTTGGTTTAAAACTATTATCCCTTATCCTATGCCACAAGCCCTGCTAAAAAGTTTGTCCTCATCTTTCTTATAAGTCCCCTTTAAGTACTGGAAGGCCACAATAAGGTCTTCCCAGAGCCTTCTCCAGGCTGAACACCCCCAGCTCTCTCAGCCTTTCTTCAAAGGAAAGGTGATTATTCATCCTCCCTACCTGGTCTAACAGGTACACATCTTTCCTGTACTGATGACAGATCAGTTTATTGATTCCCATGGTTTCACCTCATCTGCTCTTTCATGTTGGTCTGAATCATCTCATCATGGTGGTTGTGATTTAGAATTTAGAATTAGAATTTAATCTGTTTTCAAGTCATTGTGCAGCAGCTGGCCTTGGAGTGGAAGCCACAGGAGTTTGTAGCTTCAGAGCATCCCGCTTTCCCACATGGAGATCTCGTGCTCCCTGCCCACAATCCAAGACATAATCAAGAGAGGGAAGGAAATCTAAATGTCATGACTGCACAGTGCCTTTTTGTTTGTTTAACTGGTTTGGGGGTTTTGGTGGGGGTTTTTTTGTGTGGGGTTTTTTTTTGTGTGTGTGGCTTTTTTTTGTTGTTACCAGACGTTTTAATTGTAGTTGGTTCTAGTTTAGTTTCTAAGGAGATGGAGTTGGGTAAAGGTCTTAAACACTGCCCTTAACATGTTTACATGTTTTTATTAATGATGGATCAGCTCAATACTGCACAGGGATACACAATTATCAAATAGTCTTTGACTGAGACAGTACTTTGCTCATTGTGACCCTGTCTAACAAATAGGCCAGACTGAGTTTAATGAATATCCAAAACTGCTCTAAGACAAAATTCTTTATCTGTAGAACAGAATTATTAGGCAGTTTGCCAGACTGCATCATGTGGACTCCTCTGGAAGACAATTTGTTCCTTTGTGTACAAGAATGAATACAGCTCTCAGCAATGTCTGCAATGCTGTGCTGACACAAAACGTATTATGAATTGACAGTTCAAGTTGGCAGCATGGTAAAATATGGTCAGCAGAAAGCTAGAGAGAATGGAGAGGACTAATTTACTGGATGCTTATTTTCACTGAGAATGTGACAAGCTTTCTTCAGGTACAACCTTTTGTTGCTTGTATTCCGTACCTAAAAACCTTTTCCCTTTTGTGCCTGTAAGAGGCCCAAAGCTGTATTCAGTTTTTATACACTGGCATTGCTCTGTTGGTAGTTGCTAGCATGGTGCTGTGTTTCTGTTCCAAGCAAGTGTTGTAATGAGAAGTTCAGTGATAAAAGCTCCCTATATTTACACTGTAGAGTCACTTGAAAATTCTGCAGATTTGATTGCACCAATGTTTCAGGCAAGGTCGTGTTTTAAAAACTTCATATAAGTAATCTGTCTTAATCCTAGGAGCACTTTGCTGCTCGTCTTGTCCAGTCATTCTGTTGTTAATGCTTTCCTTAATCCATCCTCTGGCTTGATGCCAGTGTTTTTATTTTAAGGTTTTTTACTTATTCTCCTTGCTGCTTAGCAACTGTCATGCATTTTTGACCCCTCTACCATCTTTTTTTGTCAGCTTTTCCCATGAGCAGCTTTGTGCTGTGTTTGATCAGTGGAAAGGCCCTCTTGGATAATGCAGAAAGGAATCAAATCCAGTTGACATCCATAATGAGGCACATATTAATCTTCCTAGATATCCCCTGTGAGAAGAGGCTTCAAAATACAACCTGAAAACTACCACTTCCTCTGTACTTCGTTTAGGATGCCACATTCCTGTCATTACTTGTCTCTTTTGTCACTCTACGTGTTCTTGGTGGACCTACCTTGAAAATTACAATAAAAGCTTTGTTAAGGATCAGCTTCTTTATATACAATATCTGTCAAAGAGGATGCAAATTTGGTCTCAGTATGAAATGTTTATTTAGTTGAGGAAAGAATTTACTGCAAATTTACTAAATGTAAATGTGATCTTGTTTTAGTTCCATGATTGATTTGATCTATATTGTCTCTTACTGATCCACTTTAAATCAGTTTGAAAAGCTGGTGAAATTTCATACAATTATTAAGTTTCTGTTTAGTGATACAGTATGTGTAATTTGAAAATACTTCTCACACTTATGAAGAATTATGCTTAAGGTTTGCCATTACCAAAGCACTGTTGAATAGTCTGGCTTATTAACCTTTCCCAGAAAGTACTTGAAATCAAGACCTTGCATACTAACTCAGGTACAAAGTATTTGAAAACAGGTATTAGTTACAGTAATCATTTAGATCATGTTTGTAAGAAGAGGAAGGCTATGAATTGTTATTCATTACCAGCACCTTAACCTCTGGTGTTGGGAGTTGGCTAAGGTCACCCTAATCCAACACACAGCACTATGCCAGTTACTAGGAAGAACATGAACTCTATCCCAACTGAAACCAAACCAGGAAAGCTGACTCTAGCTTTGTTTTCATCTGCTAGAAAATTTGGGATGTAACCATATCTTTAGATGAATTCTAATTCAGTGGTTAAAAAGAACAGCATCGAAAAAATACCAGGATGCTCTGCACTCAAAATTTCATCTTTGAAGGCTAATACACACTTTGAATCTATTTAAAGACTGTCTCATGCTAGAATACTCTGTGCTGCAACATGTTCTTTCAGGGATGGGAATTAGGTTCACATGCTTCTGAAGCAGTTAAATTTCTTTTTAAGCAATACCTTCTCCTCTGTTTCTTTTTACCTGACTGATGTAACAGTTATAGCCTTTTCAGGATTACTTACAAATCCAGGTAAATAAATACTTGTAGTAAGCAAATGGGGCATTAGACATACCAAAAACACATAACAAAGAAGACATCTGAATTCCTCTTTCTCATTGCTGCTTGATTGGCTGTATTCCATTATACATTCCATATTGTTTGTATAATCACATAAAGTAATGTCCAGTTTTTAATTTCAGCTATACTGTAACTTAAGCTGAAAGTAATTTCTGTATTTTATTTTCCAGTACCTTCTTCAAGTAAATTCCGCTCGCCTGCGGCACCATCTCCCCTGGCTCTTCGGCAACCAGTGAAAGCATTTAGTAACCATGGACCAGGTTCCGTTGCCTCTCCAGAAGTCACACAGCTGACGCACAGTAGTTCTTCACCAGGGCCTCTTGCAGCCCAGAGCTCAGGCTTGCCAAGCCCTGCCAGTGGTATTAACAGTACTACTCTTACCAGACCGGCAGGGATGAGGAGTGGTTTGCCCAGACCCAGTGCCCCTTCCACGGGGGGCATCCCAGTGCCTCGTAGCAAACTTGCACAGCCTGTTCGCAGGTGAGTCTGAGACAGGCAGTCTTGAAGTTTTCATAATGGATTTTGTACATTGTGTATTTGTGCTGCTTCTTCCTGCAATTGATACTTGGATCTCAAGGTTTTCAGAACAGATATGGAGAGACCTCCATGTGACATATTTGCATATGTTTCCACAATAGGTTTGAATCCAAACTGAGAAAAAGGGTCTTGAATGAGGTGTAGGTGAAGGAGTGAAAGTGAAATTAATAATAAAAGATACTGAACTAAGTGAAGAAGGTCTTAGTCTGGGCTGAGAAGACAGCAAGAATTTGTCTGCATGTGGTGGAAAGTTATCAAAATATAGCTGGCAAGTGAAAATTCACTTGTGTCACTGAGTGACATATTCTGAAGTAAAAACTATTTGCCTCCATAACTCAAGCAGTGGTACCATGTGAGAACAGTTTCTCTCCTTGGGCAGCTAGAAAATTCCAGAAGGAAGACATGTGAGGACAGAGAAGACATCCATAGCATTTGCTAAACTGAACATAAAAATTAGTGCAGTTAACCCACAGGACAAAACAGAATTTTCAACTTAAGCATAATTGTCCTAGCACCCAGATGTAGGAGTTGCTAGATGTTGTCAGTGTCTTCAAAAACAGCTGCATTTAACTGTGAATGTGAATTTTCACTGAAGGTGTCAAGTAGAAGCTGACACAAAGAAGCAGTCATTCATGAGAAATATTAAGAATCTCCTTAAACAGAAAGGAAAAATGATTGGTCTCTAATACTCTAAGACGGTGGTAAGCAGCAAAGTGAAAGAATTCTGTACTGCATGTATTGACTGTGTTGCAGTCTGAGGCTGCATTGTGAGCAGTATGGAACTTCATGTAATAAAAAGCAGTTGTTTGGCCAGGGGGCTCTTAATAATAGTGAAGTGTGGTTGTTCAAATCACACCTTGTCTTACAGAAAAGTGTTTCACTTATTAGACTTTTTTTTAAATAAAGCCTGTTTTTATTATTATATTTTTAAGAAACAGCCCCAGGGTGCACCAGGGAGGTTTAGATTGGATATTAGGAGCAATTCTTCACTAGAAGGGTTGTCAGACATTGGAACAGGCTGCCCAGGGAAGTGATGGAGTCACCATCCCTGGAGGTATTTAAAAGATGTGTAGATGTGGCACTTAAGGACATGATTTAGTGGTAGACTTGGCAGTGCTGGGTTAAGGGTTGGAGTCACTGATCTTAAAGGTCTTTTTCAACCTAAGTAATTCTATGATTTTATAATGCAGAATCTGCACACAATGCAAAAATAAAGCATCTGTGAATGTCAAGATTTTGATGTAAGCAAAATGCAATATTCTAAACAAGGATTTCCCTGTTTATATACATCACTGAAAAAGTCACCTGTTTTAGATGTCAGCAGATTGTTTGCATTTTCACAGAGTATAATAGAATAAGTTTTCTGTCTATTTATTCAGTCTTTTTTTCTGACCTAGTAGTTGCCAAGATAAAACATACAACCTGAAACTGAAAATACTGTAAAGTTTATCTTAAGTAAACTGTATTGCAGAGAGTCAAATGAGTGAAGTATGTATTTCAGTTATTTATAAAATGTTTACATTTGTGTGTATTGTAGATGGAGACTTCAGCAGTTATATATGAAACTGAAAAATATCTCATTTCATTTTAGATCGTTACCCACTCCCAAAACCTATGGCAACGTGAAAGATGAGAGTTGGAAAGATGGCTGCTACTGAACTGCAAAGCGTAATGCCAAGTTCCAGTGCTCATGGATGCTTCCTCACCAGGCTAAAAGACAGCTTGATTAAACAAACTGTTCAGATTTGACTCTTGGGATTTGTAGAAATTCCAAACTTCTCTGTCTCTAATTAGCACAAACTGGCAGAGATTATAAAGCAGCACTTTAATGACATCTAACATCAGATGTTTGGTGGTCATACAATCACTTCTACATTAAATTGCTATCAGTTCTGGGGTTTTTTTCTTACTTGCTAAAAATGTATCAATATGAGCATTTATGAGAGTGGCCAATGTCTGGGCAAAAGTTGAATGAATGCCAAAGAAATGCCCATCTTGAGAAACAGCAAGGGTAACTGTCAACATACATTGTACAAAACTTCATTTTCAGCCTGATTCAATTCAGCAGAAAGATTGGTGCATATGTACTATTGAAACAAGGCTACATTAATCAGAGCTAATGTCCTGATTACAGATTGCTACAGTGCTAGGGAAACATTGCTTTTAACAATTGTATGAGATCCCGACTGGGGAAAGTGGTACATAAATCCTTCAGGGAGAATCAGCAGTTACGCTGGAGGATTAAGCAGAACAGGGGGTTGTAGCCATGGCTTTTATCACGTTGAAAGGTTTGAATGTAGCAGACACACACAAATGCAATAGTATAGATTGCATCTTTCCTATGTTGATTTATTGGCTTTACATGCTCTTATATGTTTGATTGCCAAAAGGGCTTAATATCAGTTGTACAATCTTTCTAACCTTAAAGTTCCTGGCTCAGGAAAAATGGCCTTTGCTACTGTAGCCACATTTTTAACACAAGGCTCGCTATTTGGGGAAAACTTTTTTTAATAGCAGGTTTCCTTACAGAGGAAAGAGCAAGTGAGAATGTTGTATTTGTTCTAACACCATACTGCTATGCTTGCAGCCTGCAGCAACTGTAAATGCTGATAGTTAAGGAGAAGGAAACACAACTATGCACTTGTAACATACAAATTTTAAGGAAATGAGTTGACTCTTGATGCCAAATGATATTCATTTAGGTGATGTTCCATGGTATGAGGGAGTTTTCTGTATCCTATTTTTTTACTTTCATCCATTTCTTAAATTGGTTTATTTTAAATTGTAAATATTTTTACAGAAGATATTGCCCATGTAAGTGTGTTTCAATATGTACTTTGCCTTACATATGTGTATCTTACATTACTGGTAACAGAGTATGAAACCTGCTGTGTCTTGTTTACAAGCTATTAAATTCCTCTGGTGACTCTGACTTACTCTAACACATTTTGCTCAGAACAACTGATATATTTAGCATTTGAACCATTGTTTCCTGTTTTGGAAGACATCATGCAAACATTTGTAACTAAGGTTGTATTGGGTGGGACTAGTTAAATGGAAGGGATTTTTGTTTGAAGCTTTTTCAGTATTTTGGGTGTACAGTTGATGAAGTATGAGAATGTGAGTGGTATATCCTTTGTACAATGACTGACAAACACTACAAGTTGGATTGGACGGTAGGTAGCCTTCAACCCCGTTAGTATCTGAGTTTGGGACTGCTGTTGTATTTGACTCCCATCACTAAGAGGATAACTAATCCTGAAATTCTAGCACTTGAATTTTAGGCCAGCATTAACATTTTCCTGGATGAAAAGCCATGCAATACTACTTGACTTGGAAGAAACCAAATAGAAAGGAGTGGAGATTTAATTTGCAGCTCTAAGTACTCAAGCAAACTTTGGGTTGATGGATGACTTCACACCTCAGACCAAGATCTGTGCTAACACTTTGAAGTTGGGGTATCAAATATACTGTAATTCAGTCAGATTTCAGCAGAAACTACCTTGCACCAGTACAGAGCAGTACACACCACTAATCTAGCCTTGAGCCACCCGCTGTACAGGTGGTGAATGTCAGTATCTCATGTTACTGTTCAGCAGAAGAGAGGACAAGATCAAATGTGCTTATTCTCACTAGAGCCCCATTTCTAATATTTCAGCATTTTACAAACCAGTGCTGCAGTCTTCATTGAAGAAAGGCAAATTTTAATCGGTGGATTTTATCAAAAACTTGATTGACTTTTAAATTTTGAAAGTCAGTTTTAGATGACGATATTGGGGGGGTTTACCATGGCTGCATCAAATTGTGTACATTTCCTTAAGTTAAGTAATTCATCGCTCGAGTAAATTCAGTTAAGTTTTATAGAGATCTTTTTCTCTGCTGCTCCCCCCGAAATACAGCAAATGACTTCCTGAGAAGACAGACTGTCTGTTTACTAGAAAGCCTTTGTGCATTACCAGTTTATTGATATCAGGAAATCATGGGGCTCTGTGTTTAGAGATGTATTGCAGAATTGTGGAAACATGGATTTGATAAAATAGTGCCTATGATTTACTTAACTTATGTTTGATATAATAGTAAGGGTTTTATGAATGTGGATTACTTTTTTGTGCCAACAGCTTGGAATTGATGTATGTGTGTAGGCAGAAGGATTTATTCTGCTCCCAAAGTTATTTAATTTTTTTTTCTGTGTTTGAATGTTTTTGTAAGTGTTAAAAGTGTAAAAAAAAATATATATAAAATATTCTTACCACAATATACTTCCTGGATCATTATTTTTACAACAAAGTGTTATTTAAAGTTTTTAGAAATTTAGAGGATATTATTTTATGGTTTGTTGGGGTTTTTTTTTTGGTTGTTTGGTCGAGTTGTTTTTCAAGAACTGTATTCACTTTTCCTGAGACTACCAGCATCAGTTTCTGCCCCATGTAATTCATGAACTGAGTACAATGTTGTATTTGGGTGAAATCTGTGATTTCATTGACAGACTGAGGTGGACTCGTGCTGTGGAAGGACAGTGCATAATTCAGAGTTACATGAAAAACTGTATTCTGAATTTCCATCCACAGTGATTTGTACATGCAGTTCTAAGTATACAAGCTGCCTTCCATTTTTACAGGATTCATGATCACTTCAGACTACCACATGAAACAAACTTAATTTTGAAAATTCTGAAATTTATGCATAATATTGAACAATGTAAAAGTGTACCTAGTAAGCCCTCTTGGAATTGCTAAGTACACATTTTATCTAGCTCCTACAGGAATGCCTCTGTCTTTGGCTCACATACAAGCAAGAAGTTTGTTTTGAACTTGGTAACTTTCTGTAATCTGCATTTTGTTGCACAGCAGTGTATGCAACAGTAATGTGAATGCCATCTTGTTACTAATAAAGTTAAGGCAGGTTTAATTCTATTTGGTAGCCACTTAATATTAAATTTGTTTCACAAAATTTAACCCATGAAGCTGGTTTATCCCAGCATGGGCCCCTATTTATTAATTAAGCCGGTAAGTTAAAAATATTTCCCCCTACTTAGCTTGCCCTATTTATGTAGAGCTGTCTCCATACCTACTATTTCTAAAAGGTATTCACTACCCCTCTTCTGTCACTTTTTAGTTGTGCAGTCAAGTACCATTTGCCTCATACCCCTTCTGGAAAATAGAACAGTGTCAAAATGTCTGGTAATTAATAGCCTTTCGCCTTTCTCTTTTAGTAGGTTTCTATAACAAACTCTTCTATATTAAAGTAATTTATAATTAGCATCGTCACCATATGGAAGGCTCAAAATTAGAAACAGTATTTTCTCAGTTCTCTTATTCTAGGGGAAGGTGTGACAGCTCATTGGGGTTTGTGAGGTCCTGTTATATTTGATAGTGTATTCCCCTCTAAAAGCACTGGTGAAGAAAAATAAGCAATGCACATGTAAGGAGGCAGAAGGCTGAAAATGCTTATTCTGCTGGTCTCGAGGTGACTGTAGAAAGCACACAGTTTAATCATTTAAAACTTACTTTTTAATGCAAATACTTTTGAGAAAGAAAAGCAGGTGTGGGAAATGAATGTGGCAGTGGTATGTCTGTAGCTCTCTTTTGATTAGTAAGAACAGGAGCAAACTTGAGATTTAATTATTACTTTTTGAGTAAAGCAGGTGAGATGCAAGGTTGCTTTGATTTATAATAAAATGAAGCAAAACCCCTACCTGCTCCCAGCTTGCATTTATGCAGCTGTACAGTCTGAGTCTGACACCTACAGGCAGCCTGTCTGTATTTGTCCTGCTTCAGGAAGGTAAGGCTGGGATTCGGGTGCTCTCGAGAGCACCCACATTTTGCACACAACTTCCTGGGGAAGAAGATGGTCTCAGCTCAAAGAATTAACTGAAAAGGAGCAAATTCCACCAGACTCACGTTCCACAAGATTTTTTGCAACAGTATTTTCAGCTGTGATACCACACAGAGTTACATTGTGTTACTGTCCTCTTTGCACTAAATGATAAACTCTGTTGCGACCACATTAAGCATTTAGAAAGACACAGAACATAATTGTAGTGATTAAACTGATTTGTAGCTCTTCAGCAGAATTTATAGGAACCAGTAGCTAAAGTGATTCCTTGCCAGCAAAGTGATTTTTGAACTTGCAACATTATTCGCCTGTTATAAACAGTGAATTTAAAATATATATATATATATTTGAAAGCTGGATAGCAGATCCTCTGTACAGTGTGGCACTCTCACATTAGACAAAAATGGATTATATCTTTTAGCAGACTAAGACTAAACAAAAGAAGGAACTTCCATTATAATCTGAGCTTTTATCATCAATCTAAGTATAAACATGTAAATCCATTATATTTTGAAAGTAGTCTTAATAACTTAGAAAGATAAAAGAGAGTGGCATGTGATGCCTTCTCCCCCAGCATGTTCAGCCTTCCTTGCTGCTTTTCAGTTATCCCTGGAAGCTTATTTCCATTGGCAGCTATAGCAAGGGAGATTCAAAAAACCACACCTATTGGGGGTGAGTAGTATAGGCATTACTGAGAAGGTGACTGTGTGGTCCATCCCCAGTGCTACTCTGCTAGTTATCATGCACAATGTGCACAGTACAGATTTTTACATTCTTTCCCATTCTCTTTCCCATTACTTTCTTGAGATTGTAACCAAAATTGCAACTTTTCACAGCCCTGCTATGAGAGGCTGATGAAAAACCTTCCTAGTATCAACAGCTTGGTCCAGTGTCAGAGAAACTGCTCTCCAGCCCAAGCACGGGTTCTCCAGAAGCCTGACACCAGCTACCTCCACAGTCCTCCAGGAACAAGACTGGAGACTTTTTCATGGAAGCTCCCTACATAGCAACAGGAAGGTGAATAAGGACACTCGTGTTCTGTGTTGTTCCCTGCCTCTGACCTGCCCAAGAGAAAAAGGTGCTTATTAAATATGGGAGTAGGTCATCAGTGGCTTGACTTGGGACTCTCTGTGGCCTTAGCAGCTTAAAGCCACAAAGGTGGTCAAGAAACAGCTGGCTCAGAATGTGCTGGTTGTGGAAGAGCAGTCAGGGTAGAGGGATGGGCATGCTGGGCTTTCCCCAGCCTTCTGGCTGCAGACAGAGATCAGCTGCTGGGCTGGACTGTGTGCCCCTGCACTAACACCAGCATCACCACACTATAGCTGCTAGCAGTCTCTGTTTGTCTCAAGGGCTCTTCCTAAGTTGTTTCCCTTCAGACATTACCAGCAAACAAATCTGAACAACCTGTTACCAGCTGATCCTTAATCTTCTTTTCACTCGGTAGGGTTAATAGTACTGTGTGACTTTCAGCTGCTGCTGCTCTCTCTGTGCTGCACGTGGGTGCCAAAATGGTGGCAGGAGAAAGTGATGCTGGACCGAGTTCTGGATTACAAGGAGTCTGGTTGGCAATCCTGCTCAGGGCGGAGGGTGGGACCAGCTGTGCTGCTGGCTGACTGAACCTGGTACATGTCGAGTTAAAGGACGCTGTGTAAGCTTTCTTGTTCAGAGCTGTTTGTCTTAATGAAGGTCTGCAGGACAGCAGTATCTTGTGCCACTGTGAATAAAACTTTGTCACTCTGCTCCTTTAGAAATAAAAATGTTGTTGAAGCACATGCTGCCATTTTGAGTTCCCTCTCAAAGAAAAGAGGAGATCAGGCAAACCCTCTACATTTCATGCTCTGCCTCAGTTCCTGTCTTAGCCTCAAATTTCTCATCTCTATAGTCATCCATTTACCCCTACATTTAGTCACCCAGCTACTGAGCCCAGAGCAGGCTCAGGGTTACAGGATTACATTGTTTCTGTTCATCCATTCTCCACCGGGCTAATGAAGACACATCGAACCACTGTTAATGTGTCTTCAAGTGATCTGTCCTCAAAAGAGTTATGAAAACCTTGTCCTGGTTCTCATCCTTTTAAAGCCGTGCCTGGATGTCAGTGACAGCACTGTGGCATCACCACCATCACACAGCCTCAGGAAAGCAGCCCAGAGCATCACCCTCCATCCTTGCTGGCAGGAACCCGCAGTGTCTGAGTCCCTCAATGCACATGCAGCATGGCCACGGCCTCTCCCCAAAACCCCTTGCTGAGGGTGCAGCTGTGTAGCCACAGCAGCCACTGCTAACACCACGCACGGCTGGTGCAGAGCCAGCTCTGTTGATTCAGTGCACACAGACCTCCTGAATGCCCGTGAGATCAAAAAAGTAAAAATCATTATGGTGCAAGACTGAGCTACAAAGACCCTCAGTCAGTTTTGTGCTCTGCCACACACTTTTGAAGATGCCTGGTTTATTTTCTTGGGGTTCAGTTCATCATCACTGAAATAACTACCAGTCTCCCTAACTCAGGTGCTGGGAGCAAGGGGCAGGTGTGCTGCTATTTAGAGAAAGGGTCGGGTAGTCAGTTCATATCTAGTCTGATACAGTGGGGTAAGTTAAGAACAGAAATTTGGTTGACCTTGGTTTATGAGCCCAAATGCCAGAGAGCAGATAATGTCTATTGTAAATGTCAGAGTCAAGGGATTTTTCTTTTCCCTTTAGAAGAACATCAACAAAGATTTAGTGAGTGTATTTAAGCTGTCATTCACACAGGCTCAGTGTGAGTGGTACTGCTCAGGTGCACAAACATACGGGAGGAATATTAAAGGGACTTGCTTAAAATCATGAATATGGTAAAGCACCCAAGCCAAGCTCAGCCTTCATCAGTAAAGCAGCTTTTGGCAACCCAAGGCTCTGTTAAGGGCTGAAAAATTCAGGCTACTTTCTCCAGAGCAGAACACAGGGATTTAATTGATATGTGATGGACTTCTCATCTTTACAATTTACCCCCACATGAAAATTTGCACAGGGGCATGCAATGCAGTCCTCTACAGTCCCCTGCAACCAGTTATTAGTGCCAGCTCCTGCCCAACAGCCCACTGTCAGTAGAAGAAATAGAAAATTCCATTTCCAAACCCACCTTGCAACCTACTGCTCAAGGCTTGATACTGCAGAGGAGACTATTGATTTTGAACCTCATTTAGCCACCTTCACAGAGGTACCACATCAGCTTAGGGCTCCCTTCCCTGGCCCCAGTGCCTCAGTGGCAGAACTGAAGTACAAAAAATAGCTGGTTCTTGTTAAGGGGCTCAAACCATGTATCCCAAGAAGAGCCTTGATTCAGCACATCTTCCCCACTCCTTGTCCAGGCCATTTTTCTGTGGTGCCCTCCACCCTGAAGTCTTTCACTTGTGTGCATTGGCAGACTCTATCTGCGTGCTCCTACTTTCTGCATCCTCCTCATTGTAAGGATAATTAAGCCTGACAGAGTTCAAGAAGTGTTTGGGTGATACTCTTGGGCACATGGTGTGACTCTTGAGAATGGTCCTCTGCAGGGACAGGACTCAATGATCCTTGTGGAAGGGACCTTCCAACTCAGCATATTCTATGAATCTGTGTTCTGTCATTCATAGCCCACTTAGGTGCTCTTTTTAGCCCTTCTATTTTACAGCCTTTTGTGCCTTTTTTACTCACATAAATACTGCTGGGTTTTCCTTTTGCTCTTTGCTTCGTGCCCAGGATTTTCCAGACACTAGAGGAGGGTCTTGCTTTCTCTGTGCTTTTCTATCCAAAGTTCAGTACCGTTCAGCTTCAATTCACCACATCACCACTGAATTTGCACTGAATTGTCCACAAGGTACTGAACGTAATTAACAGTTGCATTTAGGCCAGAAAAGCCCCAGTCTGAGGGAAGATGAAGCCATACAGCTGACCATCAAAACCCCCTCTTGTGGAGTATGAAATACACCCCTTAGACTTTTTACTCAGTGTCAGGTGGACTTAAACCCCCTGACATTATTTAAGATTTCAGAAATATTTTTGGGCTGGGCTTTTCCAATTAAATGTGTAGCAACACACACCATCATCTCAAGACTGTGGGATGTAAAAAGGCTTTTGCTGAGCTACTTACAGGTGGTGTGGATTACATGAGACATACCCTCCCCTCCATGGCAGTTAGCACAGAACTCAAGCACAGCCTATCCCCAGAGCAGCTCCTCAGATCAACCCAAGTGCAGCAATGAGTGATCAATTCCCACTGGCACGGCTGTGAAATTCTGGAGAGGTTGGAAGCCTGTGTTGCACCAGGATTGCTTCAGCTCTGGGGCAACAGCAGTGACTGCAAACTGATGCTATTACTGTTCTGTCACAGGGAGGATAGGCCAGTCTCCTTTTCTGCAGAGCCTGGCTTCTCAGGGCTTCCAGATCTGGGTATCCAATTCAAGAAATCTCCTGGGAAGAGCTCAGCTGCGACCTGCATTTTTGCACAAGCAACAGTGGAATTTGCATTGCTATATCAGTGCTCAGTACTCTGGTTGGCCAATTGCTTTTACTGCTCGTTATGCCCTCAAAATTAAATTTTTGGTTACTTAAGGTCTTTCTAAAATCTCCTTCTTAGTTCTTGGATAATATCTGTCATTATTTAATAAAGGCTAAGAACACTGCCAAAAATGTCTCAAATGTGAAAAGGCCTGAGATGCTAACTGTGAGAGCCAGCACACTGTAGGCACAGGGAGCAGCTATGAGCTGTGAGGCAGCCTCTCTACTTTAAGAGTCAAAAGTGCTGGACACAGAATCTGCTGAGTTGGAAGGGAGCCACAAGGATCATGGAGTCCAGCTCCTAGCCCTGCATGGAACAATCCCCAGGAGTCACACCATGTGCCAGAGAATATCATCCAAACACTTCTTGAACTCTGACAGGCTTGGTGTTGTGACCACTTCCCTGGGGAGCCTCTTCCAGTGCCCAACCACCCTCTGGGGTAAGAACCTTTTTCAAATATCCAACCTGAACCTCCCATGACATTCCCTCAGGTCCTGTCACTGGTCACCACAGAGAAGAGATCAGTGCTTGTCCCACCTCATCCCCTCACAAGGAAGTTGTAATTGCAATGAGGTTTCCCCTCAATCTCCTCCAGGCTGAACAGATTGAGTGCCCTCAGACACTCCTCGTATGGCTTCCCCTCAAGGCCCTTCACTGTCTCTGTTGCCCTTCTTTGGATACTCTCTAACAGCTTAATATCTTTCTTATATTGCAGTGCCCAAAACTGCCCACAATATTCAAGGTGAGGCTGCCCCAGTGCAGAGCAGAGCTGGACAATCCCTTCTCTTGACCAGCTGGTGATGCTTTGCCTGATGCCCCCCAGGACAGGGTTGGCCCTCCTGGCTGCCAGGGCACTGCTGATTCATACTCAACTTGCCATTGACCAGGAACCCCAGAGCCCTTTCCATGGCACTACTTTCCAGCATCTCATTCCCCAGTCTGTACGTACACTTGGGATTGCCCCATCCCAGGTGCAGAATCTGGCACTTCCCCTTGTTGAACTTCCTATGGTTGGTGATTGCCCAGTCCTCTAATCTGTCGAGGTCTCTCTGTAGGGCCTCTCTGCCTTCCAGGGAGTCAACAGCTCCTCCCAGTGTTGTGTCATTTGCAAACTTGCTTAGTGTCCCTTCCAGTCCTGTGTCCAAGTCATTTACAAAGATGTTGAAGAGCACAGGGCCTAAGGTGGAGCACTGAAGAACCCCACTAGTGACAGGTCAACAGTCTGAGGTCAACCCATGCACTGTTACCCTCTGTGCTCGACCCATGATCCAATTGCTCAACATGATGTGTTTATCCAGCTGTGCTGGACAGTTTGTCGAGAAGGATCTTGTGAGAGACAGCATGGAAAGCTTTACTGAAATCCAAAACATTACATCAACTGGCTTCTCTTGATCAACCTAGGTGGGTTACTTTGTCATAGAGGAAAATCAGGTTGGATAAGTAGGATTTTCCTCTCATGAAGCCATGCTGGCTGTGACTGATGACAAGAGAGGTTTTGTGATGACATCAGCCAGCTCTTTGAGGATTCTGGGATGAATCCCACCAGGCCCCATAAATTTGTAGGGATCCAGCTGGAGCAGCTGATTCTGCACAATTTCAGGACTAGCTGGGAGTTGATCATTGTCACAGTCATGGTCCTTCAGCTCAGGGCACTGGGACTCCCTTGGTCTATCATCTGTGTTAAAGTGGCAAAGAAAGCATCAAACACCTCTGCCTTGTCTCTGTCCCTGTTTGTGAGGAGACCATGCTCATCCTGTAATGTGACAATGATATTTCTATTCTGCCTAGGGAAGTCATCACAGCACCATGCATGACAGAGTTCAAGAAGCATTTGGATGATACTTTCAGGCACACGGTGTGATTTTGGGGGATGGTCCTGTGCAGGGCTAAGAGCTGGACTCGAGGGTCATTGTGGGTTTCTTCCACCTCAGCATATTCTGTGATTCTGTGAAGTGAAGGTTCAAGCACCATCCTCTTCTGTATAAAGCACAGCAGAGTGGGGACATCAGTCAGCTGTGACAATTCACTGCTCTGCATTGCTTCCAGGCAGGGACATGCCTGGCCCCATATTGCAGAACATTGTGGTAGATGGACTGCCACCACAGGTAAAAAAGTCAGCTGTCATGATTTTTGTTGAAAATTGCTTTTAGTTCTGATTATCAAACCACATGAATTTATACTGGACAGTATCACTCAGTCAAGTGAAATATTCTTTTACATTACACAGAAAAAAATAAAAAAATTAAAATTGCTTGTTTGCTAAGCACAGGATATAAAAATACTATTCAACAGTTCCAGGAGAAATATAAGAAAGCTACCAGCAAAGATTTGCAAGAAATATAGACCTCTGTTTCTCTAACAAAGATTTAGAAAATGCGACTGCTTTTCTACAAGGTAAACAGAGCTGATTCTACAGCAAAACCTTCCCATGACTTTTCACATTGCTGTGGGCAAAAGTACATTAGTCACTATCTTTGAAAGAGATAATGGCTTTTCAACTGTTGTGTGCCCCCCGTGCATCTGTAACAAAGGCTCAGAGGGATAACAGCTTCAGCAGAGGTAAAATGGAGAGGATGAGAGCTGGGACTGGCTGACTGGCCTCTGCCACTACCTCCCAGTTTTGCTGCCATCATGTGTATGCATGCTGAACACACAGGTCGCATCCCAAGAGAAGTGGTTTTGTGAGGCTGCAAATTAATTATAAAACTCGGATTTGATCCACTGGAACAGACTTGTAATTATATCTGTTAGTGGCACACTTTGACATAAACCCCTTCTCAATATCACCCTCCCTGTTTCAAACTAAGAACAAGATAAAAAATGCACTTAGGACTATGGGTAGAATATGTGTTAACTCGCTTCTTTAGATAGTAGAGTGCTGTTCTTTTGTTCTTATGTTTTAAACTCAGCTGGAGACCTGTGATTACTTTGAAAAAGAAGACACAATGCATTTCACAGCTCTATTTAACACTGCTGCCTTCACGCTTAACCTATCTAAAGCCTAACTGGGACATGGCTGGGCGCAGAGGGTTTGCAGAAGTCATGTATGACCTCAGTACAAGGCTTTCTTCCTCCAGACTTTGTAAGAGGGGTCTTCCATATAAACCCACAGAACCAGAAAGGGTACCAAAAAGCATCAAATGTTTCCTAAAATCCCTTCAAAATGTCAGTTCATGAAACAGGTCAGGGAGCTCAGTTTCACTCTTGCGTTGGTGATGAGTGTTATCATCATGTATCAGTCAGGAAAAGCTTTAAACTAAGGCTTAAGTAGTAGCACAGAGTCCAACAGAGAAAGCCCATGCTGCAATCTACTCCACTTTAATACTTAGTATTAATTAATAGATCATACAGATGCCAAATCATTCACCAGAACTAATCTTTCTAAGAAGAGTTTGTAATTAGACTAAACCCCATTTAACCCATTTACATTTAACATTCTTTGGAAAAATAACCCCTTTGCTCTTACATGGCAGGAAAATGCATTTGGAGGTGACACCTTCAATCTTAGTGGTAAGGACATATTGTTTAGACTAGTGAAACAACTCCTTGGAGTTATGCACTTTCACAGATGTCATGGGTTTCCCTGATTAGGTTTTTTTTTTTATAAGAGGAAGATCGGCTTCTGATGGAAGCCTCTGGAAGTTTC
>JAWWEE010000122.1:47505543-47648641 GCA_035221455.1 Xenops minutus | reverse complement strand
TTAATATAGAAGGAAAAGAAAGAACCAAAAAGAACCACACTACAACTTGTAGACTAATCACTTATAGATATTTTCTGTCTCTGCACCACATGCTGCAGTCAGATTTGCCCACCACACCAGACCAGTTTGGGGGTGGAATAGTTAATGTCTGTCAACTGCTCAGAATCACTGCTGTTATTAATTGTCCTCCAGTACTGAACATGTACATTTTACATTAATATGCTGACTAGAGAGACAGAGCATGCAGTTTCTAGCTAGGGAAGCTGGAATTTCAGAAATAGCTTGGCTCTTCACTTTGATTACTTTCTGGCTGGAGAGTTGGAGTCAAGCTAATTCATTTTGTAAACATTGCTGGTCATTCATGTCCAGTACATGGCATGAATCAGCGCTGGACAGGCAGACGGGTGCAAGTTCAAAAGTCCACACTAAAATTACTGTTTCACCGCACATGGTATAGTCCATGCACAAAGAAAGAAGGATCATATGTGTACTCACACAAAATTCCCACCCCCCAAAAAAGTGGAAGGTTTCCTTAAGAGAGATGAAATGACAAGAGTCCTCACTATTTGCTGATGAGCAATCCACCCCTTGCACCCTAAGAGTCAGCCTTCAACAAATATTTATACAGCTCAGTGATACAGCTATAGCTGCAACATTTCAGCACAAATATTAGGCCACAACCTCAGCTAGTCTAAATTGGCCTCAGTGGTATTACAGTGATTTACAATAGTGGAGCTTCTCCCTCCTTTTATTTTTTTCCCTCTGTGCCTCTGACAAAATATGCTCTACATGCTTCTTTCAGTTGAAGAGTGGATTACTTTTAAAGTAAAAAATAATTTCAAACCAAGGTCTTCATCCTACTAAAGTTTCTCACGAATTTTAAGAGAGGCTCAGCAAAAAAGGAAGATGTGTTAGAAAGCTGACAGTGAGTTTTCTGTAGCACAGGAGCATCAGCTGAGTTGGGGTGCTAAGGCAGAAAGCCATTTAAAAAGAGTAATTGACTCTTTTGTTAAAAAAAAAAAGATTATATATAAATATATATATATACAAACAAGCATAAAACCTGGTTTTACTGCTCCCACTGAAGAACTCCATTGTGTGTTAGTTTAACAGCAGTTATGCAGAGATATAAGTATACAGTTGTGTATTGTAATATTTGTTTCTTAATGTCACCAAAACAGAATTCTTAAAAAATGTATGAAGTCTTAATTTTCTCCCCAGTTTTTCAAAACAGGAAACATTAGTAAAACAGTACTTTTTTTTCCAGTGTGACTTGAAGCTGGAGACAGAGAAATGGATGACATTACATGTTTTCTACACAAACATAGGAATTAATTTAAATTATTCCCCAAATCAAAATAACTAGACTTTTTGGTAGCCTTTGAAGTTTAATGAATGTTTATTCTTGCCATCAAGTGTAGGTTTTGGGACACCCTGAAGGACGACTAAAACGAGATGATCTAAAGCTATTTATATGAAATAAGCCAAAGCCAAGATGTTGGTATAAAATTTATGAAGAAAATGCAAGTATTTAAAAGTCACTAATATTTTGTTTTACAAATTCTTAGTTAAAGTTGCAAAGTTATCCCCATGTGCTGTCAACGTCTACAGCTTAGGGTTTATACATTAACTGCAGTTCTGATGATTTTGAAAGTAGACTTGACATAGAACAGGTCTCTTCTGTAGCTTGTGTGCTCTCCTAGGTCTGGTTTCCCCTCTTTTAGGGACACAGAAAAGGTAGTTTTGCTCTTAGCTTTCAGAATACATTTGAAATTCCTTTCAAATGTCTCTTATCAAAGTGGACAACAAGTACCTATTCCTTACAGACATTTCAATGTGGGTTTTCTGTAGAAGAAAATTAAATCAGGTCATGAGATGTAATAAACCAAACATAGGACTTCCAAATACATACTATTTCTTTTGTGGGTAATACTTTTTGAAGTGCACCACTGAAATGCTGCATAAATGTAAAATCTGGTTTGCCTCTGATGGCTGTGATTGATTAAAACAGCAAGTAATGTTCTTGAAGATAGTTATCTTCTGATAATTCAGCCATACAGACATTCTCCGAATTTTTTTTTTTTCTGAAGGGCCATTTTCACATGCATAAAAAAATCCTTGAAAACTAGATATTTTTTATATCTAAAATTCACAGCATGTCTTGCTGTTAAATTGCCACCTTAGAGGCCTTTTTTAAATTTCATTGAAAATGCATATTAAATCAAAGTGATAGACACATGTAATGTAAAATGTCTGTCAACAATTAGAATCCCATTTGGAAGTTTGTAAAGCATAACAATTTAAAATGAATTTAAATTGAGAAGGAAAGTTTTCAGATTGAGAAGGAAAGTTTTAGCCTGCAGTATTGCAATTTTGTTCAGAACAAATCCAGATTTTTTTGCCCTTTTCCGAGTGAAAGAGAAATAAAAGAGCCAGAGTTTCTAATATAATTAGTTCACTATCATGTGTCAGTGAAGCAATTTCATTCTTTTGACAATAAAGTCCAAATTATATTGATTATTTTATTTTGAGTGATATAATAAAACATCAAGTATACAAATAACACTGTTCCATGTAAAATCATGTTGCCTTGTTATGGAATTGTAGAATAGCCCAGGCTGGAAGAGACCTCAAAAGATCATCTGATCCAACCTTTCCATTTCAGGGAACCTCAGACACATTGCAGCTGAGCCCCCTGATAAATTTCTGCTCTCTGTATTGAAAAGTGCTACTGGTTTTATTTGGATAGACTAAATCCTATCCAGTAACATCCACATGGTCTGAAAAAAAATCCTTAAGGGGAGCTTAATAAAATGTCTTTTGTATTCTTCTAAGGTTTTACAGGCTTTACACACAAACCTCTTGGATATCCTGAAACCATGGGATCCACAGGCAAACAGGACCAGTGGCATCAAGGCAGTTCTGGCCCTTGGCTGTATGGCTGCACCATTGAAGACTTCCCTAAACAGGGACTGGGATTGGCAATTAAAAGGGTACAAAATTTGGGATGACACCTGGATTTTCCAAAAATCTTGGGCCTAGCAAAGTCCAGGGTTGGAGTAGAGTTTATGGCTAATATTTATTGAATGCAATGTAACCATCTACAATATGGTTTGCCAAAAAATGAAAGTATTTTCTATTAAGTTCAAATTTTCTAGTTTTTTTGTTTTTTTTTTTAGTTTTATAACATAAAGTATTCCACAATGTCAGCTTTCTACACTGAAATTGGTATAATCTTGTATATGTATGCCAAAGGTTCAAGCACAGAATATTGTATTCTCTGTAGTGAGACAATCTGCTCCTTTAAGCAGATACACTTCCAGGAGTGATATTGTGTGTAATTCCTCCAGATTAAATTCTGGCTGTTTCTAGACATTCCAGTTATCATTTTGATTGATTTTATGAGAATGACAATAAAGAAGCAGAATAATAAGAAATGCAAAGCATATTCTACAGTTAATTTCTGAAAGGACTGTCAATCCCATGGGAACTTTGCATAGTGTGCTACTGGTTACAATTATTGCGGAAAAAGACAGTGTGATATCACAAAAAAAAAAAAAAAAAAAAAAAAAAGAAAGAAAAAGGATGCAAATTACCAGTATCCGGTTTTGTCTTTAGTTATTTAGTGTATTTATTGTCTTTGAGTAATCTCCTTGAAGAGCCGAGATTACTCGTGATTAGCAGACTTGAACAGGTGGTTTAAGGAACTGCACTCCTAAAATGTCATAGTTGTTTTGCTTCCAGAAGCAGTGAGCGCTTTCCCAGTCATCAGCAAGCAATTGCTGCAGGCTTCCCTGAATGTGGCAAGCAGCACCCGTTACAGGATTTTGTTGCTCTGGGCAAAACTTTAAAGGCGGGCCCCTCCCAAGGCACAGCCGCTCGCACAGGAACGTGTTGCTGAACATTCCGCAGCCGCGGGCCGCTGGTGGCAGCGCTGGCCCCAGAGGCAGATGGACCTGTCTCTCCCCCATCAGGCTCACGGCCAGCTCGCTTTTACCTTTGCACTGGGTTTACCTCATTGCTCCTGCTGAGTGTGACCCATCGCTGGACACCGACAGGTCTTGTTCCACTTTGGAGCCGTCTGTCAGCACTGGGGCAAAGGAGCAGCAGGTCTAGCAGCTCTCTGCGAGCAGCGCTGCCTGAAATTGAATTTTGCTGTGTAAAAATTCTAGGAGTGAAATAAAGAGAAAGTGAATGATCCTGTTTGAACAGAGTGCAGCAATGTTATTGTGCTGTGAGATTGTATGTACAGTGTCGGAGGGGACAGTACTGAAGTTGGAGAAGGGAATAAAACATATTTACCCTTCCTTTAACTCCACTTAATTCAGTACATTTCTAATGCGTTTGGCTCTATGTTTTCATTCAATTGTCATTCTTGTGTATTATAGCATTGCTTTTGTGCAGCATGAAAATAGAAGCTGCTTCAACAGCAAAAGAAACCAGATTGAGTAAGCTTGAGAAACAGAACAAGTGACTTCATCCTTAAAATGTATGGGAGTAGAAAGGTATGCGACTGTCAACTAAACATATTACCAAGAGAGTTCTTACTGAGAGGTATGGGATTTACATGCTAATCATTGTCACTGGTGCCTTCTCTAAATCTTTTCTCTATGTAACAGTTGTTTACACTGGTCTGAAGTTAGTAATGGGCCTGATCTGGCACACTCACACAAATACCTCTCCTCTCAGAAACCAGTTTGTATAGACTGGGGGCTTAGACGCATATTTTATTTGCAAACAGCTGAAACAGTTTAAGAAGTTACCGTACCACGCACTGTTGTCCCAAGCAGGAGATTTCCATCCCTGGCTGGCGAGAATGTCATGTGAACGTTTCTCCTAATGGTCCAGCAGTAAGTACAGACTGGGAGAGCCCCCACCCCGTGCCAATTGCCTCTGCTCAGCTGGTGGGGCAGTGACTTCCAGGCACGGTGATGAGAAATGTGTTCCATCCTCACAGTTAGCCCGGGCTCCAAATTTGCTCAGGTGCAGTTCTAGACTGAAACACTGCTCATGCTGTGCTTCCTGCACAAGCATGAATGACAGCAGTCATGTGTAGGATTGGGCACTTACCTTGCAAACTTCTGAGGACAGGAAAAGTGGCTTTTCATGGTCTCAGAAGTGAGTATATAATGTATCCTTTACAAATGGAAGCAGAACCAGCACTGGTGTTTGATTAAAGTTATTCCTAAATGTAGCATGTTGTCTTATAATCAAGTACAATTCTTACTGTTTTGCTTTGCCTGTTGCGGTATGTATGTAATGGTTGAATTGTTGAACCATTACAAACTGGGGCTACCTTTGTCTTTGCGTGTAGGATTTTGTACCAAATGCCTTTAGTATTATCTAAAACTTACTCAAGCTTTAAATTCTTATTCAGACAGTACTTCTAGAATGTCAGTGGCTAGGAGCAAGCTCAGATGCGCTTAATGATTGTGTACAGTCCTGGGGAGAGCCAGCTAGTCTTCAGAAAGCTGCTTATAACATGCAAATAGATGTGTTCTGCAGCCTTGGACACTCCATTTGAGAGGGCATTTGAAGTTCTGTGAAGAAGGATCGAAATACAGATTACATAACTCAGGGTGAGATTCAAGAGATAGTTTGTACAGCCAGGATGAAAGTCCAAGCTTACTATATAAAGCACGTGAAGGATGGAAACAATTTTTCTAACCCCAAATCTGGTTTCTGGATTTCTGAGGAAGGGTCTTTTAAGTCTCTTTCTGAGGATTGTTCTTTGAATCCTGTTACTTGAGCTTTTCTTACATAAGGAAAGGAAACCGCGAGTCTCATTTTCTAGGTGGTAGCTGTGTGATCTTGGGTTTATGAAGCAGTAGTTTTCAAGGCTCTTTCTGGGTCACTGCTGTAGTATCTGGTGATAGTCCAGTAGAGCTGGCTGGCAGCTCAGTGTTCAACCCTTTCCTCTCTTTTCTGCTGCGGAATTATTCTAAGAAATCAGAAACTCCTGGAGTTACCTTTTGAGGTAGGTAATGGCTATTGTTGCCATCTGAACATTATATGATCGCTAATGGGAAGAAAAGAAAACTGCAAAAATGTGGCTGGGGGATCAGATTGCTCTGTGAGGAAATGGGCTCCCCACAGGACCCAGACAGTGCATGTGCAAGTCTCTGAGGGTGCGTATTTGCACTCAGGAGAGAGATGTACTGCACAGTGCCATAGCAGACCGGTTCTCCTAACAGGCTGGCTCAAACTGGGGGCAAAAGGTGAATGGGGAGGACTCTGCTTAGCTCAGGCATGGAAAGCAGAACATTATTCATGAGGCATTTACTTTATTGCAACCAGCGGCTGCCAGGCCAGCGTCTTGTGTTGATGCAGAGAGCATGACAATTTTCACGTTGTAAACACCATGCATTAATCAGGGCACCTCAATATTATGCAAACAAAATGCATGTACTTACAAATACTTCCACTGTATTCGAATCAAAAATATGTCATGAAAAGGAGAGGGGTTGTCAGGTTCATTTCATTAGGCAAGAAATTTGGGACTCTACAGGCAACATTTCCCCTGGGGCTTGAAGCATGTTTATTCTTTAATCGCTATGTATTCTCCAGATTAAAATGAAACCTTAAAATGTAAATAAAAATGCACAGTGTGTAAATCTGATTTGACAGTAAAAATCTTTTTGTGCCAACAACAGTTCTTACTTTGTTAGACGATTGCCTTGTAGAAAAATCATCTTTAGGTTCTATTTCAGAGAAAATTATCATGTGAAATTTTGGCCTTCTTTTTGCATTTGGACAGACTGTAGAACTTTTGTGTAATTTTGATTCAAAGGTAAGCAAATCCTAAGGGAACACTTTTTTAAGAACACATATTTTTCCTTCAATATCCTGGAAAATACGTCCCTTGGTCCTACTCCTTCATTTGCTTTTTAATGGCTCCCACCTCCATATTTTCTACTACTTTAAATAGTTATTTGACAAAAAAATTATAATTATATTTTATTAATAATCAACATTAAGACTCTCATAACTAGATGTCCAGATGCACAGGGATTGAGACTGTGAAGTTTTCATACTGCATAAAGGCACTTTTCTTAAAGCAAGATGTTTAGAGGAAATCTTGACTGACACAGCTACTTATAGCTCATCATCCAATATCAGATGTATTTTTTCCCTGACTCTTCTTTTGACATGTACATATTTCAGTGTCTCTTTCTTTTATTTTCCCCCTTGTCCTATCCAGAGTTACTTCTGTAATGAGAGACATCACAATATGTCTTTAGAAGATGTCTTCGTAGCCCAGAATTGGTTTTAATTTTTATTTTATCTAGGGCTGGAGAAATCTCTGTCACTTCATTTCTAAACTTCTGGTTTTCCAGTGGAGCCACATGGTGGCTTTATATGGCTCTGATACACTAGGATATTAAAAAAAAAAATAAAAAAAATAAATTAAACTGGGATGCAAAGGCATGTGGCTTGCAGAGAAAACTTCCCCTGTGGCACCAAATAAAATTCTTGGTTCTCTATAGAACTAATAGACTCATTCTGTCCATACCTGATGACCACTGTGTAACAAATTAATGGGAAAGTTTTCTGACCTAAACAGCCTTCCTGAAATACCATCTAATTTATTTTTTTACCTAAAAAAGGTACATAAAAGATAGAGTGATACCTTGGGTTCAATAATAATGTTGAAGTTGACAATCAAGACATTTTCCCGATGTAGGGCATTTAATTTTTTAAAAAATCTTATTTTTAATGGGAAAAAATACATTCTAATATAAAAAAATAGACATCAAATAGAGGAAATAACAATAGACTTTAGGATGTGAGACTATTTGTAATTACCAGCACTCTCTAGTCATGTAAAAGTGTATGGAAAGCTTTAGCAGTGCTGCATATTTATCTTTCTGTATGTTGTTTTCCTGCCTTGTGGGCTGTACATACAGAATAGTTGCCTATACACTGATGCAGGATATTTTTTTGTTCCTTGGGTTTTAACTCTCTTGCCCGAGTAAGAGAGTTTTCCATCCAGCTTGTTTACTTCATGATTTATGTCTAAATTGACAGAGTCCTTCCGAGGCATTCGTGTTAAATTTGAAACAAACATATTTAATGTTCGGGTTGTAATAAAACAGCTAAAAGAGCAGATTAAAAAGATATGCACAGAGGGGTCTGATTGATTGAGGGATTGATTTTACTACTTTTCCCGTAGGTGGGTAGTGATGGCTGTAAATCTCTTGATAATCATTTCAGAAGCACCTTCATCAATAAACTCAAAAGGGACAGCTAGGTGTAAAAATTTGCCGGCCATCAGGTCAAACAATAGACAGCAAATGTGTAAAGAAAAAACTGAATTAAATAATCCCACCTTTGCTGGCTATGGCATTAGTCATTTTTATCTCGGGGGCGGAGGAGTCTCCATCACTGAGATTCTCTAGGATTTAGGGGAGAGAGGGGGAGAGGTTCTTTCCCTCTTTTTTTTTTTCCCTTCCCTTTTTCCTTTGGCTCAACCCGTATTGCTTACGATTCAATTATGCGGCTAAAAGCTTGCGATTGTGAGCAATGATCAATTATTAGTTGTCAGTAATAATGGAGAAGGATTCAATTCTGGTGCCCCCTCCCTTTTTTTTTCCCTTCCCCCTGGAGAATTATCATTAGGAAATGAATTTAAAAAGAAAAGGGGAAAAAAAAAAAAAAAAGACAGACTAGAGTAAGGAAGGGGGAAGCTGACAGCATGTCCACAAAAGTAGTCATACCTAAACCCACACAGTCACAGGACTTGCAGTGCCCATAGTGAATAGCGTGATCCAGGCTATTGATAATAAAACAATTCCGGAGAGCTGGTGCTCGCTGCCCCGGGGTAGCTGCGCCCCAGGACTGTCTCAAAAGTTTATTATACATCGGAGCAAAAAGCCAAGTTCCCAGCTGACTGCAGCATCTGGAAGCCCCTAATTACACACATTTCTAAAATATATGTAACCTGTGTTAGCTGACAAACGGCAAACTTGCGAGGTCAGCTGCAGCGCCGTCCGGAACTCCAGTGCAGTGTAGCTTTTTCAGCTAACATAAAGGCAAAAAGAGAATGTAGAAAACGAGGAGGAAGAGAAGAAAGAAAAAATAATACCAAAAGACCAGGCGCGCTGCTAATTGGAAAGCGGGTCTTTTGGCAGGGTGACGATGCGAGCTCTCTGCCGGCAGTGCGGTACCGCCGTGCGGGGCAGCGGGGCCGCCGCGGAGCCGCAGGTTGGGCTGCCCCGACCCTCGGCTGCCTCCGCCGCGGAGCTGCCGCCAGCCCCGAGCGGCTCGGGCGGGAGGGTCTTGGGGGTTGTGCACAAAATATTAAATCAGTTGGATCCCCCTCGGTCTCCTCCACGGTCGTTATTACACCGTGTATTATAACTATGAGGGGATCGTGCAGCTTTTAACGCCACCGTGTTAGGGGTGTTGTGTCTGATCACAAACCTTAATAACAATAATCCAGTGTAGTGTGATGCATCTCATTGCAATCGTCTCTCAGCAGAATGAACTGCAAATTATCCCCTGTTTACCATCTCCCTTCAGTGCTCATCTCAATGAACTGGAGATCGATCCCCACCAGTGGTGTCTTGCAGCCAGGCTGATTTGCATTAAAGCACATTAGAAAGCCTCCCACCTCTATTAAAAAGAATAATCCGAGGGGGGGAAAGAAATCTCCAAGGTGTGGCGGGGAGGGAAAAATATGTCACTGTCATTTGGAGCTTCGAGAGGGAAAACCCGAGATCAGAGTATTTACGCTTGTGAACTCTCACAACTTCTGTTAGAGACAATGACGTTTAATTGATGTATTGCTATCAACAACAATAAAGACCGATTTTTCTCTAGCCCTGGCACTGCTGCTCTGCCCCCACCCTTTCCCCACCCCTCCCGGCCCCCAGCGAAGGAGAGGAAAACAAACAATAAATAATCAACCGGTCCTGGATGAAATACCAGGCGCCGCTTTAGCACTAGCGAGGAGAAGAGAAACGAAAAAAAAAGTTGCAAAACTTAATTTCTCCAGATTAATTTCTTTTTCCTTAAAGCAGTCTTTTTCTTCTTGTTGTTGCTGTTGTTGCTTTTTAATTACCGGTCCACGGCCGCCTTTTTCCAGTCACGAAGCAAAAGAACTGTGCATCTGGAGAAATTTGTCTCAAGCTTAATCGGCAAAAGTATAATGAAATTGTAAACGCGAATAATTTTGGGAGAGCGTCTAGCTTAGAAACCGTAGGAAGAGTGAGTGATGCAGTTAGAAATACAGACACAAACGTGCAATAGATCCGCGCGGGTAGTTTCTGTGCATCTACGTGTGGCTAGCAGTGAGTAACGTGTGCGCTTGTGTGCGCTCAGGTTCGGTTTCTTTCCCACTGTCTCAGGGTAAGGAGGGTGACAGCCTGCGCTGAGTGTATCCATCTCTGCCGAAACATCTCTTTAAATATTCAGTGAAAAATAATGTCATGTGAAGTACCACCTATAGCAACATTATTATCTTCATTCTTCAACATCATCCCCGCTGATAGCTTCGTTTGTCTTTTTCTCAAAATCTACTGTACTGAATGCTGCGGGGAGGGAGGGGGCTCGCCCTGTGCTGAAATGAAAAGAAGCGTCAGTGACCACTTTGCAACGCTAACTAAATACTGGAGTGGCACCTGGGAGGCTTTTTCGGTTCGTATGCGTTTGTTTGGTTGTTTTGTTGCGGCTGTTTTTTCCCCCCACCCTTCTTCGTAAACGTTTTACAGTCTCTTTCGTTTAATAATGAGAAGAAAACACCAGTGAGCCGGTTCCTCGAATGGGAAGATTTGTCCCTCTCTCCCTTCTCCTCTCTCTCACTCTCTAGGTTTTACCGGCTCATTTGAAATTGAAATGAGTTGTATCTGATCAGCCTCTTGCTTTTACAGAGTTTGTTAATATTAATACGGGGAAAAGGAGTAGCTTCTATAGAAGAGTAAATAATCCAGCGGGGGGAGTAGGAGGAGAGAGCAGTGGATGGGTCAGGGTGGAGGGAAAGAAACCGCCTGCGCTCCCGTTTCTGCCGGTTCAGCTTATTTTACCGAGTAACTTTCTGTGCGCGGAGCAGCGTGACACGCGGAGGGGCGCGGAGAGCGGGGCTCGGGGGGACACCCGCCGTCTACCCGCTGCCTATGTGTCGCGTTGGATATACGAGACATTAAAAATAGCCTTGTCTGTAGCTTCTTTGCAACTAAACTTTTTATTTCGAGATCGTGACATTAGTTTTTAAGACATTCCTCCTCCTGAAGTAACACACGGGCGTAAAAGTTCGGGGTGTGATGTGTCCCATGATGGGAGCGCAGCGCCCACAGGGTCCCGGGGCCGGGAGCGTTCGGGGCCGGGGACAAGCAAGGGGGCGCAGGGCCCCGGACAGTCCTGCCCTGCCGCTCCGGGCGCAGCCCTGCGCGGACCGCGGGCCGGGCCGCTCCGCTCGGCGCGGCCAGGGGCGCCGCCGGCGGACAGATGCGCGTCGCTCCCGCGTCCAAGAGGGAAACAAAAGTCAGAAGCGCCCCGGGAGGGGTGCCGGGGAAGCGGAGGCGCCCGCGGGGCGGGAGGGGGAGCGGAGCGGGGCCGCGGAGCGGGGCGCTCCCCCCGGCCCCGGCCCCGCCGCCCGCGGACTGACGGCGGGCGCAGCCAACCCGCGCGGAGCGGGGGCGGAGCGGCCGCCTGGTCCTCCCGCCGCTGCCAGCGGCGCCCTAATTGTCCTGGGAATGTGTGAGGTAAAAAACAAACCCTTCCTATTTTCAGCACCCCTCGGGCCGTGATATATGGAAAGAGAAGTGGAGTTGCGGGGGGCGGGGGGGTGGGCGGACGGGGGAGAGCTGGGAGAGGGCGAAACGGATCTTTATTTGTAAATGCGGGGACACGAGGAAGGGAAAAAAAAAAAAAACAAACCACCAGCACCACCAAAAAAAAACCCACCCTAAACTTTTTCGCTGCAGCGGGACGGAGCGAGCGGCAGCGCCGGGGCGGGCGGAGCGGGGCCGCGGCTCTCTCCGTGCGGGCACTTGCCGGGTGCGGGGCCGACCCTCGGGGCGCTGCTCCCCGCCGACCGCCCCCAGCCGTGCTTCCTCCCCCGATCGATTACTGCTCACCCTGCCCTCCCTCCACCGGTTCGGGCTGCGGGCGAGGCGGGGGGAGGCTTTAAAAAAAAAAAAAAAAAAAGTAAGAAAAAAGTGAAATGCGGCGTAGAAGTGCGGGAAGGAGGGAGGGAGCGCAGGGAGCCCGTCGGGGCTGGAGGAAGGGGCGAGGGGAGACACATTCCTATAGTAACCGGGATGGCGCGATGCAGCTCCAGCTGGTTGCTAAGAGGGTTAAACTGTATCCAAACAGCTTTGGGGAAATCCAGCCCCTTCTCCTGCCACATGGATCGACTCATTGGGTGGGAGCGGCGGAGAGACAAGGGTCTCCAGCAAATCAGCGCCTAATTGATTAAGGCGAGCTGGTTTGAATAGAGCTGGCCATGTGCCAATCGCCTTTCAAAGAGCCTCTCTATGATTAATCGCAATGCATTATTGATAATCATAATTATAGCAGGACACATGCGCGGTGCGCGGAGGATCGGGGAGGCTGGGGGGGGGAGGCTCGATTTCCGTAATTTTGAGAAGATTTTTTTTTAGTAATTTTTTATTCTGCCCCAGCTGATGTTTGAGCCAGCATGTCGCGGAGGAAGCAGGCGAAGCCTCAGCATTTCCAATCCGACCCCGATCTGGCCTTGTTATCCCAGCGAAATGGTGAGTTGTTCTCCTCTCCCTCGCACACATTTTAACACAAACACACGAAATAGATGAACTTACCTTGCGGGGAGTCCGGACCGCGCCGGGCAGCGGTGCGGGACAGCAGGATCTCCCGGAGTTACGTGCGGGGGGGTCCTTCTGGGCTTTTGGTCCAAGTTCTTGGGTTTTATTTAATTTTTTTAACTCAGCGTTTTGTTTCGTCTGTTTCTTAACGAAACTCTAAACTCTTTCCGTTTTTTGATGTTTTCCCTCCGCCCTCTCCCAGCGGGGCGGTCTGGCATCCTGAGCCCGCGGGAGATGGATCCGCGCCCCCCGCGTCTCTCTCCGCGCCCCGTGGAGCTGGGAAACAAAGTGGGGCTGCGGTGAGGCGGCTGATCCCGGAGCCCCGCGGGACGGATGCCCCGTCCGGCCACACACGCTGCCCGCGCCGTCCCCCCGAAAGGGCCGGAAAATCCCCCCCGGGCACCCACTTTCTCGCCCGCCCCCGCTGCCCCCCCCCGCGGACCCCAGCGCTCCCGCAGCCCCCGCAGCCCCGCCGAGCGGAGGACGCTGCCCTGCCGCCCGGCAGCCCCGGCCTCCGGCTGCACCGAAAGCTTCCTGGAGGCGGAAAAGTTGCGGCCGCCCGGCCGGGCAGGGCCGGGCCGCGGGGGGATCGCCCCGTCCCGGGAGCCGCCGCCGCGCCGGGCTCCGCGCAGCCCCCGACGGCGGCGGGGGGCGGCGAACCCGACGGCGGGTCCCTGTCGGGGGGCGGCGACGCCTTCGGGGACCGCTCCCTCAGCCAGGGCCTGAGCGTGCTGGTGGGGCTGGGGCTCTGCGTGACCATGCTGGGGCTCGGCTGCGCCGTGGAGCTGGGGCAGCTGGGGCAGCAGCTGCGGCGGCCCGTGGGGCTGCTGCTGGCGCTGCTGGGGCAGTTCGTGGCCATGCCGCTGCTGGCCTTCCTCCTCGCCCTCATCTTCGCTCTGGACGAGGTGGCGGCCGTGGCCGTGCTGCTGTGCGGCTGCTGCCCCGGAGGCAACCTCTCCAACCTCATGTCGGTGCTCGTCGACGGGGACATGAACCTCAGGTAGGTGCCCCGCTCCCGCTCGGGCCCCGCGGGCCGGGCTGCGGCGGCCCCGGGACGCGGGGAGGGTTCGCTGGGCACTGCCCGCCGGTGGAGCCGGGACGGGCGGGCGGGCACGGCGCCGTGGGAACCCGCAGCACTGCTCTCCCGCCTTTCCCGAGGCAGATCTGACGCGGACCCCGACACACGCTCCTGCCCGCTCCCCTAAAACCTGCGCCGCAGCCGGGGCAGGGCAGGCGGGGGCTCTTGCCGTGAGAAGCGCTCGGGCGGCTGCAGATCCCTCTTACCGAGGGGGCTGCCCCCCGCCCAGGCGGGCGCTGATCCGCTGTCCCTTTGGTTCCCCCGGCGCAGCATTATCATGACGGCCTCCTCCACGCTGCTGGCCCTTTTCCTGATGCCCCTCTGCCTCTGGATCTACAGCCGCCACTGGATCAACACGGCCATGGTGCAGCTGCTGCCCCTGGGGGCGGTAAGCCTGACGCTGGGCAGCACCCTGCTGCCCATCGGCCTGGGGGTGCTCATCCGGTACCGGCACCCCCGCGCCGCCGACCTCCTCGTCAAGGTAGGCACGGCCCCCGGCGGGCAGGTGGGCAGCCGGGAAGGGGGTCCGACGGCAGTAACCTTTCCGGGCCCTCCAAAACCCATGGTAGCTTCACAGAGGCATATTCAGCTACTTAGGTGGAATAGAAGGACTTACAGTGTTGAAATAAAACGGTGAGACAGAGACAGAAAATGAGGGAAAGGGCGGGTTACCCCCTATCGCAGCGCACAGGAAGGAGGGCAGCGTGGTGCTGCACCCTAGGAGTGATCCTGGACCTTGTAGCAGAGGCATTCCCCGGCATCCCGCTTTCTCTCCACTCCTGCTGAGCCCAGGCATGGCCACTGCTCCCTTAAAACATGCAACGATATTAGCTTAATTGTGAAAGGAGGAGTGAAGCACAAGCCCCGACTCTCCTGTTTCCCAGCAAGTCTTCCAGAAGCAAAATGATGGAGGGTGACCTCAGCCCCTTCCACTCCTGGGATATGATCAAACACCATCAAAATCCCAAGCAAACATGGGAAGGGCGGCCCAACCATGTTTTGCAGTTTAGACTCTCTTAGCAATCCTGTACCTGCTATGCTTATTCTTTTGAATGAATAACCCATGTGTTGTTTATCAATGTCTGTATCTGTTGCCAGATTTCCCTGTGGTCCCTCTTGGTGACTCTGGTGATCCTGTTCATCCTGACTGGGACCATGCTGGGCCCAGATCTGTTGGCACACATTCCTGCATCTGTCTACGCCATTGCAGTGCTGATGCCTCTAGCTGGGTACGCCTTGGGATATGGCTTAGCCACGGTCTTTAAAATGCCCCCACACTGCAGGAGAACAGTGTCTCTGGAAACAGGATGCCAAAACGTTCAGCTCTGCACTGCCATCCTAAAACTCACCTTCCCCCCGGAGCTCATAGGGGGCATGTACATGTTCCCCTTGCTTTATGCGCTTTTCCAGTCAGCAGAAGCAGGACTCTTTGTGCTGGTATACAAGATGTACGGAAGAGACAGCTACAAGCAAGATACACTTGGTGAAGAGGAAGACACAGATATTTCCTACAAGAAACTGAAGGAAGAGGAGGTAGCTGATACTTCATATGGCACAGTGACCACAGAGGAGCATAACTCCATTCAGATGGAGCCCACACAGACGGCACTTTAGACGAGATAAAGAGGTGACTCCCTGGGATGTGAATGTGTGTTGTGCTTTCAACCAGGCTGGGGCTGCGCTTGCTGCTGTGCAAGCGGAGCTGCCTGGCCTCCATCGTTTCTCCAGCTGCTCCCATTGTACAAAGTGATGTGTGTTTATTACCATGACAGTTCTACTTCCTCAAGAAATAAATGTGGGAAATAAAAAAAAAAAAGAGAGAAAAAAGTATCACTGTAATGCAGACCAGTAGCTGTAAAACTTCATGCAAGGAGACTGCTGCCTGGCTGAGCGCATCAGGAATGGGTAGGAGAAAGAAGACAGCATTGTACAGAGGCAAAGCCAACTTGGTGCCAGTATGGATGAAGGGGAAAAAACCACCTCGCGTGTATCTCTGTGCCTCCCACCTGCTGTAAAAGCATTGTGCTCGTTGTTCTCACCATAAATACATGGCGAAGCCGAACCAAACCCGTGTTCTCCGCTGTTTAATCCCGCGGGGGCAATTAAGAGCCGCGCTGCCTGGTCCACCTGGGTCGCTGTGCGTGGGGTGGGGGCTGCCCGAGGCCCCGCACCAGCCGGGGATGGTAAGGGGCCGCAGGGCCGGCGCCCGTCGGGGGCGGGGAAGCCCGGCCCCGCCCCGGGGGTATTTAAGGCCGCCCCCCCGGGGGGCACTCCGGGTACGGTGCGATGGCGGAGGAGGCGATGGCGAGCTACCTGTACACCGCGTACCACCCCTACTCCTACCGCTACCCGCCGCCCAAGGGCAAGGGCGGCGCGGGGGGCGCCTGGCGGCCGCGGGGCAGCGCCTGCTTCCCGGGGTACGGCGAGGCGGCCGCGGCCGCAGAGTACTTCGACAACTACCAGCGAGCGCAGCTGAAGGCCATCCTGTCCCAGGTGAACCCCAACCTGACGCCGCGGCTCCGCAAGGCCAACACGAAGGAGGTGGGCGTGCAGGTGAACCCGCGGCAGGACGCCTCGGTGCAGTGCTCGCTGGGGCCCCGCACGCTGCTGCGCCGCCGACCCGGGCCCGGCCCCGCCGCGCCGCGGCCCCCCGAGCCGGAGCAGGAGCCGGAGCAGGAGCTGGGCAGCCCCGCCACCACCAGCACCCGCGCCGTGCGCTTCCCCCGCACCATCGCCGTCTACTCGCCCGTGGCGTCCCGCAGACTCACCACCTTCCTGGAGGAGCCGGAGCGGCAGCAGCAGCAGCAGGACAAGGCGGCGGCAGCGGCCGTCGAGGAGGAGCCGGCCGCGCTGCGGGAGCAGCGGGAGGCGGAGGCGGCCGCGGTGCGGGCAAGCTGGGAGCAGCCCCCAGAGAGTGGTGCCGAGCCGCTGGGGCAGCGCCCGGCCAGCACCCCGGAGCCGGAGCGCGGCCAGGAGGGGCAGGAGGCGGCAGGGGCAGAGCCGGCAGCGCGGGCAGAGCCGGCAGAGCCGCCGGCCGCACCCCAGAAGCGGGAGCCGTCGGCGGGCAAGACCCGCCTGCGCTTCCAGGTGAGGGGTGGCCGGGGAGGGGGAGCGGGGCCGGGCCGGGCGGTGCCCGCCCCGTCGAGTAACACTTGTCCCCGGCAGTTCCTGGAGCAGAAGTACGGCTACTACCACTGCAAAGCCTGCAACATCCGCTGGGAGAGCGCGTACGTCTGGTGCGTCCAGGGCACCAACAAGGTAGGGCTCGGATGCCCCGGCGCGGCACCCTCGGCCTGGCCCCCTCTCCGCTGCCCTCCTGCTGACTCCGGCCTCCCCCCAGGTCTATTTTCGGCAGTTCTGCCGGACCTGCCAGAAGTCCTACAACCCGTACCGTGTGGAGGATATCACCTGCCAGGTAAGGGACCCCGTCCCTGCCCCGGGCCGGGCGGCCCCGGGGCCTCTCCGCCGACCGCCGCCTTCTCCCCCAGAGCTGCAAGCAGACGCGGTGCACCTGCCCCGTGAAGATGCGCCACGTGGATCCCAAGAGGCCCCACCGCCAGGACCTCTGTGGGAGATGCAAAGGGAAACGTCTCTCCTGCGATAGCACATTCAGTTTCAAATACATCATCTGAGTGGGATAGGTGTGGGGAATTTTTGGATGTGGTTTTGTTTTCTTTTTTTTTTTGCTTTTGTTTAGAGCTCTTCTACAAGACTGCAAATAGAGCAGACTTTTTTGTTCATATTGTTGAAGGTACTTGGTGAAGTGTAGCTAGGAAAGTATGAAAATAAAAAGTATTGCAAAGCATACTCAAATGATCAGGTGAATTTGTGCCCAGCTCAGAGGGTGCTTATTGCAAATTCTATTAATTTGCACAGAAGAGCCTACAAGTGTTTTGTAAATCAGTGATGGTCTTGGAAGCAACTGGCTCAGGACCTTGTAGAATTTCGGGTGGAAAGGGTTTTTGTTACTGCTCCTACTTTTAACGTCAAGTGGACAATCCATGGTAGGTAGTAGAGGATAATTCATGAAGTAAACACAGAATAGCATTCACTTATTGTACCCACCTCTATTCTATGCAAAAAGTATCCTGAACCTGTTTTTCATCACTGGAAAATGATTGAGAACAGCTGTGTCAAGAACTTCTCTTGGTACAGCTGGTCTGCATTTAGTGAAGCTGGTGTTTTTGTCTGTAGACTAAGGCTAAAGAAAGCTTTTCAGGGATGGTTCTCGCAAAATGCTGGGGAAAGGAGTCACTGATGTTACATTTTCCTGGTTAAATGTGCTGCTCATCTTTCATGTGTAAGGTTATCATGAGAACTGACACTTCAGAGGCTCAAGGTACAATATTGCATCTGCCTGGCCTCCTTTTCAACCAACAGATTACACATTAGCTCTGGTTAAGGTGCCTGCCATCAGGGAAGGATCAAGCTCCCACACCCTTCTGGGGCTGGGTTTGCCACTAGGATTTGTACTTCTGGTGTCTGGTATTAACGGCAGAACTAGCACTGTTTACTCCCAGATGATGCCCTCTATAGGGACACCATGCTTCAGCAAAGCATTACAAGCTGACTGTGGGACTAACTACAGTACCACCATCTGAGCAGATCCCCAAACTAGTAAAACACTCCCACCCCCAGTCTGCCCTTTAGCTAAGGAGCTGAGTAAACTCAGAGGAAAACATACCTTTATGACAATGCTACTGAACACTGTCAGTTTGAAATTAATAATGTACAAAGCTTTTTGTACAACTCTCAAAGTAGCTTCTCTTTTTGAAGAGTGATTTATCTTGGCTATAACGAACTTGTCTACATCTGTACCCATCATGGGACCACTATTAAAGACTAAAGGGAGAACCATTCTGAGCCCACACAGCACAGTAGCTTTGGTGCCAGGTGGTTTTGCATCTCCAGGTGGAAGCTAGTGTATGGCTGGATAGCCAAACAATGTCCTTTGTACCAATTCCATCTGTTTTGTGGGGCAGTGAATGTTAATTCTGTGGGCTTAGCTCATGTTGCTGTAAATTCCTGCTTTATTTCAATATACCCCTTGAACTTGCTGCAGTGACTAAGGCTTAATGCCTCAGTGCCAATTTATTGCCAAATAATTTTATTTATTCTTGCTGCATTCATTATTATAGCAGCATGAGGCATTCTGGGAACAAGTAGGCCTATCCCCTCCAGAGCAGAGTAGTTTTATTTTGTGCTCTACCCAAAGCATTTTTCCCTGTATCACAGTAAAAGGAAATACCCCTTGCTTTACCAGCTTGCTCAGGCTTTCACAGCAAGTTCTATCCCTGGCCTGTTTAACTCGAAAAGTACACCCACAGCTGGGCAGTTTTCTATAGATGCATATGCCTTGTACTCACCTGTAGTTAAAGAGCAGTGGCAAATCTCCAGCTTGAGGAGGAATGTGGTTGGGGCATTCTGCAGCCATCCAGCCTCAGCTTGTAGTTGCAGCTGTGAGCTGGGATGTCTTTCTTCTTCTTTCTGAGTATATTCCCCTCTAAGGATGTCTGCAGTAAGTTTTCCTGTTTGCCTTCCCTGTTCAAATTGCTACATAGTCTGTTCCTGATGGATGCAGTAAGAGACTGTGATGAGTCTGTGCACCTTGGTAATGAGTCTGAGAACTGAAGCTCTCTGCCACGTCAGGATGAAGTCATACAGGTATCCTCACAAGCATTGCTTTGAGGATTATTTGCTGTGAATATGGTGACTCTCACATGATTATCAGCAATAGCCCAAAGTGAAGTTTAGTACAACTTAAGGGTTGTCATCCCCACCTACTACAGTCAGAGCAGCAGTTGGTTCCACTCGGCAAGATGTAGAATAGGCCTAGCTGATGTGAACTGTATGTTGTGCTTTGGCAGCAACTGGTGCAAGCAAGCAGCTCATGAAGGCTCCCAGGGGTAGGCATCAGCAAAGAGCCACCCTGCTTTCATTAGCTACTGTAAGGTCTTGTAGCTTGGAGGAGTCGAGTTGAGTGGGCAGCCATATTAAACAAGCTTTCCTTACGCTGTAGCATTCCTCAGTTCCATAGTGTCTCTACATGTCATCCCTCTTGCATAAATATATTCAATGCTTTTACTGGTTGATGCCAAAGTACAGTTCTGTAGCTCCTTTTCAACTTTACTGCCATGTCACGTCCTTTACAGCAACACAGTGTATCATGGGCACTGGTTTCTAGACTCAGCAGAAAGAAGGAGAGCAACTCCTGACCTGTGTGATTATGCAAAGTGGAAAGAAACAGCCTTCATGCTGCCAGTTCTTCAAAGATATCTTGAACTTGCCCTGTACAGCTTTCTCATAAAGATACTGTTTTGCGCATGTTAGCTCAGTCAGTGCTATATTTGCTGCATCTTACAGGACCTGTCTGATGTTTTGCCTGTTTCTAGACAGCTTTACCATAGCTTCTGATTTGGCACTAACCTGGCACCAGGTAATGCAAGGTGACAGCTTATGCAGTGGTTGAGTAATTTTTTAAAAGCTTCACAAATTTAAAGCACTATCACAGGCAGTCAGCCAGTGTGCTTCTGCTCCATAGGGCAGGTTCCACTAGCCATTATAAATGGAGGAAGATGTATAGCATAAGGAATGATGTGCACGAATTCACATTTGAGTTCCATGAGAAATCCATTAACAGTTGCTGAAGTTGCCTAGGAAAATGCTGTTGCAATCACAGGACATAAAGGAAAAAACATGACTTCAGGGCACCCAGGCCTTTGTTGTCAGTGTTTAGTCTGTTTAGCTAAAGAATTTAAATTCTAGCTTGTAAAAATACACAGAATGACAGATACAATGTCTTTTATTTTTACAAAAAAAGCTGATAAAAGATGATGTAAATAAAAGTGTAATGTGCCCCTAAATAAAACTACTTATCCCTGGTAATTACTAATTAAATAATTAAGAACACCATCTACAGTACCACAAAACCATCAAAATAATTCAATTTTATCAGGGACAGGGGAAAAAAAAATACAGTGAATATGGATGTGCCTTGACCAGTTACAGAACTTGTTAGGATAACATAACTACTGTCAGCAGTCCAACAGTGTGCACAGTGCCTTCAATTAATGCATTTCAGCATAATTACATTTCTAGTGGGGTCTAATTCCCCCAAAAAGGCAGAGCTAAGAATTTCAATTCTACATTCTAAACTCTGGAATTAGAGCCCAATAAAAAAAAATCACAGTGGGTAAGAGATGTATATAAAAATACTGGGTGTTCCTTTCAAATCACAGGAATCATGGGACTACATTCTTTTTATGTTTTGTTTTTTTTTTTCTTTTTTTTCCTACAAAATGCTATTGGTTTCAACAGAATCCAGTTTGGTTTATGCTACAGACTTTGACACTGAACTATGAGTATATTGCCTGTTTGCATGTTTTGGTAGTCAGTAATTTTTATTTTTTTTCTATATAGTCCCAACTCCTTAGGCTGCAGTTGAGTCATGAAGATGCATATATGTGCATTCAAACCCTGCAGACTACTCAGACTGCAAGTACTGCGTGTGACTACCAAGAGGGAACCCCTCCTTCCCCTCATAGCTTTATACACCTACTGCTTTAACAGTGCATTGCACGAATTTACAAGAAAAATACTGGTTTTGCACTATACAGTTTCTAGAATATATACAGAATAAAATAAGTTAACTTCTAATGAGAATTGCTGATGGGCAGCATATATCTTTAATATACATTTTAAAGTCTCTGCAGGCAGCTACTTTTTGGTTAGTTGTTACCAATATTTGTAACATAAGCACTGGTCAGAGAACTGAGCAGCATTCCAATAAAGTTAACAGATATATTATTTCTTTTAGAAACACTGGGAAATCCCAGTTGAAAATATTATTAAATGTCCTAACATTTACACACTATGAGGATTAGATCTAATAAAATAAAATTTCTTCAAAAATAATCTTGCAGCTCTTTTAAGCATGCTCTGAGACCTTATTTAACAATCATCCATACCTTCAAAAAACAACTGTCACATAGCCATACACTCTAACTCACACACATAATTTCCTTATTACAGACAACAAAAGCAAATAAAACACTTAAGAAGTCAATGGTTTTTGCAGTCGTAAGTCATTCTACTCATGTCTGACCGCACATTCTTCATGACGTTGCAAAGTGTCTCGTTAGGTATTAGTTGATGATTATATCTACTACTGCTGGAAAGCCAGGAAGCCTTGCAGGTCTTCAGCCAAAATAAACCAGCCTTGATTTTAGCCTCATCCCACCTGCAATATGGATTCAACCTGTAGAGGCTGTTACTGCAAATATCATTTATAGTTCTGTTACAACAGAAAATAATGCATATGTGTGCATTACATTTAAGCCCTTTTCCTTTCATGTAGTTTTTATACATAAATTTAATAAAAAAATACTACTGCCCACAGAGGCTGCTGTATAGAAAGAGCAGTCAAGTAGGATGTTCACTTCAACTTTCAGATTTTTACTTTGATGAAAGTTTCTTGCTGTGATAAAATTGTGTTGGTTGTCAGGATTGCTGGAGGTTTGTTTTTTTTTCATGAAAGGTGCTCAATAATAGTCTGAAGCGTTTTCATCATCAGTTCTTTTCTAAATGACAGCTGTTCAGAATCCAGTGCTCACAAGATTTATTCCTGGTTTGATCTTCCCCAGAAGCTGATAGGATTGCACCATGCGTAGAGACTCTCGAATTTCTAGGTTAAGTTCCATCAGCTTTGAGCTGGCCTCGGACATATCTTGGTTGGAGGCCACTACTGCAAAGCTGCCAGTCTGGCCAAGTGTCTGGTGACGGAAATATATGTGCAACAATGTTTGAACTGGGTCATCTTCAGAACTGCCAAAGATGTCATGGGGCCAAATAGATCTGTAAACACACAATTTGGGTTCAAACATTAAATGTTTAAATATGCTTGTTCTTTAAACAGATTTGAACAGAAGACATTGGAAAATGCAAGAGAAATGTTTCTTCTGTAGAGTCCTGATAATATAATTTATCAGAGAAAAATTCTAAACAAGTAGTACTACTTGAATTGCCTTTTTTTTTTTAATTGTGAAAGCTGTAAAGAAGCAACAGTCCTTCAATAAGGACATCTAACGAGAGCTAAAAACCCCCTGGAATAGTGCTTATCCCTGTTTTTAATTTAAAAAGGTCTGTTAAGAAATATCTGAAAGCAATCCTTAAGCACTTACCTGAAAGCCTTGACCTGTGCTACAGCTGACACAAACTCCTTGTTTCGCAGGGTTTCAATGAGAGAGTGAATAGCTGTTTCTGTGCTAGCTTGGGAAGCCTCTGCAATTTCAATTTCTTCAATACCACTGTCAGACGCAGCCTCAGCCTCTTTCAGGGAGCTCTCCAAAAGAGCAAGTTCTTCAGACATGTTTATGACCTAAAACAAGTGTAAATTACCTTTTCAGCCAAATTAATTTTCAGCAGATCAGATTTACACTTTTCCTCCTCTTTACAATAATAAATAAGAAATGGAAAAGGTACACCCAAGTACTTGCTGCAGTTGCTTAAATGTATTTAATGGCTCAAGCGTGTCTGTCAGGTATTTGGGCTTTCCCTTGATTGAAGTTTCCATCTTCACTCTTTTAAAATCTATTTCAAAACCACATTTCTCCCTGCATTACTTAATAACAATTAAACTGATAAGAATAATTAAACACTTCAGAAGAGTACAGCAATGGTGTTATTACAAGGACAGCTTAAATTTGAAGAAAAATATCCAGAAGAAACCCAGCAGAGGTACTGTAATGTAGCCACTGTATATAAGACTGTCTTTGGCTTTAGCTCCAATATGTGAGTAGAACACAAGGCCATCTCTCAGAATATGATTCTGCATCTGACTAATTTAGGCAAGAAATTGGACTGATGTGATGCTAACCTTCCACAATGTTCTTCAAACAGAAACAAACTTATTTGAAGCCTCTACAAAAATTTGGAAATACAAGTGAGGAACACGCATTGGTTTTTTCCCAAGCTACTCATAAACCAAAGGCTTTCGCCCAGCTTTTTTTATTTTCCTTCTTACTACATCAAGCAAAACCAAGGCTATCTTTTTTTCCTGCTACCTCTGTTTACTGCATTCAAGACCCAAGGGAGAACTTTCAGAAGACATTATTAATAGCATAATCCATGCAGATTAACTCAATTAGCTTCATGTATGTACCACTTGCATAACTGAAGTACACCTCTTACTTCTGAAGTTACTACAACTAAAAATCAGGTGTAAGATGTTTAGAACATGCTAGTAACTGTGCTTAGGAGGGGAACTAAGGTTGCAGAGGAATTGCATGGTGGAAGTGACATGGTTAAATAAATCAGTTGGTAGCAAGTGATGGTGTTTGCAATAGGAAACACGGGGGTGATGGAAAAGAGCTTCATCACAGAACTGTTGAATGGAGTTTTTATGCCTTGATTGTAGCTTGATTAGAACACACCAGGAGCATTACTGAAATATTTAAAATCCTCATCACTGGACTCCCTGCATTCCTGGTTTTTTAAGAGCTTTCAAGGTGCAGAAAAATCAACACAGATAATTGAACATCTCATAAAATTCTTGTAAAGTCTACTTAAATGTCTTAATAATTGGCTGTGAAACAGCTGGTACCCTCCTCCAGTTTCTAAAAAGATGTCCCACTGATTGAAAATGTCATTAAAGTGTATTTTAAATTGTTTGACTTTAAAATGTCAACAATTACAAGCTAAATGGCATGTTTTTCATTACCTCTGCTTCTTTTTTGATTGTTTTTACTTGACTGATGAGTTTGCAGTAGGCTTGGAACAGAAGCAGCAACTGGAAATGCAACTTGTACAGCCTTCGACACAACTCCAGCTCCTACAAATGTAAGCAACACTGTTATATTGAGGAAGTGAAAAACTTCTACTGTATACAAGAGACAATAAGTCACAACTTGTGCAGTATAATATGCGCAAAATTAAAAGTAGTTACTTGGTTACTAAAGAAAATGCCAAAATATTTAGAAGCTAACATAGCAAGAAGCTAATGAAAAGCAGGTGAAAGTTTCATTCAGTTCTAGATTTACAGGTAGCCCCTCTCACATAGATTTAATTTTTTAGTAAGTTTCAGTTCCAAGAAGGGGGGGTGGGGTCGGACATGAAGTGATTCAAAAGGCATTTTGAAATGTCTGGAACATTTCAAGATTTCATGTCTTGAAAACAAGATAGTGTTTCACAGATCACTTATTTTTATCGTCGATATTTTACTGTTTTAAATTCAAGGTTTAATATCCAAAAGCAGCAGTTGTGGTCTGTAAGTATGGAATCTTTCGTAACCATGAGTGTTTATATTGTAAGCATACATACTATATAACCTGGTCCTTAGCTTACACTGCCTGACGAGTAAAAGGAGAATAATTTGATTCCTGGAGGCAACAATAATGTTTCCTTTTTAAAAGGTAGCCTTTATTCTATTTTAGGAAATACCATGTGATACATTCTTAAGGAAATGACATAGCAGCATTAACTTATACACTGTCTTGCTTCCATTTTTATGCATCTAAGACACTAGTCAAAAGTGCAGACAGTGTTAATACTGCTTTACATACAGACATAAAAGCTAGTGCTAATGGAATAATCTTTATAATGTTGTACTATCTACAGGATCCTATTATCTACAAAGGACCAACAGTTCAATGGGTTAGATGATGCAAAATTGAAGCACAGAGCATTTCCGTCATAGTCTATGACAAGACACTGTTATTTCACAAATGAGTGAGACAGATGGAAACCAGTTTGGTGACTGGCGAGGTTAAGTATTTGATAAATCAAGAACCATCACTTACTGCTAGAATTTCCATTTGCTAAGCAAGAAGATGAGCAGGTCACAAAAATACAAAGAAAGAAAAAAGAGCAAGAATTAGTGTAGGAAATAATTTTAATTAGGGTAAAAGATGTCCCAGGTAAAATGGAGGGAGAAATACAAGTAACATGCTCCAAATATACCCAGAATGTAAAAAGTTAACAGACTGAATTCGACATGAAATTACTTGCTGCTATAACTAAAGACAGATAGCAATGACTTCATTGTCCCACAGCATGAGTAACACACAACCCTGTCTGGTCTTCATACATTGAGCAGTGTGAAAGGCCACAAATTTAAGATAATCAAAATCAAGGACACTTGGATCTGAACATCTGTACAATGCTGCTTACTTGTTCTGTATCACTACAGTTTAAGCACAAAAAATGTCTTTTAAAATTTGAAATGTAGTATTAATTTGGCTTCTGAATCAGTTTAGAAAATTCTTGGCTTTGCTAAACTCAATTCTCAATTCTCAACACCTCAGAGAGATTTCTGTAACGTAGTTGCACTTGGTTTTTAAAAGCTATTTCAGAAAAATGTTTGGGAAAGAGGGATAGGGAGAGAACTTGTCAGAAAATATATTTGTGAGACTTAGGGATGTGAACTTCACTTCTGTGCTTTGTATCACACTAAGCATGTTGATGGCATTTAAGCATGTACAGTGGTCATAGCAAACTGAATCACAGAATAATATCCTGAGCTGGAAGGAACCCACAAGGATCATTAAAGTCCGACTCCTGGCCCTGCACAGGCCAGCCCCATTAGATTCACACCATGTGCCTCACAGCAAAATATAAAAAGAAACAACTGATGTCTGATTCCAGCAGACAGAAGCAGTTGAGCTTTACTGAGCACATGGTTGTACACAATGTGTATAATAAGTTATATCCTTTGTGCTCAACAGGCTATAACATTGCGTGTTTTTGTTACACTGCATGTTTTTTATTCTGCACTCTGTGCTATTATACACACAGCACAATTATATAAGCGAAATCTTCTGATGCACAGAACACTGTTAAGATCTTGAACTGCTGAAGTCAACATGGATTTGATGACTCACTTTAAAGAAGCACAAAGAATCAGATTTGAGAAATGGTAGGGCCGACTATTTAATAATTTTAGTCATTAAGTTCCAGTGTTCTTAAAGCCAAGTCTCATTATTAGTGTAAACTATAATTAGTCCCTTTCCCCCAACACTTTGATAGCGACTTTTTAAAGCCTCAAGAGAGGTTTTCCTTTAAAAATGTCATTGTGCTGCTTCAGTGTCTTTCATGTATGTGCTTACTTGAGAAATAACCTGATTGTTCTACCTGCCTGTCCTGTAGAAATAGCCTAGTTAGAGTCCAGGTGCATTCTTTCAGGCTTGTGTGTACTGTTAAGAATGGAATAATTAGATTTACTTTCAAGTCTGCTAGCAATGCACAAGCCAGAACAGAATTAATCTCATTGTTTCTCAGCTGTATGGACCACAGTGCGAAAAATTAGTAGGAAAATCTTATTTGTGTTAGTGAATGAAAAATATCTGTTCTCCTGAGCAAGACAATGCTTATACATTTTTAGCATTAACTGATTGATGGCTTAGACTTAGCCCCACACTCCATTTACAAGGACTTTTGAAACAATGACCTTACACTTGGTAGCTTCTCAATCTCCTTTAAGTCACTATAAGCTTCTGTGTATAAATTTAGAACTTCTGTAAATAGTGTATATCTATGAAGCAGGCTAAGAGGACTCTGCCTTCCCAGTAAATACTGTATATTAAAATGATTTTAACTGAACCTCTGAGTACAAGGAGCACATAAAGAATTACCAGCATGCCTCACAGGCTAGGATTGAAAACCAAAATGGAAGCAGGTCCCCACAAATAATCAGTGTGGTCACAAACTCCTTTTCAGAGATTATCTTCAAACCCTGCAGAAACAGGGAAGAACAGGCAAAACTGCCTCACCTGGATTCCTGGATTCTCTCTGTACAAGCTATTTGAAAGCCTGCAAGTTGCTTTTCTTCCATTTCTTAGTTGCCCTAGCTATACAGTGGGAACAGTAACATTTATCTTCATGGTAAGAATGCTTTTGTTCTCACAGCTAAATGTTAGAACAGTTTCTTGGTGTATATAAACACTGTAAATATGTGTTGAAATACATAAATGCTGCTTTTTTATTAATATATAGAACATTTACTGTATTGTAATAGTAAATGTTGTTACCTATTTCTAAACATGTACCAGTCAGTATACGAAGATGTAAACCAAGTGTAAAATACATTAAATTATGTGTACATAGGCAAGACAAAAATCCTTGCAAATGGTAGGGAATTATTTTGCTGGTTTTGTATTACCTATGCTTATCTGCATCAATCTTTTTTTAAATGTGCAACTTCAATGCAATGGAAAAAATCAGTAGTATATTATCATGTTTCACTACTCTAAAAATTCAGATTGAATCAAAAAACCCCAAACATATATATATATATATATGACAGCAAAGGAAAACTGTATAAATGAAGAAGTGGTCCAAGGACCCTGCAGACATTTCTGTTGCTGAAGACTGCATTTTCAGAAGCAGAAACATGACCAAGTGCATCAACAAATAGAGTTCAGTTGAATAAAAGGAATAAAATTCCTCCTTTCTCAGCTTGGATTTGGAATTTTTGTCAAAATGTCATTGTGAAAAGATAAGTTCATCTGGTACCTGCAATTCTACTTTTTTATATCTTTCACTGTTCTTATTACAGGACTTCAGATGGCAGATTCCTTGTGCCTACTAATGTCAGTTTTGGATTTGCTTTTTTATCAGAAGTGTCAATATTACGCAGCTATTCTGTATTAAAAAACCAGTCCTAGTCCACTTGGGGAAAAGACATCACTTACTATAGCAATTAGTAATATTAAACATGGATGACTGCCATGCAAATACATACAAAATATTCAACTAAGTTAACAGGTTACTGCACCTATTGTTAGATGATATTTTGACAGAAGTGTTTCATGAGCTTTTTTCCATACTGTTACTTTACTGCCTGCTCCTTCTTACCCAATTAACAGCTCCAGAAAGGTCTTATGTATTTATATAGTACTAATTATATTAAATTCAGCAGAGGTTTCTGGGTAGACTGTTTACCTGAACATATAGCCAGAATGCTAACCTTTTTTCCTTCTAGAAACAGCAGCAGAAAAGCAGACTTGAGGGTACAAAGATGGTATCTAGTCTGCTTATCTATTCAGTGTTATTAAGTCTAGAACCCAAGACAGGCTGCCAACTTTTATGAAAAAGACCTGTTTTTATTAGACTACCACTTCATGAGACTCTGAGTTTCCAAAAGATAGGATGATAACTGAAATGAAAAGCCTTTCATGCATTTTTAATCTCTCTACAAATATTGGAAATTTTGTGCAATAAAAACAGTTTTTAATCTCATATCCTGAGACTCACAAATTACGTACACCTACCTGGGCATCTGTGTTAGTGCCATGAATACCATCATCCGTACCAAATGTTCTTTTGCAGTCTTCTAGCCACTGAAAAATAAATATAAACAAGATTAAACATCTGAAACAGAGCAAACTGAAGACTGTGCTAAAACTGTGTAAGACATTTCATCAAGTCTTGCAGATTCTCAAATTACGTAAAAAAATGTGATATGAAATCAACTGTTTACCAATGTTATTTGTAGTAATGATATCCACTCTGATATATCACTTTGTACTTTTTATTGTGTCCCTTCTGTTGTAAATTTCCTGTAGCCTTCATTACCCAAGGGGGGACAGTACACTTCAGCATAAATACTAATCCCTGATTGAATTCAGATACTGTTGCAGTGAGACGTGTGAGAGCGTGGAGGCAGAAACATCCCTTTTATGAAATGAGATCATATTTTCTTTTTACTTGCTGTACAAGGTTTACACTAACATTTATCAGCATTTAAAATCTAGCATTAATTCACATTAGAGAGTAAGCCTGTTCTATTTCTTGGGACTACTTTAGAAACAGAAGGAAATAGAGCTCTCCTGTGAAAGCAGATGCAAGTGCAGGTTTACTGGATGGAAAGAAAAAAAACCAAATTCCCCAATGTGAGTTTAGCATCACCTCTAGTTCATACAAGCCAAGGAAATGAATTATTCTCGTATTATACAATGAAAACCCACAGGTCAGGTCAGGTCAGGTCAGGTCATGGCTAGGCTTCGCGAACGAAGATTTACAAGGGCTCTACCCACGCTTGCTACAAGCACGCTGGTGGCTAAGACAAGCACGCTGGTGGCTAAAACCCACAGATTCCACTGTATTTAACCCCAGTTCCTATACCAGATAAGAAGTTTATTAATTTCAGTGGGCAATCTCTTCTACCTTTAACCAATCATGCAAGTTTCTCACAAATGAACCTCCACAGATACTGGCATTCACATGAATATCGTGTTATTATAAAGCATTTACAGAATCAGATATGTTCTTGGACAATACAACCTGATCACCTCATTGACACAGTGCCCAGCATATTTTTCTGTACACTGCGAACAACTGCAAGCATGAGGTAATTTTGTATTACTGAAATGGGAATGTATCATGTTGAGATAAAGCGCAACATATCTTCTGAAATGAAGAACAGACTGTATACATCCAAGGAAGAATAATTTAGCATACTGCATGTTTGGTTTCTCAAGTCTCAGAGGAAATCTTAAGTGACCTTTTTCTAACCTTTGTCTGATGCAAGAAAAATGTGATTTCCCATCTGCTCAATTTAATAAAGGTTACTTAGTGAATTAACTAGGCCTATGTGCTTATCAAGAGGAGAAATGGAATTCTCTAAGCACGACGGTGTCAGTTTCAATTAGTGACATGGATACTGACATACACAGCAAACCTCATTTCTCCTTTATCAGACTGCATCCATCGATAACAATGGAATAGGTTTGCACTGGAACAAACAGCATCAGCAATCGGGAAGTTATATTTATTTTCACACACTGCCATTTTAAGATCTTTTTTTAAATCTTAAAACCAGTCTGAATAAAGGGTGTGCCTAGAATGCTGTGATATACATAAACCCTTATATTTCTATTACATTTGTCTGATTCAGTATGCTTGTCCTTAATATGCACATGAAGTCAGAGCAGTTCACTTGCAAGAAAATAGAACAATAGCTCCAAAAAGGTGACAAAATTAATTTGTTAAGAATTTTTACAGACTATATATTTTCAGCATGGTAGAAAGACCTAAATTTTCTCTTTGAGAACAGCAGTAGGTTGTGTGACAAAATAACCTTCTTTATATGTTTGCATTACATCAATTTATGTTTTCTCCACATATCTCCTGCAGAGATATAGGGTGAAGTGTTGCTGAAAGTGTAATATAGGAAGTCTGGGGTTGGTCTTGATCACAGCACAGGTTGGTGGTTGGCCAGACTAACCCCTAAACAGACATGCTAAACCATACCCTATACAAGAGTTACCTTTCTGTCTTATCTTGGTGCATAGGTAAGAGTTTTAAGCAACTGCAGCCCAAGCCTCTTACTTTTTCAGTCTGACTCATGCGAATGCCAGCACACCACACAGTGTCACTGATAGTGACAAACATCATCTATTAGGGTAAACTTTAAAATAAGAATTTTTCATTACAAAAGTTAACGTAGAGAATTTTCCAGTGGTTGATTCTAGAGGATACCAGATCAACATGAAAATTAAGTTTATTTAACTATCTGTTAGTTTGTATTTACTTTATCATACAACAGCCCAACCACTTAGTTTGATAATTTTTCTGCATGTTTCTGTGAAAAAATCCCAAGGATCTGCAACAAGCTCATTAAGCATTTTGTCTTAATACTTTCAGATTGGATAAGACACACAGCACAATTGTCTGCAACAGCAGAAATTCAGATTTTACTTGAGGAAATCTTGTTGAATCGTTCCCTCTACTCTGTTTAAGACGACAGAGTAAGAAAACAAAAAAAATCTGAGGAGGAGCTTTGGAAGGTTCTTAGTCTACATATACTATATAATACAAACCAAAAAAAGAGGACCAACAGCTAAAGAATTACTTCTAAAAAAGTTTTAGAAACATAAAGCTCAATAAACAGTTAAATAATGCACTAAATTATCTAAATGACATGCTATCCAGTCAGAGAGGACGAGTCAAAGCTAAAAGTTTCTTCTTTGTCAGTACCACTTCTTGCTATTTCTAAATGATTTAATAAAAATAAAACCCTGACAAAATGTTCTCAGTTATTTAAGAACAATTCCTTTCACCCTGTGAACCTTCTTCCTGCTCCAGTCACTCACAAATCCTGTGGCAGAAGACAGGCTGGCCACAAGAAACATGTTACTGGACTCCCTTTTGACAGCTTCACTACAGAAAAACAACACTTCTTCACTATGATATAATGACATAGGCCATCAAACTGATACTTGTATTTGTTTACCTATTAAAATAAAATACAAAGAAGTTCTTAATATCCAATATGGATTTATACCAATATGATACATGGCAGTGCAAAATTAGCTGAAAATACATTTAGTAAACTCAGGGCCATCTGAAAGGGAAGTAATTTAACTCATCATACTTTGACAAGCAAACAATACCATTTGTTATGAGAAATTAAGTGAGTTGATGTAAAATTCTTCCATGTTCAGACAGTCATCATTCTAAGTACGCACACAAGGTCCTTTCTACCCTGCCTCAAATCTTTATGTCTGACCATGTGGCAAATCGTTAGCTCTTTGTGCCTCAGTGCTGCTCTCTAAAATGAGGAATAAAGTACATTATTTTCTCATTGGAATGCTGACAGTATTATGCACTGGAGATTGCCAGACATTAAATATTACATCAAGTACACTAATCTGAGTCGTTAGATGAGCTTTTTTTTCTGATTAAGCCTACATGGCAAAATGTATCTCATTATATTGGATCAAATAAATTGTTATTACCACAGACCAAGACAAAAAAATGCAGCAACTCTTTAGCAGAAATGCTGGCCAGGATCCTACAAACAGTTTATCTACACTAACAGGGCTGTAAGGCATACTTTAGTATCGGTTTCAAGGAAACTGGTTTTTTTTGAGATCCTTTCTACAAAGAAGTGGATGTCTAGTCTATTCAACAGATGAGCTGTCAGCAATCTTTGCAAGACAGAGGCCATAATTTCCTAATAAACTCAGCATAATCAAGAAACGTGCAGCTACTCATGCTGCAAAATACAGCTCTGCCCAGACATCATAGCTTGAATTCTGGTTCTGTTTTCCATCATTCAAACTTGCCTACACAGCCATTGTCAGGGCATCACACACTGCTGAAATCAGTGAAATTCAGCATGTCCAGTTTTCCTAAGAATCATCATCTCTCTACAATAAAAGCTCATACATTCTCCCTCTATGTGCAAAACTGATTAGACATCCATGTTTTCTATTGGCTCTTGAAACAGAAATCTTACCTGTTTCACTCTTCTGTTAGCTAGTATCTTAGTTTCTGAACTTCACACAAAGGTTCACAAAAACCGATATACAGACCCTTGCTACAGAAATTTTCAACTTTACAACATTGCATTTCTTTGAAAAACGGATAGAACCACTAATATACCCCTTGAACACTAACCTGTATTATTCTAAACAACTGACATAAACATCAGCCTCAATGAGGTCCAGCTGTAAAGTGAGCCCTAAATTTATGCATCTATACATGACACAGCTGTTCAAGGCCCCCTTACTGTCAGTGGAGATCCAGTCATCAAGAGGAAGCCTAAGGAGTTTTCAGCTGAGCAACACATCAGTATCTACATTAGGATAAAATGTCTTGATTCCTTTTACTATATTGACCTGATCCTTGAATACTATGGGTGTTAAGGCACTTAATTCCCATATAGATAATTATCTGTAAATATCTTAATCTAGAGGTGAATCTCATCCTTCTAGTCTAATAAAATAAGCTAGAAGATTTGTAAAGAAAAAAATACCATTATTTATTGATATTCACATTAAAAATATTTGAATATTTTTAAAAGAGGACTTTTAAATTAGGAATGCACTTTTCCCACTGTTGGTGCAATGTTATATATTCAAAGTCAGTTTCAGAAATACGTGCAACAAAAATGAGTTACAGCATAAGAAAACCCCCTCAGGTTCAGATTATACACACAGAATAGTAGTAAGAAAAGGAAACAAGATTTTAGTTCAGACAGGTTTTCCCACAGTTTACTTCTAGACACCCGTGTTGAGATATAAGGACTTGGAACATTTTCTTGATTAGTAGATTCTTTTATTTTTGTTTTTAAATGTAAGACACTCACCTGTTCTGCTGCCTCTCTTTTGACATTATAGGTATCCAAGTGTTCTTGGAGCTCTAAAACACTGAACTTCAATGTTTCTAGCAGGCCACAAGACAGTAGCTGGAAGATAAAAGCAATCATCTCTGTAATCATGTATCATCTCTGTAATCATGTAACATCTCACTACAATCCATATAGTTTAATATCTAAACTATATGATACAAAATACCAAGTTCATCCTTTCAAAACAAATTAGAATAAACTGGGTACACATAATTTGTGACACCTTTGAGTAAGTGAACTAACATATGTGGCTGTGTTTGTTAAATGAGTGAACAACAGTTCTGATTCTAAAATAAGTAGTGCAGTACCTAGTTAACAACTGAAAGATTTCCAAGTGATTTTATATCTTCATAAAGAAGAAAATTTTATATACGCACCACTACTGTATGTAGAACAGTCTATAGCAGGAAAAAAAGATACTGCTGCTGGATTGTTCCTGTAGCAACCTAAGGAGTATCCACTGAGGCTTACTTGCCCTTTTCAGGATACAAACTATACTACCAGCAAAAGCTTCTTCCATCTACAGGAACTGGGAACTGTCAAAGCAAGAACTGCTCGATATTTGAAGAATTGTCTACCACTTTGCCTTTTTCAACATGGTTTCAAAAATCTCTTTTTCCCCTCAGGGGCTGCTACCTCACCTTTGTTCCACAACATTTCTCCCTGTAGTTTTATTTTCACTTATGTTTTTCTTATTAATTCTTCTCCTGCCCCTTCCTGTAATAAACATGCCTCCAACATGATGCTTCCTCCCTCACTGGTCGTGCCTTGCACACATGAGGAGCTCTGTACTTCATCAGTGAGAAGCAATCTGACAAGCAGGTTCATTTCAATTAAATTATTTGGAAAGAAAAGATTTGTTTACACAGTATCTGTCAATGTAACAACACTAATGTGTGTACATGCATACATACACATACATATGTATACACATATGCATGCATATACAAGTCTATATACTTGTGTGCGTATGTGTTATATTTATTATTCCTTTTTATATTTGTATATATATGTGTGTATTTACTTTTTATTTTTTCACACACACACACTGTTCTAGACAGACACTAATGTAACTCTTCTTGTGGCTTCTTATCCCAAACAAATTACTTTTTTTGGTTAATTTCTACTGCTTTTAAAGTGGCCTAAGTTAAACAAAAAACATTAACAAGTGGTTCCCTTGAAGCACACTATCTGTATCATGCTTTTTCAGTCCTCATATTCTCAAGTGAGAGCATAAGAACAGAGTTGCCCCTTAGCACCAAGGTGAAAAAACAGGTCAGGAGAAGACTCCCAGACTGGGTCAAGGTCAAAGATCCATCTACATCAGCCCTGCAGCTGACAACCTCTAATGGCAGCTGCTTAAAGAAAGGCAAGCATGTGATGATCCACCCACCCCACAATGCTTTCTTAGCCTCTGTCAATGTGTTGTTCTACATATTCAGAAAATCTATCCGGGGCTACTTCTTTCATGAATTTCCTTAGCTGCTTTTTGAAAATGTGAACAGACATCGTAAAAAATTGACAGCATTTCAGTGTTTATGTACCACGTGATGGAACTTGGTTCTGCATATTTTGTAAGTCATTGCTAGCTAAATTTGATCACCCTTAACATCAATTAAGAACAATAAAATAATTTCTATCACTTATTCAAGATAATCAAGACATCTATAGACAGATTTCTCTTCTGAAAGGCTGAAAAGTCCCATCCTGCATACTCATATCAGATGGAAGCCCTTCCACATATTTTGTAGTCCTTGTGATCTTTCTTGAATTTTTGCCAGTGCTATTGCATTTCCTCTGAGATCAGGGAACCAGAACTTCCCCCAAAATTCAGGATGTAGGTTTGGGATGTACATATTGGGGATATGTCCATTAGCTCAATTATATTTCCTTTTCTGCTGTCTCTTTTCTTAATAATTCTAGCATAGCTTTTCCTTTTACTGCTGCTGAACACTGAGCTGACTTCTTGCATTAATATTTATTATAGCCAAGATTTCAATTTGCATGACAACAAACAATTCCAAGTCTTCATTGTATATTTGTAATAAAAATGTTTCTCATGCATCACTGAATAATATACATAAACAACATGATACAGAAAGGCAAATTGTTGCTAGATAAGTAGCCTTCATTCTTCTTATCTACAATAAATATGAACAAGCAGGGAAGGTAAAGAATAGCAAGGGAATTTCAGTCATACCTACTTTCAGTAAGTTCCCTCACTGTCCACTCTTACAGCTGGAGGCTATTTTTCAAAAAACTGCATTTCTCACTTGTGTTTTCACTGTGTTCATGATACATAGTGGCTAGTTAACACTTTAATTCCTTTCTGATTTCAATTATAAAGAGTTTCACTTTTTTCTCCAATGTTAAAAAAACATTTTGAATGTTGCATAAAAATGTTTATGCACACACATATTCCATCATGTAGGTTTGACATCCTTACCGTTTCTGCATCCACAAAGACTGTTGGACATTCGGAACATAACATCATCACTTCCAGAGAACTTTTAAACTTTGTTCCAATGCGCTGTAGACTTTCGCCAAGAAAGCTGACTGAATCATTTGTTATAGATGCAAACTTTCTTTGAATGGTCTAGAAATCAAATCAGAAAAACACTTATTTTACACTATATTTTACAACTCCTCTGGCTTTTTAGATGAAAAATTTCAGAGCAAATTTCCATCATGACAGCACATATTTTTGTCATTAAATGACAAACTAATATGTCATTTGCTCTGAATATTTATGTAAAACTAGCTCCAGAAAATGCTATCAATCAATAAAACCATCCTGTATCTCTAAAGAAAATTACTCCTTTCCCATCTAAGCCTTTAGCCTCAGTATAGCTGGATGACTATTTGCCTTAATGCAGTACAGATAGTTCAATTCATTTTGAAGTGTTCGCGTTGCAGAAAATTACACACAGAGTTTTACGAGTCAGCATATGCCTTGTGTAGCACAATCTGTGTTCACAACTGCCACCTGCAGGGTTTCTACCTTCTTCAAAAATCAGCCCTATATATATGATGTTTGATTTTGCAGACTGTCAGCTTGGCCTAAGATAACACTATGGGCTGGTAAATATTATTTCATGAATCCCAGAAGTTACATACTGTAAATAAAACTATTATATAAAGATTATATTTACAGATGTAAAGTTAAACACAGTTTAGGAGCCAGAAGGCTAAATGGAAAGGTCCATTTAAACAAGGCCTCCAGAGTGTCACTGAATCATTTTAACCCTTCTTTATATCCAGGAACAACACTTCAGAAATGCTTCTTTGCCCATGCTTGAACCCTGGATTGCTATTGCACCTTTTTCCAGAGCATCCACTTTTCCAGTTGACCGAGGGCTATCCTGTCAAGCCACAGAATGTTTCACCTTTCTTCCTGGCTCCCTCCTTAATGAACACAAGAGAATATGAACTCTCGTCTTACCACTTCCAAGAAATGAATGAATGTGTGAAATGCAACTGCAGCTAAGCTTTGGTATAATACAGAGAAACCAAATCCCTCATGTCTAGATGAAGCAAAAAGTCAAAAATCTACAATCAGTAACAGGAATTTCATGGTGCTGGGGCAAAATACTTAGTTCAACTAAAAATGGAAAATGGGTATAGATGCATAAACAAGTTACTCCATGTTAGGATAAGGTAGAGTATGAATTCTTCACACTTAAGTTACTTCAAACTCTAAACCTGTCAATACAAATGAGATAAAATACATGCTAGTGTAGGGCTTTCATTTATTATGATATACCAAACAGCAGGCAAAATTAATACTAGAGACAGATGGGCTGAAGTCATAAGGTCTTGGTTTACAGTCCTGAATATGCTCTTTGCTAATTTGGCACATTGCCTGTAAATAAAATGGATTAAATTATGCTTTTCCTATCCCATAGGAATTTGCAAATAATCATTACTTTAAAAATGTAAAACAGCAACCCGCTACATACAGGGAGGAGGGAGCCAGAAAAATTAAGCCCCGGGCACTTTGTGTTGGTATCAGATCTATGAGGTAAATATAGTTAGAGAGGCATTTGAAACATCCGGCTTTGGTGGATCTCCTGGTGTTTTAATTACTTCTCTGCAGAAAAAAAATCTTTTCTCACAAGAAAGATGCAAGATAAATTCATTAACGTTTGTCATGCTGTGATCCTGTAATAATGACTCCCACAAAAAAAAAACAGGAGAAAGACATTAATTGTGTAATCAACACAGAATGTGGGTGACATTCAGAAAATAAAAGCAGGGACACAACCTGAACTAAGACCTTACGAGAAACACTGAACTGGGTTTTTTGAGCCTTTTTTTCTTTTTTATTTCCTGAGCAGAATGACTCCTAGACAATGAATACATCAGATATCACATGGAAAAATAATGTAACATTCTTGAGCAATGTGTTTTTCAGTCTGCTTTTGATTTCTTTTCTAGGTCTTCTTGCTACCATAATCTTGTGGCTTTTGCAGTTACAATGGGAAGAAAGTTTTAAAAGTAGGAGGAAAGGATTTCAGATAATCAATCATGCACTGGCAATTCACTAACCTGAAATAATCTTGAGAAGACATGAAATGTATAGACAGCACAAGATCCATCTGTATCTGACAGCATTTGATTGACGTGGCAGCGCCAGGCTTGCTCTTCATCATCGTATGGCACTGGCTGGAAAGCTGCCAATATGGCAGAAAGAAATGGTGAAGGAGGTGGGGATGTTTGTACTTCTGGGAAACCATCCTGTTCTTCTTCATCTTGGCTACAAATAACAAACAACATAAATTAGCTCCTCAGCAAAATTTTTTAGGATAAAAAACCCCTTCATTCTGGTAAGAAGAAAAAAAAATAAGAATTTCGGATTCAGAGTAGTGTTTTGTAAAATAAATAATGGATCAACTAAGGTAACTATGAACCAAGAAAAGAGCTAACAATCAAAAACTTTTGCTACTGCAATATAAAACCAAGAAAAGAGCTAACAATCAAAAACTTTTGCTACTGCAATATAAAAAAATTGCATATACTCTCAAATATCTCCAAAGTTTAATAAAACATGTCAGTTCTAAGCATATCTACCGACAGAGGGCTATCTGTAGGTTATATATAACCATATACAGCACTATATATACACACCACTGAGAAACTGGCATTTTTTTCTTGCCCCCAATAACTGAATTAACATTCAGTTCTTCAAATTTTTATTCATCTGAACAGATGGTCCATCAATACCTACAACAAATTTTAGCCTTCCGTAAGAGAAACACAAGAGAGCTCATTTAACAGTGGAATACTACTTTTTAACAGTCTTAAGTAACATAAGCAAATGGAGATAGATTGAAACACTTTAATTTTTATGGTCAATCAATTTAATGGGCCTTTGTTCAAGGAGCATTCAGCTGTCATACTTTCCATCAGGCACCAAATATCCAATGCAACTATGAATTAATCAATGCTACTACTTACTTACATTAACTTAATGATCAACTTAAAATTTTCTGTATTACAAGGTATGATACATTTTGACATTTCTTCTTGTATAAGTTCTTGTATAATTGTATAATTTCTTATTTGTATTCCTTTCTTCTTAGACTGTTACCTTCAAGGGACTTAGAGCTTCTCTTTAAATATGATTCAATGAGCTAGGGCCAATTTTAACTTTTCCTCTCCACATTAAAATGAAAAAATGTTACTTTACTTTAAAATGCTTCAGAAATACACAAGAGACCAATTAATCTTAACAATAAAAATAAACCTTGGGCAAATTCAAAGACAAACTGACCTGACTTCTACAGGCACTTTGATTAAAAAAAAGAAAGGATAAAAGAAAAAAATTTACATTTTCCCTGGTTTTGGGTGGTGCCATAATTCAGAGCATTTCAAGGGCTTTTCCATGTTATACTGCTTGCAGCTACTGCCTGCCAAGAAAATACTCCAAACCACCCTCTGACCTCTTTTCACATTTTTATTCTGTTGATGATGATGAAAAAATATTAGATTTCTTTTATTCAAGAATTTTTGTATTTTCCTGCACGGCTGTTCTACCTGTACCAGAAACAACTGTTGAGCAAAGAATTGAGTTTAATTGCTATAGCAGGCAAAACGAATCAGCCAATTATTTTGGATATAGAAACGATCATCTCATATTCTTGTATTATGGAGATTAATGGAATACTCCACACCATAAGAAAACCTACTCTCTTTGATTCATGCACCAATAACATGTAATTTCTGTTACTTACAACCAATATTAATCTTACCTAGACAAACCAGAGAAGTCAGCTTCTTCTTCTTCGCATCTCTCATCTAGCTCTTTCAAAGCAAGAGTGACATCCTCTTCACAGACAGATTCAGAATAGCTTTCAGGAGCTGCTGCCTCTACCAGTTCTGGGGGCTCTTCCAACTCCAGAGATTCGTGACAGATCAGACAGTCCTGTTGTTCATGCAGTAGATATGACCCAGTGTCTTCACTAGCAGTGCTAACCCGTTCATCCCTTACTGCTGAACTGCATTCCTGTGAATCACACATACTTTTGTTACTTTTATTGTCAGGGCTTATAAACTCTAAACATTGTTTGCAAATACCCATTTATCACAGAATATTCTGAGTTGGAAGGGACCCAGAAGGATCATCGAGTCCAACTCTGAAGTGAATGGTCCATACAGGGATCAAACTGATGACCTTGGTGTTACTGGCACCATATTTTAACCAACTCTCATCTCAGGGCTTGTACTTTAATTATTCTGCTCTTTGCCTTGTTCACAGAGCTTTACTTGAGCAATCTATTTGTAATGCTTTTAACTTCTGGTAAACATTAATATCCTAGAAGGTGACTTATTTAGAGCAAATACAATATCTCAAATACACTCCAATCTGTTAAGAGAATACTGACAGAAAAATATGCAAACAGCCTCAAACATACTGAGATCAAACACAACCAAGACTTTCATATTTTACTTTTCTAGGTAAGGATCAAAATGACTGCCTCATGTTGCCTTTGGGGTCTAGAAGGGGTACAGAACATTTCTTGTTCTTTCCACTCTCCCTTTTAACAATTCTCTAAAGCGTAACTACTGAGGCTCAGTGTAAGAGATGAACAATGGAAAAGGGACACTCCACTGTTTCTATTATTTTTACATTACTGCTAATATGGGCAGCTTTTAAGGGTTTAACCCTGAATCTCTATATGTAGGCTTTCAATCACTGGCAATTATAGAGAGAGTATGATTAAACTCAGGTAAGTAGTATCAGAATGACCTTTTCTCCCTTCCCTTTTCTTCCATTAGCATTATTATATTCATTAGCATCACTATGTTGAACAGAGGAATTCAGATTTAGTTAATTTATGATGAATTCATCTGAAACCTTTTATTGAATTTGCCTGTGGAATAAAAATAACACGTGCTACTTCCTAAAGGCACAAATTATCACATATTTTCATTCTTAGTGTGTTGGTCTTCCTCTACTGGTATATCCAAGGCTAATCAACAAACCCCTAGACAGCCTCTAAGCACAGACATCAATTCATGGCTTTCATCAGTCAAAATAGATCCTCTGACAGATTAAATAACTACACATATTAGAAAAGACAATTCAGCTTTAAACAGAACCGTAACATTTTCTTGCACAGTGATCCTAACCATATCTCACTTCAACTGTGGCACTCCTCGATGTGCCACTGCCATCATTTGACACAGCTAGTGACTTCACTTCTAACACCTCTTTTGTTAAAGTTAAATCTGGAATTCTATTGCACAGAACAGCCACTCTGGCCCATAGAGCAGCTAAGGCACACGGGAACGCAGAGTGCTTTTACAAAACCACAGCAAAATAATTTGGATTGAACCAATGGTCCATTTCTGTTATAGACGTTAACATATGATACAGACCTGCACTGATCGTGACTGGTAGATGTACATATGAGGGATACACTTTTTCAAAACATGCAAATTCCTAGTTAATAAATTTACTGCCAAGTTAGTCTTTATAGAGCCAAGACTCCTGATTTCTGAAGTTTTCTGTGTATCATCAGACATGACTTTACTACCAACATAAATGTTAAGTATCTTAAAAAGATGATTTATATAGTTACAAAGTTAACAATGTCACACAACCTTAAGAAAACTACTTCTAGTAAACCATTCCCTCATAAATCTACAGTGCAAGTGAGAAATATAGAGTTACTTTAGTCAGAAACTATCATATACTAAAGCTTGTAGAACTTATTGTCCAAAATTAAAAATATTCTTCTAAGCTTGACTGCAAATTCTCAACTGGAATGTGAAAAATCTTTTTGCAAAGTTACATGCTATTACTGGGAATCAGTCAAATACATTTAAGTAAACTATTTATTTAACTCTTCAACATCCCTACAAAAGAAACAAGGAATTCAACAGCATCTAGCAAGCAAATTCTTGTTTTTAAAAAATGGCTTCAATTTTTTTCATATTGTCTTAGATAAATTTTTATATATACTATTTATATTAAAAACATTTGATTACTGACACCTAGCATTCATATGGCTTCCATTGAAAGAGTTTATACATAAAGTATAGGAGCAGAGGAAAAACAACTGCACTATGCTATGAGTTGTGTAGTATAAGAATTCAGAATAAAATCACTTTTACTGACATCAAAAATATTTCAAAGTGAGTTTACAGTGTCTGTATTTTCAAACTCCTCACTCTGTTAAGAAGCATAAAGCCAGCTCACTCTTTTAGAAACAAAATCCAACCAGGTAACTAACTCTTGTAGAGAGTTAGCAAACACGTTAAGTGTTTGAATGATGCTTGAAGAAAAGCTATGAATTTTTCCGAATGCCATATTCTAACAAGCACATCACATCTAGTGAACACATTTGTATGCACTTGCAGTATTCTGTTTCTACATATATGTCAATTTTTTATGAATGCTGCTGAATCATGGAATTATTGTACAGCTCAGTTTAAATATTCTCAATAATTTTTAATGACAATGGTGCTTATTTTGTGTGAATATTTTCACCTGGATTCTAGAAATATAGTGATTTTATAAAGGGAGCTGCAGAAGAACAATGAATCCTAAGGGCAGTCTTGGAAAGAACTATGAAAATGTAAAATGGAGTTACAGCCGAGAATGTACCACAAGGAAACAATGGGGAAGACAAAAGTTCTATTGTGATGAAGTTCATTTTGTAATATTCCACCTTATATATTGCTTCTTGCCTTTGAAATCTTAACCTAAAATATCTGTCCTATATGGAAAAAATTTGTCCAGAGTGAGTGTTCTTCCCCACCCAAAATTCTATTGGATCAACAACATATGTTGTAGACAAGCATATGAGGTGACAATTTGTTTGACAATCTAAGCACAGGTGTTTCTACAAGAGCTGAGACAATTTATCCACTGCAATGTAATAAGATAGTTTTTTTTAAAAAAGCACATAGATAATCATGAAAAAATATGAAAAAACGCAGAGGAAAAAACTCTTTGAAACTCACAATATTACACCTTTAAAAGCCGACAGTTTTATCACAGGAAACTGGCCACTTTCTCTTTATTGTACTCTAAATACATCTTTTGTTCTTACAGTTTTCTTCTTTAAATATTAGCTACGTCTGTCATCTGCCTATTAGTAAGTGATTTTTCTAGGTAGCAAACAGGTAAACTGGACCCTTTGTTTAGAAACCCCAGTCACTTGAACTAGTCAGTAGACTGCTTAAACTAGGCTAGCTAAAGACTCGCTATTAAGTGTAAACTGGTTGACTGGTTAGTCAACTACACATTGGAATGGCTAAATTTTCTGGAAAACTCAATCCAACTGCATGTATTGTTAAAGATGGGATTTGCAATGCTTCCCCAAATAAGAATATTATCAGTAGCATAAATAATTTTAACAGAAGAGATAGAAAGTCCATCTAAATGAAGTTTCAAATTCAAGAAAAAACTGTAGCAGATGAGAGTTTTGTTTTAAATTAGGGGTGGTTTTTTAAATTATTCAAAAGTTTTAAAAACAATAAACTGAAGTACTCACAGATTTGCAGGCCGCCATTAGCTTGAAAACTGTGTCAGTCCACATGGGCCTTTCCAAAACAGTATACCACTAGCATCTGTAGTTCTTTTTCAAGGGTTATTTAATGGAACCAACTGCTAACACAGCTGGCCTGAGGTTTTATTCCCATATAGCACCAATCACATTAACCCAAAGAAAGCAAAAAAGAAAAAAGCGGGGTATGGGGGAAGGGAAATAAAAAAGTATTTGAAAGAAAATGTTGCTCAAGAAGGATTTCAACCATATCACGTAAAAGCATCTTGAATATCAACCTATTTCATTCTGCACCATGAAATGATCATGATCAGCCCTTCAAGAATATTTTTAACCTGTGGTAAGTTCCCTCAGTCCATCTAAGTAGTCCTCATACTGAGGGAATGTCTTGCAGGAACATGCCAACAGGTTAGAAATATTAAAAGCAAATCAACTAATCAGTGTAACAGATGAAAATTCATTTGAAAAGAAAGCCAAAGTTGCTACTAGAACTAGAAGGAGCCCAAATCAGCCATGCACCAGCCCACATTTCTCCCCACCTCAGGCAGCTGGTTGCTAGAGTTATCTAGAGAAGAAGCCTCCAAACTTGGGGTCTCAGTTCTGATTTGAAGCACCTCTTCCGTTCCCACACTGCTAGTGGAATCTTGAGACTGAAGTGATAAACCAGCATGATCTGATACTGCTTCATCTATAGCAGAATCACTGATTAACTATGACAGAAAAGAAAGAAACACAAAATTTATTACAGTAAACATAAATTACAGGGAAAAATGCATTAGTTTTGAAATAGGCTGTTTCCGTATCATTAGCTATTTGAATTTATTTAGATATTATGAAGTTAACAGCTTTACACTAAAACCATTACAAGCATCACATGCATTTCTGTAACATTTAACTTTGAAATGAAGATTTTCCTCTAAGGATAGTGATTTCCTTTCTTGTTCTTAAAGGCACTCATTAAATGCTAGACCAAAACCACTGGAAAGCAGAGCATTTGATTGGGGGCAACGTTAATAGAAACTTTGCCTAAAGTCTGAAGAGCAACATACCCATCAAACTTCTCTCCATCAAGTCATTTTTTTTCCCAAATTCATTTACATAATGCAGAGAGACTTCTGAGCACCCAGCATTCTTGATTTTCCTCATCTACATGTACACAGGCTTCAAAATCCATAATTAAATTAGCCATATTTGTGGTTAAACACAACCTAGACCTCCATGTGCCACTTAATAGTCTTGATCTTTTTAACATTTTGGTGTTCTTTTGAGCTAGGAATCCATGAAGACACACACTTACACAACACATGATTTTGTGCTTATATTTAAACAAAACCAGTAAGTGTAAAGACGCTAAAAAAATAAATGTTGTACTGGAATTATAAATTTGTTATGTACCACCAATGTGGTAATGTGACTTTTTTCCTTCCCTGATGTTCCTATGAAAAAGCAGCTTAGCTGCATTAATTTAATTCCTCATTACATCACTTGAGCTGAAAGTGTGAGCCACACTTATCTATTAAATGTGCAAGGCAAAGCTTAAGTTCTCAGATTCCTTTCAAAAAAAAGTAACTTACCATCTGTGAACGAGACAGTATCTGACTTGCAGTCAGCGCTGCTTCTTCTTCTGAAGACTCGTCAGTATCTTCCTGGTTGGTCAAGTTCAAGCTCGGCGTGCTACCAGAGTACTGACATTCCTGAAGGGACGGTGTGTCTCCTTTGTCAATACTGTCAAGAGAGCGCCTACGAACGCCCCAGTTGAAGTTGTCCATGCTTTCGCCCTGTAATAAAAAAGTTTGCACACACATGTATGTATAAATTTCAACATAATTAACACACAAATGCAACAAAAAACCAACAAGTACTGAATGTGCTATGAACAGAGTTTCAATCAGCCCTTTAATTTTATTAAAATTTTAAATACCTTGTTGAATGTTTGTAAATAAATTAAACTCTATGGCAAATGAAGTAGAAATCTTTGGAATATCTTCTTGGAAAGTAACTCAATATGTAATCTAGAACTACATCAGTATTGATTTTATAATCTGACTAGAAAGTACAAACACATCACAGACAACAACGGATGAACAAGCCAGGACACCAGGCTGCAACTTACCTGCAGCTCCTGGTTAGCAAAAAGGAAAACACATATAATTAGAAAGAACGAGGACAAACACTTAAAGATACTCTAGAACCAGGGAAAAATATTTTATTACATAAGATTTGCCAACAGTAAAAGACTGATTCAAGCTCTGAAAAAAAGCTTTAGCCAAAAAAGGTAGTATTTAAAATAATGTCTCTTTCTAATGAAAGATTGAATAAAAAAATAAACAAACTGATGACAAAACACTAAAACCGGCATGCTCATGATACATTTTCTCTAGCATAACATATAAAGCAACTGTTTCAACAAACATTGATGAAATTCTTTAACTAACACACATGAATCTATACTGACCACATCCAACTGACAAAGCACCACCAACATTAATTATAAACAGGGTGTAGAAAAGACAATGTTGTCATTAACTGTTGTGTGTCAATTATATAAAGTGCACCCTGAACACCAATAGCTGGATCCATTCTCTTTGCACACTTTAAAGCTGAGATATTTAGGTTTCAAGTAACCAACACCCTAAGTGAAATCTGTATCTTAAAGACATTGTTTTAATTCACAAATACAATAATCGTCTTTGATTTTCTCATTCACTTTCTCAACCTTCATCAATTCATCTAAGTAATATGGAAAACCTGATGAAGTTCACTTCACCAGTCTACAGCTACTAAAACACCTAATCTAGCCCCAAATGTGGCTTCAAAACTGTCCTAACAGAGTATCTCGTGGTGACTTAAGAAATCATGATGCAACACAAACTAAACATTTTATAGTGTCTTTCTCAGTGACTTCTTTTGCTCAAAAAAAAAAGACGAGAAGTTTTGGCAAAGCAAAAGAATTCCAACTACAATAATGTACTACTACTGTGGGCTGAAGCAGTTAAGTATAATCTGAATATTACTTCGATATTAATGTGAAAGCCCCAGTTCATACTGCTGACATTTAATTTTTAGCAGTAAAGAACATTATTTTTGGTACAAAACTAGGCAGAGCTCTTATATCAAGTGCACAATTTTTATGTAACACCCTAAATGTGTGCAATCTGTGCTTTTAATTTTTTTTCTGAGTATAGCACTACATGTTGTATTCAGGCAAGTAATAAGAAAGAAACTGTTTTTTCTTAAGTATGATCTGCTATTAAAATAACACAGAAAATGAAGTTTAAGGTTAACTTGGTTTGGCGAGTTTCCAGCTTTTGGCATCCTACCTGCAAAGTCCTATCTAGTGTTCAAATAATATTTTACTACTACTGAGCATCAATTCTGACCTGTTTTGACTATTTGTATTAAATACAGGAAATTGTGTCTGTATAGTGTGTGGTTACATCTATGCAATAGACCATAATGAGCCTGTACTCTTCCAAGAAGGTGCAAATATTAGCCAAGGGAAGCAATACATGGGAAGCAGGAGGAAAGTGAGATAAAACTAAAATATTAGGGGGAAATAACAGCATTTTGTAAAGAGGACTAGATAAATTAGGAGAATAGATAGACAGATATTCTTAGTAGCTTGTGGACTCATGACCAGCAAGGGTCCCCATTACTAATTCAATATTTTGCATAGACTGTAATGAAACCACTGCAATTAACTACAACGCATTTGACTTTTTCTCTCCCAGTTCTTTTACAGTCATATTTTTAAGCTTCAGCAAATTCTGTTCTGAAGCCTTTTATTTATCCCAAACAAGTAACAATTGTTAACAGAATCTTTGCTATTTCTCAATACTTAATTCTGTTTTACTTCCCCTCTCTCTTTTTGACAGGAGGAGAAATGGTGGAAACCTAAGAACTGCAATAAACAGGATATAATGTAAAAGTCAATGCAAGCAATTATAGAGAGCAAGTCAATTGTATATGATGAGATAGTGTATCATACAGTTAGTCATTTTGAAAGCCTTTTGTCATGTTTTCAAAATCCAGAAACATTATCAGAAACAAAGATTATGCCTTTTTCTTAACATATTGATCCATAATTAAGTTTTCTACTGCATGGTATCCAGGTGTTCATGCTGTAATTGGCTTATACTGTCATATCACTTTCTTTCACTTAACTCCCCCCAAAAATTCTCACCTCTTTCCCCAAAAACCACCCAACAATTTGCAACAGCTTAACACTGCAAAGTTTGTGACATGGGTTTCTTTATCTAGTTAAGCTAAATCATGTCATAAATTCTTCTGAACTGGATTAGTTAGCAGAGCTGCCAATTCCTTAGAACTGCACCAACACAACCTTATTTTTAAAATGTTCTCAAATGGAAATACACAGAAGAAACCCCAAGGTCTCACCTCTGCATCTTCCAATTCAACATCTAAAAAGTCAAAGTCTTTAAAAACTCCAAACTGTTGTTCACTGGTATTGTCTTCTACAGCCACTTCCTCCTCCTGAATCACTTCTTCTGTTGCTGAAATTAGACTAGTTTGTTGATCTCCAACTTCCAAGTCTTCATTAGAGGAAAACACAACCTGCAGACATGACATAAAAATGGAAATAAAACCATCCAGTTTCTGTAACTCCTAAAATCAGCTATCATTTTTCCTCACATTTCATAGCTTTACTGGCAGCCACCATGAGTAGCACTATACTGATAATGCCAGGGCAAGTGCAGACTGCAATTTACTTCAAGACTAGCTGGATTTTAAACTACATCTTTAGTAGTATAATTCTCTCCTTAATGTAACTAAGAGTTGTAAAGGTATAAATAAAGCAAAAAATATATCCCCCAACCTTCATTTCATAACCACAGTATCAGCCAATTTTAAGAATAAAAAAATCCATCACAATAATTACCCACAAGAGACAGACCATACTGTTCACACCTATAAATTTCTGTGCAAAGACTGTACGCCTTTAGGAGGGATCCAGTGCTGGCCTCCAGTAATCAGTCTTCACAAAAGAAAATTTCCTGGTTATTTCCACGCAATGTTTTAAAATCTCTTCAGTTTCAACTTTCAGGCACCTAATTTTATTTATTTTAAATTCCTGTACTAGAATAAAGATCCTCCCTCCTCCCACTAATGTTTTCCTCAGCTAAGAAATTCTATGACACAATTAAAAAATGTGTTCGAGATGATAACCAATGTAGCCTACTCACTTAATTTTAAAAGCTCTCAATATCACCACCATCAAGCATAGTATGCCAGTGGGGTTCTTTGCTGTACACAGTAAGTAACACCATCAATCCATTTTTACTAAACTGGTAAGACTATTGTTCCTACCAATAACCATGTTTATTTGAAGGTGTATGATTCACTGGTTATTTTCAATGGATCCTCTGATATTCTCAATGCAGCATCAACACCCTCAGCCACTGCTGTCCCTTATCTCAAAAGCACGTCTTATTCAAAATGGACTAGATAGAGATTTAGTCAGAACAGGGGAGACCTAGTTCAATCCTCTTTTCTAGCCAAGACAACTGAAATTTGTATGTGCAGCGTCAAACATACAACACGTTATTCTGGAGTGGCAGTGTAGTCCTGCTCTTTTATGCAGAAATATTATGGATTAGTCCGATCAGTGGAGCTCCTTAGTAGTCAACTAACTTAAGTTGGAGGGAAAAGAGGACAAAGACTATATATAAAAAAAAAATTTGTTTTGATAACCACATAAGATAAAAATTAAGAATTCATCCTAGTAATTTACCTTTGCTTTAAAACATATAGTCCTCCCCCCAAAAGACTGACCTAAAGTCACTGAGATGACAACATTAGCTTTGGCTGAATTTAAATACTGTTTTGAAGCTTGGGTAATAAAAAAACATGCCCACTGGACTCTTTGGGGAATAACAGTAATTAATTATTTGATTCCATCTCTTTTTAATTCTTCAATTGGATTAGTAAACTGATGAACTGAAACTAGTTCGTCAAAACCTGCTGTTCATAACTTCACCAGTACATAAAAATGCAATAGCATTCCACTACTCAAGTTTAAAAACCAAAATAAACCACCGTCATCACTTACGGAAGGATTCTTGGGAAGTCCAGATTCTGGACCACACAGAGAAAGCACATTCATTAGCTTCTCCCTCGTTCTTCTCTGAAAAATATACCAAAGGAAATCATATAGCATGGCAGCTGCTGGAGGTCCAGGTAAAAATATAAAACATCTGCATTTTTAACTAGTCATGTTGCATGCTGACATCCTCTAAAAAGAATCTTAAAATCTTTTCACCAGTATTAGCTTTTAGTTTATGCTGTATTCATTTACAGTTTTGTTAAGACACAATATTACACTTCAAATTACACTTCAATAAGTTATTTTTATATAGTCATAAACACTGCCTCTAATATGCGTATAAAGTGTTTGAGACACAATGTACCTGAGATAGCTGTGGTCTCTTCCAGCTGACAGGAACTAGAGCATTTGAATTGGAGCCTGAAGAAGTTGAAGAAGTGCTGCGGGTGACAGCAATGACTTTTGGCTTCCCATTTCTACCAGCTGCACTGTGTTGATCACCATACTTATTCCCAATAATTGGTGTCTAGCAAAGATAACAAATACTTTCTTAAAATTCAAATCTATATTAGTAAAGACTACATGTTTGATTTCAGAATTTAGCATTATATAAAATGTAGGAGGGTTTGTCCTGTTTGTAAGCATTCTGTAAAGCCCATGTCTAATCCACTGAGCCTCGGTACGCTGGGAAATACAAAGCTGAATACTTGCACCCTACGCAGCAAGCTGCCATTCTGCCCACTTGTGTATTTTTGAATTATGCACATTTTATGCTGACAACAAAATTATATTTTTAAGCACACTTTAAAATCAACTGTGTTCAAAGTTTAAAAGACGCAAAGCTTCTCTACAGAATCATTCCCTGCTATGAACAAATTGTTTTCACAGATCAGCAACACCACAAACACATGCATGCTTCTGAAAAACCAAGGATCAAATTCAGCCCTTCTGACAGCAAATGATAACCCAATGAACTCTGTGGGAATTCACTTCTCTCAATTATCTGCACACACTGAAACTTCCAGTACTGAACTGACCAATATAAGTAATGCTCCTAAGACATCTATACCTCCAATCATTGTCTAGGGCTCATTTCAACCAGAAGCTCTTAGTTCTGATGACTTCTAAAGTTTCTACAATTTTTACATCTCTATATTAAACTGCAGTCACTTGGCCACATTCTCCTTTTGAGACATAGAGTAAGTATCAGATGTATTATTCTCAGTTCTACTGAACCCTAATGGGGTGTGGGTGATGTTCTTAACCACAGGAGGTTTTACTCCAGCTATGTCTCTCTCACACTGAATTTCCTGTATTTTGTATCCTACTCTCTCCTCTGTCTTTCCTCCCCCCTTCCAAAGTCATGCCAAAACTGCAGTACAGGGGTTTAATCCTCTCAGTCCTTGAATACACAGCCCTTCATTTGCTGAAAGCCTGGAATGTTCAGCTGCAAGTAGCAGCCAGCTGCATTAGTCTGCTCTCTGACACAGCTGAAATACCCTTGAGAATAATCTTATCGACTTCTAGTAATTAACTCTCCAGACATTCAAAAGGGAGAAAAGGCAAAAGCATAATATAAAAGAATTTGAAGTTTATCTCCCAGTATGACTCTAACTAAAAGTATGTAAAACTTCAATCTCTGCCATTCTTAGAAATTACACTTATTTTAAAACAAATAAATGTAGAAGGCTAACAGAAAATAACACCTGAGTTTGCAACAGCAAGTCATTACTGCATTGTTATTTACATGCAATAATTACCTCTGATATATCAAAATGAAAATCTAAGGTCTTCCCAGGTAGCTCCTTGGAGACATTATTAAAAATTTTTGTGAATGAGATTTCAGGAGAACCTATGTCCCCTCCGTAAGACTTCGGAATATCATTAGGCACAACAAGGCTTGCTGATCGAGACACCACCAGTTTCAAAATATTAAGGGCTTCCTTCCAATATGGACTCTAAAGAGAACATACACAGATCACAAAATAATCACTTCAATCACTTTTACCACTGTCCACAGTGTCTGCCCTTCATGCCCCAGGAGATAAAAGCTGACAGTATTTAACTATAAGTTAACAATAGTAACTGATAGTATTAAAAAACTTCCACTTCTTGGTATTTTTAATTATTTTACAGTTATGGACAGAGTAAACTGAATTTGAAACAATCAAATCTGTTTTCTGCTTGAAATCTTGAGGAAATATAAAAGATCTAAAAAGAAAAAAAGGGAAAGCATTTACAAAGTTTTTACATAGTATCAAACCAATGAAGTTCTTAAAAAAAGCCTGGGGAAAAGTATGAGAATATAAGAGGCAGAGCCTGAGTTAAGTGCATTCTCCTTAAAAAGATGATTAAGGCAATGTAAATAATTCAGCGCTTTCAACTACACACACCAAGAAGAAGAAGAGAATTAAAATCAAAGCAGCTTTGTGTGAAGGTTAAGATTTATACTCCCAAAAATGTAAAGATTCTGCATGAAACTTAAATCTTCCAATTTTTGAAATTATCAGGATGCCTGCTTTTTGTACTTTTAATTAGGAGGTCATGTTTATTGAAATATTTTTTATTGCATAAAAAAATTAAATACCACTTTCAAGGTTCTAAGTAGTATATATATGCTTTACACTCCCCTGTAGGTAACTAGAGTCTCCAATAGTCTCCTAAAATCTGTGCATCAAAATCATAAAAAAGAAGTCTCAAACTGGAACCATCCTGTTGCAACTTAAGTTTATTAAGTTATCATTGTGATTGCAGAGGACTAAAAAAAAAAAAAATCAGCTTAGTAGCACCATATTTGAACAAGACGCTAAATGATAATTTTTTGTTTTCCCATTTATAGTAACAAGCCTTATCATATCAAAAATACATTAGACTTCTCTGGAATATTTTTTTGCAGTACCATTCTTTTGATAGTTTACATCTGCTAATTAAGATTGTATTCCATGGTAGTGTGGGATTGCATAGAAAGCTCAGATGAAGGTTAGAGGCGATGCAAGCAGCTGTCAGGCCAGAAAGACTATAGTTAATGCTAATCATTCCATTTTGCCTAATGCACTCTGACAGGATCACAATATCTAAAGTACATATCCATCCAGGGACCACTGCCTTTCTTGGTTAATTATGATTAAACCATTTGACTGAAATACATATGGCAATAATGGAATTCCGAGAAACAAGAAAAGGAGTGGGGAAAAAAGAGAGAATGTTGTGCACTAAAATGGTTTTATGCTCCAGGCACTTTTATAAAATCTTTCAACAAGATGTTAGACTTTCTTCCGTGAAACAGATTTTCAGTACATTTGTGTTCCAAGTACAAAGGCTCAAATTACCTTGGGCAAAACACTGAGGTTCTTCTTTTGGGGACTTTGTTTAATAAAAAAAGCATTCAGTTTTGTTAAGGTGTACCTTAATGTTTCTCACAGATACATTAGCAAAAGTCATTTAAATATGTATTTAACCATAGAACTTTCTTTTTAAAACATACACACAAAAATATTTTTGCAGCTTAGCAGTAAGCATTTCCTTACTATTTTAATAGTTGAAGGATCATCTCCTCTAACTACGGATGAAGAGCAGCCTGTATCTGTGAGTAGATGCACATTCACCCAGATAACTTGCCCCACAACATGCAAATCACGTTGGACAATATGTAAGCATCTAGTGAATTAACTACATATGAAACAGGAAACCCTATGGAATTTGACTTGAAACAACTACTTTTATATCTGAAATAAATTCAGATATTTGGAAATTAAAGTGTAATTTTGATACCAGGCTTTTACAGTTCTTCCAAGTACCTACCTGAACATATTTACCAATAACTTTAATGATTTCCAAATTAAACTGCTTCACTGGTGCTGTGGATAGGTCAATATGACTCAGAAGACTGTAAATGATCTGCAGCAAGGACTGTTGCATACTGGATAGTCCTTTCTCTAACAGCTGAAAAGAGTTTTATAAAACACAATTTAATTAGGGTCTTTAATAGTAGTTAAAAGTGAAAGCAAACATTAAACTATAGCTAACTTCCACACACATTCATTTTCCCCTTCAAAAAACTTAGATGTACCACTTCCTGGTTTTGAAACCTTTGTTTTAGCATTAAAAACCAGTAGTGCAATAGAGCAATTGTTTTTGTCCTAATTAATTTTCCCCTCTGAATTCTGACATATTTGTTGGCACAGATCTAAAGCACCTAACAATAAAACACTTTGCACTAAATCAAAAGTGTTCATACAAATTCAAGATCTTAAACCGGTAAGAAAAATAATTACAGCTATGCCTTAAAGAAGGTTGGTAAAAGAAGTTTTACAAATAAAATAAGTACATATAAAGTCATTTATAAGAATGAACATATATTTTAAAAAAATATCTCCATCAGTTTGAAGTGATACACTTCAAGGACAAGCTCTACAAGCTTTTCACACAAGGTGGTTTATTAAAGGTAATAACAGCTTTGCTGTAGGAATAGCTAGCAGAATCATATAGTTATTTCAATAATTTAAATTATCTTTTATACATTATGCAATACTTTGCAATTACTTTTTTAACTTGTGATAACATCCTTAAATATGTACTTGGCTATAAAAGGTTTCTTAAAATTTGCACTAAGCATATTTAGCTAAAGCCAAGACTGTATATTCATGTAGTATAGAACATAAATACTACCAGACACTACTATCACAAAAGGAGATCTTTCGTTAGATGGATTATCATGGCAAGGCACATTTAAATTCCTGCACTCCAAAATGGCAATAGTCCTTTTCTATCCTAGAACATTTTAGTATTATTTCCCCATTCAGAGGGTGTTCTTTATTCCCCTCAATATTCAGAATCGTGAAAAATAAGGAATTGGCAACATGAGATATTCTTTTATTAGAAATTTACCTCTGCCAGATAAGTTATGAGGTTAAATGTGGCATCTGAGAAAGAATCATGCAAATATCTACACACTACATTAATCCAGTTAGAACAGTCTCTGGAATAACTGTGTGTACTGTATAAACTCATCATATGAGCCAGATTGGCAAGAGTGGGTGACTTCTCCTCTGCACAAACCTGAAAAGCAAAACCATATTTAAATATATTAGAAATGATAACTTTTTTAATCTAAGCGTTCACAGATCACTATGCACTTTTCCCCAGAATTCAATCCATTTTCTAATAATTGAAATCGAACTAATCATACAAGCATGACCTACAGTTTCTATTAAATTTTGGTACTGTGGCATCCACGTTCCAAGTTTAATCATACCAAATGTACCTCAGCTAGTATCCCTCGGTCTAGTAATGCAAGTATTTCAGGGACAGCAGTAATGTTTGGATTTGCAGCAGGCACATATTCCTTTGAGATGGCCTGTGCACAGTTTAGTGGTTCACATATCACAGTCTGGTCAGCCAGAGGCCTCTGACTGCATCTCCTGTGCCAGACAGCACTTTCCTATTCCCCTTGCCACATTCTTCCTTAAAAGGCAGACTGTCAGACCAGCATAACACCATCCTCGCTGGCAACTGCTTTAACAGCCACTACAGTTCTGAAATATCTCAGGGTTAATCACTGTGTACAAGAAACAGAACAACATACAACCTTTTTCTTCCCTTTCTATCAGTCTGAAAGGTGAGGATCACTTCCTTCTCATAAGTAAATTAGGAAATAAATTAATGCTTAAAATGTGACTAGGTTAACATTTAAAATTACAAATGGGAAAATCAGACAAGTGAGAAAAAGTAACTGGTATCATTAGTAAGAAAATTTCTTCCTGAAATCTAGATTTTATAGAATAAGCTACATGTGTTTTTTCATTGACAAACAGAAACTCAGGGATTGATATGAGGTCCAGATACATAAATTAGCACTGAATCACATTTTTAAAATATAATCTTTTATAGTTATTTATATTACTATTAGAATCATACAGAAGTTTTATATAAGCGAGCCAAAAAACCCCAACCCAGAAAAAATGCTGGTATAACCTCCTGGATACCTCTCCAAGCATCAAGTTACATACCTTTGCTATCCTGTCAGCTGTTTCTTTACAAAACTGAGTTGGGTTATCAAAATGTTGTATCAGATGAGGAAGCAGACACAAGATGTTTAGGGGAAATCCTAAACACATACATAAACACCATTATATGAGCTCTAAAGATTTTTAATATGACTTAAAGTGGAGTTATCTGGTATTTAAAACCCTTACAGCACAACATATACATTCACAAAGATATATGTTTATATATACAAGGACTTAAGTGTGCATGTATGAAGAATGTATATAAATGTGTCTATGTTAGGTATAAAAATACATGAGACAAAAATAAACTCATCAATGGACCAATTAAGCAACACTATCACCAAACAGGACAGTTTTAGGCACTACAGTTACACTCCCCCTAAAAGTGTGTAAATAGTACTAACTGGGATAGTTAGCACAACATCATGAAAAATAATACACTGCTCTTAAAACTCTCTTGTAAGCAATAATCAATACATAAAGTTTACATGCAATCTTTCTTGTCAGATAATCACAGTCCATAATGTATGCCCACTATCTAGCAGTGCTAATATCAACAACTGCAAAAAACATTTAACAGAAGTCTTTAAGGCAAATGTGTAATTACTACTGATTTTGATTCCACTTAATTTGATGGAAAAAATATATTTTTATTCTATATTTACTAAAGATACCTGCTAATTGAGAAGGATCCACCAAAGCATGCCGGGAAATTGTGATGAGTTTACTGAGGAGATGAACTGTCATTTCTTGTGTAGATGCTGAAGTAAAGCCTTTCAGGAAAAGCTGCTGAAGGCCTGGAAAGTTATTCCATTTCAGTTTATTCTGCACCTTTTCTATCTTTTCACGACTCTCTGATTTATCCAGAGGCATGTGAATAAGAAGCTTGTTGAGTAGCTTGAGAGCCAAAAGGTATTCATACTCATAATCTGACTCCAGCAACGAAGCTGCAATCCAAAATATAGTGGCCATCAAGTTGACAGGGTCAGTAGTGGGCTGCACATCATACATTCCTCCCTCTCTCAGGGAGGAAAGGCTTCGAGTCCTGGCCAAACTTCCACCATGATTTATCCTTCCATCCATGATATCCAGTGTGTTGCTCCGTCGCCGGTCACCTCTCCGTTCACTAATTAAATTCAGTCTCAAGGAATTACTCCTTGTATTGCTGTAGTATCCCAAACAACTGCCACTACTAATGGGACTTGTGCTTAGATTTATCTGTCCAGTGCTTTTCCTGTTAGCTGCATACTTGTTTCCCATTACAGAATCGTGGTATGAGGTTCTAAAATAAAAATCAATAGTACATATTATTCCATGTGAAACACTTTAATAACATACAGTTTAGAAAAAAGGAAGAACGAAAAAAGATGTTACACTAATCACATACACACATGCAGTGAATACTCCACTTGATCACTATAGGAGTATTATTATATATGCAAACACCAAACTTCTGTATCTATTATTAAAATATCCTTACAGCATAAGGACAAGACTGCAGCATCCTGTTATCTCTTCTACCAAATCTTTTTGTTACAACCCCAGAATACAAAAAACACTAGAGCAAAATTCAGCAAAATCAGAAAAATTAGCCTATAGCATGTAAAAGATTAACTCTAAGTGATGAGCTAGCATCCCAACTTATTTATAGATATGATAAAAGTAGAGAAATAAATGATTTAGTATAAGTATTTGCTTATTATCATGTATGTCTCAAGTATCTGACCTAGGAAAATCAACACCCGCCAGTTCTGATACTGAAAAATTTGACTATATTCCTAGAAATCTCCACATTTTCAAAAACTTTGCAAGGAAGTCAAAGATAGATGTCTGTACATCTAGGAATTTTTTTCACTTTGCTAAAAAGTCCTTGAGCTAACCACTCAAGCTGTGATGAGACACACAGATGACTCAGGCTGTTCAATTACACTACTTGAATACAGACAACAAACCTGAGGGCTAAGACCGACTAGCATTTGCAGTCCCTTTATTTTTGAGAAGTTTCATCAGAAGAACTGACCACATTTAAGAACTGAGCAGTAAGGAACACCTTGAACACCTATTCAATTTACCCAAGAGGGTAAATTGGAAAGACAGCAGAGATCCTTTTCAGGAATTCTAGAAGTTTTGCTTGGGACAGAATGATAAAAACGTACAAGAGCAAGCAATTTTGCTATATATGGATACAACTAGTCTGCAAACAAAACAAGAAAACATTTAATTACATTTTAAATACAGATTTTTAATAATTCAAATGTATAAATATGCGTAATGTAGCTTGACTAATAAAAGAACTTACTGAGAAAGGGCAGAAAGCAGATCATAATGCTTCATGGTTTCAGCCAAGGTATCAATAGCAGACTCTAAAGTCAAAAGCAGCTCTATGACAAAACCCTGGGGAAAGCCACATTTGATTATAAATTATGCAATATGCACAAGAAATATCACAGAAAATCTATTGAGTAGTAATATAAAAATTAAAAACCAGTATCAGTAACTAAATTATTTCATGCTTCAATTAGAAGACAATCCTGATGAGACTCAAATTAGCAGTACAGCTTCAAGACACGGAAAAACTTCAATTTACTTCTAAGCATCCAACAAATTCATTCTGGTTCACATTGTTTTTAAGGATGCACTGAAGGATGGAGTCATTCAGACACTCATTCTGCAGTATTAGAAGGTTAGATACACTCTTTAGATATACAGTGACACTAAGTTGAATGATTATTAATACTTTATCAAGTTAAGTTCTTAATAAAAGAAAACCTAAATAATTTTCTATATGGCTCATCTCAGTATTCTCCAACAATGAAAGAGAAGGTGTTTGCAGGAAAGAGATGATCAAATTCTCTGAAAGTTGCTGTTGCTGTAGAAGAGAATGTGTACAGCTCATCTTTTCATCAGTTAACTACGTGAAAATTCAGAAAGTGTCATGATTAAAACTGGTTTGATATTTGAAATATTTTTTTAAAAAAGAGAAACCAAACAATACTTTTAAATTTTGCTGTCATGAAACTAATAATGCAAGTACTTCATTTAGGCAGACTTAGCTTTCTAATAAAGTGGGGGGAAAACTTCAAATACCTGAGCTTCTTCTCCTGCATCGCCAACAGTTTCTACTAGTCTGGAGAGAACATCAGAAAGTGTAGATGGAGTGAGAGGCTGCTTCAGAGCCCTGAAAATCTGAAAGGACCTCCCAGCATAATGTCGAGAGGAGCATGAAAGCGCAGTTTGCAAAGCAACTTCACTGAGACGGTGTTCCAATTGATATCCTCCTATAAAAGCAAATAAATACTTAAGCAACACTGCTTTATGAAAAGTAAATTGCCACAGTCATTCCTAACTTTAAAACAGCCTCGTATCCTCTACATTTCTCTCAAAATATATTTTATATGAGTATTAGTCTCAAAAGTCGTTACAGGAATATAAACTTGTACACTTAAAGCTGGAGAGACTTGCAGAGAATAAAACATTTATGACTTGAATATTAAATATTCACAGCTTAATAATATTTTGTCATTCTTAAAGATTTTATTTACATTTGTCATAACAGAAACATGAACTGAAGTGTGCAATACACACAAAAAAATCTATAATTTAGAAGCTGTAAGAAATTACCTAGAGTGATTTGATAGATAACCTGTACATTTACATGCATTAAAAAATATTTATTTAGTTTGCAGACTTGGACATCTGATCATGCATTGATTTATTTTCCAACACACCTGAGCTAGACTGTTTAAATATAGATACCACATGCTTTAAAAACACAGTTAACTGTTCAGCGCTTTTTATGTTAGGGTTCTTGGCAGAAACATCTTCATGATTCCACAGTGGGCCTCTTTTCCTAAAAAGATAAAAATAGAGGAAACAGAATATAAAACATAGTCTTTGTCATTAACAGTATTTAAATTATATTTGAACCTTAAGGTCAACTGCAAAAGAATCTCCTACTTGCCACATAAAAGAAAAAGCATGAATTGGAAAGAAGTTTGACAACCACCCAATATTACACAAATATACAAGAAGTTAAGACAAGGTGAAAAGAAATGTATCAGATCCAACTGAAATAAAAGGGCAAATTTAGGAGTAGATGTTCTCTGTTAGATAATATTTTGTTACCCAACAAAGAACCAGTATGACTAGCACCATTATACCCTTCTTAAACCAACCTCCTTTCTTCCCCTTTTCTTCCCATACTATTCTAAATTTAGGCTGATGTAAAGCAGAAGTATCAAAAACTTTGAGAAACAGGCAGGATTTCAGACCTACACCATCCTGAAAGCTTCATATAAACTATCACAAACAGCACAAGTGGTGGTTTTACAGATGGTTTTTTACAACAAATACCTGATTTTTGAATAGTCAGCTCTCTACTACTAGGTAATCCATAAACTCTGTGTAAATCTTGCAGCTCCCTAATCATCTCAATGTATTCCTGCCCTAATCCTTTAGATGGAAAAGCGAATTCTGTAAGATGTGTGGCCAGCAAAGATAACAGACGTGAACAGAATATGGCAAAATACTTTTAAATACTCAGGACATGAAAGGGTGGTCAAAATTCACTGAAAGTGAAGGAAAGTCAGAGCTGTTCATAGGCTGTATCATATAAAACCACTTACTAGTGATAAAACAGAGACAGAATTAGACAATATGACACTAAATAGTACGGGTTTTGCCATTTTTCCACAAAACAAGTCTTGCAAAAAATGAAAATTGAAATCTTACCTTGAGGTAATAAATTCTATAAGAGTTTTAACTTTTTCATCCTGCTCTACTGAAATGTCAACCTCATTGAGGATTGTGGTGTGCAGTTGAGAAATGGCAGCACTTGTATTTCCTAAACTGATGCTAGAAGAGGTAGAACTTGAACTAAGCCCTGAGTCTGTCATTGGGGAGGGCTGGTAATCAGGTATAAAATCATGAACACCTGCTGAAATAAAAACAAGATGATTATGAGATTTTAGGTTGACAATATTAAATATATAAAAATAAAAACTGGCCCTCAAAAAAATCAGTAACTTAGCAAATATAATGAGACTAATTTAAAGAGAATAGATTAATGGATGCAATAATTTCAATGAAATCAACAAGTCTGATATATGCAAAGTCTTCACATGACTTACATGACTTTCAATAGGGAGCTGCTAGATCCCTTTTGAAAATCACTGTATTATGTTTGATTTTGTATTAGGAATACGACAGCTCATCAGCTTTTAGAGCATCTCAATATACAAACTTACTTCCTAATAATGAGCAGACAATTTTTTTTTTTTTTTTGTTAAAACCCAGTAGCAGTGTAACTGACAGCTCTTTAAGTATTAGCTAGTGAATGGACTCTAAGCAGAGCTCATCTGTCTGCACAAAGCTTCTCCAAAGGCAACTTAATCTTGCTACTGTAAGATTTTTCTCTTCCATGTAAAGAATCGTGGCAATAAAATACAACTGCAGTGACTCCTCACATTATGCCTCTATCCATCTGTGAAGTGCTGAGAGAAAGTCAACTGGCAAGGAATGCTGGCAGAACTTTTAACTGTAAAAATTGTACATAAGCTTGAGACTCACTGACATCCACCACAAATTTTCACCCTACAGAACCACAGAGTTTGGACTGGGGTATCAGCTAGCTCAAATAACATTTAAAATCAGCTTGCCTTGTGCTAGGCATGCATAACTGTAACACCTTATCTTAATCACCAGCTGGAAATGTTTGATGCTGACCTTATTCTAGTTTCTATCTGACGTTTTTGTTTTGATAATAGCAGAATACTGTGTCACGTTTAGACAGTTTTACCCAAGGCTGTAAAGATTAGGAAGGGAATGGTTTGTATACATCACTATATAGATGCACCATTAAAATTCTGTCAAATAGATTCACATAAAAGAATTCTTCTACTATGCACACCTTTTAATTACTCATTGCTACAAAAATCAAATTCACAAATCAGATAAATATTTTTGGTTAGTAATAAAACCACTTCTGATGTGAACAAAAGACAATGAGCAGTTATATGGCAATATGCTGCCACCTACTGAAATAACATTAAATACTACATTTCAAAAAGAAATGAACTATTTCAATTTCTTTAGAAACTATAGTAGGCTCTCCCCATCAAAATATTCCCTTCATAAAGAGATACATAGAAAATATATACTGTCCTGTATAATTCCAATATTGTAATGTTAAGACGAACATTGAAAGGTAATATCTCAGAAAAGTATTCTGATAACCAATTCACAATGCAATTACAGCTGACAAAAATAAAAAATTAGAAGTTACTATAAACAAATAAGAAATGTATTTTCTTGGTTTACATTTTCAAGGGCATTATTAAACCTGCTGTATTAAAGATCCAAAACACAAAACTCTTTGATTTCCACAACTATTCAATCATTCAGTTGTGCTCCCTGCTTTGACGACTGGGCACAAGGTGCTAATGTGATCTGTATTCATTTTTACTTCATTAAAACCCAAAGAACTACATTTTAGTGCCAAGGGCTCAGGAAGGTATTACAAATAACAAAAAAATTTAATAATGCCTGGAAGAAGAGGTAACTTCCATGTAATTTTAACAAGCAAGACATAATAAATCAAAAGCATACCTGTGAAAGTATAATCTAAATGGGTAGCTTGCTTGACCGTAAGCACCCTGGACTCATTGAACTCTCTGTTTCTGAGCAGGACAGAAGCAACAGACTGGACGTTACTGCCAGATCCCATCACTATCAGCAGATGCAGAAGTAGTCGTTTACAATGCTCATAGACTTCAGGGTGACAGTGGTCAAAACCTAACACAAAAGGAAAATGGCAAGGCTTGATTATATTCAAAAGGCACACTGAATTACATTATTTTAAAAGCTGCAGTATTCAAACTGGTCTGTTATACATTACCAAATAACAGATATATAATTCACTAAACAATGCTTTTTCAGTGCTTCATTATAGAAACAAGAGCATACAGTTTAACAAACTCCATGCCGATCAGCCTGAAAAATATATATGATAATCCTATGCAGGGTTAAAGTACAAAGCAATTTTAAGTAAGAACTTAATCTGTGCTCTGTATGAAAATTACTAGACATGGAAAGAGAAAGAAAGAAATTGAATTTTACTGCATCCACAAGGAGAAAGAGGTAAAAGTGAATCCAACAGAAAGTGGCTTCAAACAACTCCAAAAAAATCTTAATTATATTCATACTAATCACGCTGAAATATATTTAACTACATTTTTAAAAATAATGTAAATATTATCAAATCAACGGAATTTCACTTCAATGGCAAACATTAATTTAAATATCAAAGAGAATAGCTATGAATTCCTAAGTTCCTATACAGATTTCTGTAAGAAGTTAGTTACCTATAAAAATTGCATGAAGCAAAAGATGCAAGTATCCTCCCCATTCCACCTTTACACTGTGGTCAACTATCAGGTCAGTCAAAAGAATCACTGCTATATTGCATCTAAAACAAAAGACATAATTTGTTAGGAGAATGTAACATGAACATTGTGAAGAGCTGCAAAGAGCTTCATATGCTTCTAGCTTGTATTCTTTCTTAAGTCTACAAATACTCACAAAGTGGTGTTATAAGGGAAAAGATGAATACTCATAATTAAGGTAGAAAAACTTTAATTATCCAAATTAAAATGTTGAGCAATCTTAAATTGCTTGGAGTAAACCCACACAAAAGAAATGTACTATCTACTATCTTTTAATCTGCTATCCTCAGTTACTCTACCTGTGCAACACAAATGAAAACATGAATTGCCATCAGCACTGCCAAAACAGTTACCTGTGAAGTGACATGCCCGGAGGAGAAGTTTCAGGCAAGTAATCCACCAATGGTGACCAGCAACCTCCAGAAGGTGGGAAAGGTAAAGGCTCTCCTTGATTGTGCTCCATCACCTTCAATCGCCAGTTTGAATAGAGAGGCATTGAATCACCTAACACAGGAGAAAATTGAACCAGAAATACATATAAAATACACATTTCTGTACCATATAGTCTTCTGAAGAAGTATTTTTAAGTTCTTGAAAAGCTGAGATCTGGGACAGAGGAAGGGAAACCAGCTGTAAAAAGTAGTAGTTGCATACAGTTTTAAAAAAAAACAGAAGTGGTTATTTCTTCTAGCATAAGGATGATTCCGCAGAAGACATGCACATAATAGAGAAAAATTTTGTTGAATAGTTTTTTAAAAACAATGAAAAAAAGGCAAAGTGATCTAATGTAATTTCCTTGAATTTCAAACCTCACATCAGATAGCGAGTTAGTTAAGGCTGGGTCCTAAGATCGTACTGAATTCACTTTGAAGAGTATTTCATTACAGGCTAAGATAGGTCTTACTAGCAAAAACCCAACAGTTCTACATGTCAGATAATGCTGGCCTGATACATGGGGTGACTCAGAAGTTGCCACTCTTACAACAGGATAGCCCAATCCCACTGCTTGACAAAAGCTGCTCATCAGAAAATCAGTAAATTTGTCAAAAAAAGACAGAAAGTCATTTAGTTTTTGATTAAGCATGCTTCGAAAGTGGAAGAAAAACATCCGTTATTTGGTATGAGAGTATACTGTGTTACACAACCAAAATATTTTTCTGTTTTTAAAGGAAATGTTCTGGACTTCAGAACAATCAATTAAGGCTAGAAACAAGTAAGGAAACTGCCTCAACAGTTCAGTGTTCCAGCTATTGTACCAGCTGTCCTTTTGGAAGTATAGCTGCAGAAGTTCCAGATGTTCACACACGTATCAGCTCATTATCACCTTCTCAATTGGAAATGACAAACTTCTTACTGATGGAACATGTGAAATATATTCTGCTTCAGGATACTCAGTGTTGCTATCACAAATAGCAAACAAAAATGACAATGACCACAGCTGTGATACTGAGCATTGCCAATGCAAGCAGTAATAAACACTCTGGCTGCCCAGAAGGTTACTGACCCGAAGTTCATCAGGTTCTGCATTAGTATGCCCAGCCTTTACAACAAGCTCTAGAGAGGACATTAAGTTTCACCTCCTTGAAAGAGGCAATAAGTACCACATATTCACTCTAACCTTCACAGTCTGCACAGAATCAGTCACTAAGGAGTGAATTAAGGAGATCCTAATGGACAATAAATTGCTTCGGTACTATGCTATGTTCCATACTGACATCTAAAGCTCAAAGCAGAAATTTACATCCTATTGTTCAGTAGCAAAAGAATAAGGAAAAGGCAGTGCTGTACCATGTACTGTAACATACCCAAACAACTTAACTGGTTACAAAATCAACTGTCAATAAAAAATTAATGATCTGGATCAGACTGAAATAGATCTGATAATCTCATGCAGGGTTAGAGTACAAAGAAATTTTAATTACTAACAACCTGTTAGCTGAAACAAAGGTTTCAGTCAAACAAGTACTCTGACAAAGTCTACAGAACCCACTAATGTAACACATCATTTCCTGTCTGACCACTGTCCTCATTTTTGCCTCTCTGATCTGTTTAGCTTTCCCTACCATTGTCACAACGATTTTGTGTCTTAGGCACTGGTACAAAAGTAGTCACAGTTAATAATAATAAGCCCATTAAAGAAATATCTCCAAAAGTATAATGGAGTTTCAGGAGAAATTTTTACCTCTTTCCTTACCTCTGCATCTCAGAAAAAAGAAAACAGAGATCACACAAAAAATAATCCAAAACATATTTTCAAAACAAACTTAAAAATTAGATGTACATAATGAGATCCTTTTTCCCTGCTATGTTGTCTTTTGCTATGGCTTCTAAAAAAGTTTTGTATCCTCTTTTTTCTTTTTTTTTTTTTTTAAAACAGTCCTAGGAATGCTATCATTTAAAAGAATAATTACTTTTAATTTTCTTCTTTAAAAAAAACCCTGTTTTCCATGACTTTTTTTTAATCTCATCTTCCTCCTGCTAATCTTTCCCTGTTCCGTCTGCCTAACTGTCAAAGGAAATAAAGTAAAATAATTTCATTTGGGAAGATGTTCACAACTCATTCCAGAGGACAGGGGAAAGAAAAAAGTGTATTATCTTCCTTGTACACTTTATTGTAATCAAATGTATACTAGACTTCAATAGCAGTACTAAGATGGAGAAAGGTAAGGAACTCCTCTTTTTTAATAGGCTTATGCAAAAAACACTAATAATGCCCATTTCCTTATGTTCCACAACCTTCAGCGTAAGTATTAACTTGAAAAAAAAATTGTTTGCTATCCACATAAGTATTTTAAAAGTATTACTTTTTTCCTCTTCATATGATCCTCCAGAGCTGCTGCTGTAGCGAGATTCTAGTCTGTGGTGCTGGCGGTTTAAGTTGCTGTTCAACCCACTGTAGATGTCTAGATGCACGTAACTGTAGGTACAAATAAAGCAGCACTAGTAACTGACATTCTGTGACAAATATCAGTCAGAGTATTCAGTAAAACTGTATTTCACAAAAAATGTTATGCAAAAACCAATTCATCTTACAAGGACAGTCAAATCATCTCAGCTGTATATGACACACCTCCTCTAGGAACATTAGATAAGGGATTCAGGGAGATTATCCACTATAAATTCTATTTCTGCTTGATCATTTTCATTAATATTTAAGTACATTAAAATATTTGTTACCCTTATACATAAGTTCTTCTCACTGTTATAATGAAATCCATACATGATCTGGCAGACACATGCATATATACACACACAGGGTCCAAGATCCTACCTCACTAATCTGATAAATTGTAAAGAAATGAGAGTGCTAAAAGCACAATTTCTAAGCTGTTTCTATATAAGTTTCTAAATTCTCTCCTCCTGGCCAATTCAAGACGTACAAGGTATATTCTATCAAGAAGCATATATCAAGAGGAGGTTTTAGACAACCCTACAGTACATGCCAAACTTGCAGAGACTTTCAAAACTGCCTTCATTACAAGTTTCTTCAGCTCCAGCCCCCATAGAGGCCAAATACTTCTCTGTGCCTTGCTAGGCTGAATTCTGCATGACACCTCTGTGTCTTCTGTGATTTAATTTTACACAATTTTACTGCAATTTAAGTATTGGGGAAGTATCTATCAATATATTTACTATTCTTATTATATTCACATAACTATCTTAGGCAAAGAAAAAATTGTCCACTTGGGAAATTACATTAGCAATGTAATTACTAGTAATGTAAGCTCAAACAAGTTGTCACAAAATAAACTCGTTTGTGAATTTACTGCATAGTAGGTACTCTACATTAATGGCATGTATGAACATACTTAGCGCATGCTCATTAAGGAGTCTATACTTTCTTTTTGCTTTAAGGTTAGCTAGTCACATTTAATACAAAAGGAGAGCCTACAGCCAGTTACTGTTGAGCTTCAAGTACACACCCTATCTAAGTCTACGTCAGCTGTTTGCTTTCCACCACTCTCACACCAGTACCACTGTCTGGCAAATTTCTCCAAACGGTTTTTCTTAAATAGCTCAAAAATTAGGGAGGAAGAAATCTATTTTAAAGTTAGTTGAAAGGCATCTTGACACAGAGCGCAGGCATCCAAATACCCCCGTTAGGGAAAATAAACTAGCTTACAACACATGGGCACTGTTCATTTCTAGTGAGGTAGCAAACTAATTTGCAAATTTGCTACATTATCACAGAATCATAGAATGGCTTGGGTTGAAAGATCATCTAGATCCAAACCCTCTGCTGTGGGCAGGGACACCTTCCACTAGACCAGGTTGCTCAGAGCTCTATCCAGCCTGGCTTTGAAAACTTCCAGAGATGGGGCATGTACTTCTCCGGGCAACCTGTGCCAGTGCCTCACCACACTCACCTGACAGTATAACTTCTCTTAGGTAAACACACACAGTCCAGTGTAATAGTAGCTAATTTAGGCATCAACAACAATATAGCTGTAGCAGTACAGTGCCTGACCTGGACTGGTCCCATAATTTATTCAGTTTCCTCTCCAGCCTTTTTAGTTTAAACTACATCATTTGAGGTTGCTACTGCTAACCCCAAATAGTATTCCTGTTTTGTTGAACTGGCATGCAATTCCTGCAATGCAGACATACCTGAAGCCACTGAGGTGCAAGTATAGTACCTACCAGGAATTCCCATAATTCAACTAATAACTGCTCTTTGAAGAGACACTTACTTCTCTTCGATGTTGTCTTTTATGTGTTTACTGTCAGAGTTGCCATCTGTGGGAGCTACCATTGTATTGCTACTGGAAGTGGTCCCTGTGAATTATGGACAAAGAAAGAAAGTTGGACAATAAAAAGGAAAAGCAGTCTTATGCACTACACAATGAGCTTTATTTACTTGTCCTTGCCAAAACAGACCACTGCACTCCTATTGATTATTTACAGATGAACTCTTGATAGAGTAATTGATTGACAGCAGCATGTTCATAATTGACAATAATACCAGTTTAAGTTAGTTAAGTTAGTAAATTCTTACCTGAAGTGACAGAGGGGATTTTGTAACTGGATGTAATACGGTAATATGGTGGATTATCCATATGGGTGACTCCTGAACTGACAGGATCTGTAAGCTGAAGTTCACTCACCAGCTCTTCTAGTAGCTGCATTGTTTTATCTCTACCCAAGTAAACAATAACTTTCTTTACCTGTTTTAAAAAAAAGTATATGTATATATAAAAAGAGACTGGAATACCACAACTTGCTAAAATCTGTATCTACTTGCACTGCAAGTGACGATATCTGAAACTCACTCTGGTTCTAAAAGCAAACAAAATTGGTTTCCCAGCTGTCCACAGCAGAAACTATGGGAAACATATCACAAGAGTAAGAAAGTAAATCTGTCAATAAAGTCTGAAAGTATGTCTTCTGAAAATTATTTAAGAAGCAAAATATTTTCTTACACAGGTTTCAGCAACATCTGAGAACAACACTGGAATGAATGTATTCTGATATAATTTCTTTTCAATATTTTGCAGTTTTGTTCTACACTATTTCTTTCCCTGCAGTTATCATATTTTTCCTCATGCTATCCTGAAGTGCTCTCACATATATTTTGACAAAAAATAAAAGTGGTTTTCAGGAGTCTTGGGATGGTTGGCGGGTGTTTTTGGTATAATACTTGGTCATGTGAGAATGACACCCTACATGGAGGAACAGGTGCTTTACTTTACTATATTATCTGTCTGCTTTTTAGGAATATCCTAAATTATAGCACAGGAAAAACCATTTAACTCTCCTAATGCTCGTGACCTTTATATGGTCTGATAAGAATAAACACCTAACTATAGCAATATTTTATTACGCATATAGCAATTGAAGATTTTCCACTACATCTTACTTCAGCAAAATAATTCTGGTCACTGCTAAGCAGCAGCAGATGGCTGCTAGTCAGTGATTACTCTAGAAATCAGAAAGTTCATATTTCTTCTTCTGACATTTTCTTGAGTTATTACTGCTCAATGATTTATTTCCATCCTTTTGCGAGAACTCAAAATGAAAGGTAGGCAAGTGATTAGAATGTTTGACTTGAAGATTCTTTTGTCACTGTGTTCAATCCATACAAGCAAAGATGTTACACTCCAAACATTAAGCTAGATCTCCTGATGAAAACAGCTGCCAACCTATGAAGAACTGAAGTTGTCCTTAGTAAGAATTTAATGGAATTATACACCCTGACTGTGGCTTTATTTAACTGATTATTAGCAAAACCAATAATAATTTTCTAATGAAAATATTACTTGTGGTACTAAATTCTTCCTAAGGAACAGATACAAACTGCTGAAGTAGACTGACATTTTACAATGGAAAGGAGTTGTTCAGTGTATACTCTTAATAGAGTTAATCAAAATTTAGCTATCAAACTCTCTAGTTTCCCTTTTATGACAAAAGAAAAAAAAACTAAGACATATGCAGACAATTTAATAAGTATTTTCCATTTTTTATGATTTAGTCACTAAATAAGGTCTATGATCCACCTAGTATACCCTGAATTTTGAAAAGTCACAGCTGTTAAGACAGCTAGTGGACTGTTTCAGACTTACCGCCCTGAGCAAATTACAATAGTCAATAAGTTGTCTCAAGGAAGCCTCAGCTATCTTTAAGGTGAGATATCATTTTTGGTTTATTTCCTTTCTCAAGTCCATTCCATGAATACTGAGTTTAACTGAAATTGATACGAAAATTTTGACAGAGATGTCCAAAGTAACTCAAACAAAAGAATTGAATTTGATAGTATTTTGTGGTCATAAAATAAGGGGTTGGAGATTTTGACACTAAAAATCCTACCTCATATTTTTGTTTGGTCATCTCTGCTGCTAATTTGCTAATTTGCGACTAATTTTTAAAATATCAGTAGGCACCAAGGAGAGACATACCACATACTCACATAAGGCAAAAGGCTGGGTTCACTGTTCACTCCACAGATACTGATCAAGAAGTGCAAAATTATTTTCAGATTCTTTGGCCAGCTGTCTGCCAAAGTAGTCCAGACATTTTCTATCTCTGACCAAGCCACTTCATCACCATACTAGAAAACAAAATAAAAGTATCTCCTGAAAACTCCGTCATAAAACACTGCACTTGAAAGTGATCTCCCACTGACCAAGTGGGAGAAGCTCTAGATAAAGGGGAGGTAAATCCTGCAGGAAACCGTTGCCCTTTTAATATTCCAGAATGATGCTTTCATTTTTATAAACACATTCTGGAAATAACAGGAAGGAGAGTCAGTCAGCCTCTGGTAACAAGATTGGTTCCAAAACTCCACTTTGAGACCGTAGGTTATACAGGCAACTTGGTATTCCCTATCCAGCTAAACATCTACATTGCAAAACATCAGTTATATACTGTTACTATATATAACAATTACTCTAACACATATAATACATATTTCTCTGATGTATACCCAAACTAAATGGTACAGTTTGGGTATACATTAGCAACTCAACAAATATGAACAATAAATCATGAAAGTTTGGTGACATCGTATCTCTGAACAGTATTTTCTCAGATCCTAAGCAGAACAATCCACTGGAACAAGATAAAGCACTTAAGTAATTATTTTTACCTTTGCAGTCATGTACATCAGATTGTTCAGAACCATAGCAGTAGCCTGTGGTGATCCCCAACCTTCTCCTCGTAGCCATCGCCTACTGTTCACCATCATTTCTCTGTCTTTCAAAGAATCTTCTTCGTCTTCATCTTGCCGACGTATGGTTGGCAAAGGTTTCAAGTCTACCAGCTCAATATTGTTCATCCATGGCAGCAGATAATGCAGCATCACCTGTCTCCCAGCTGGGTGAGCTGTTTGGATTCTCTGACTTACTTCTGCCATTCAAAAATTAGGTACATACAAGAATTGCAAATCAATAATGAGAACTGGTTTGGTAATGACAACAACCATGAGCCCAGCATACCATACTGATATAACGTAATGGTGAACCAGATGCAATTTTTTTGCTTAGAGGGCTAGTGCTGTTTCATAATGAGGTAACTGAAGACACTGCTGACAAACAGTGTGTTGAAGAAACCACATTAGGATGCACATATATGCAAGTTCATGTAATTGGAGGAGGGAAGTGAAAACCTACAGCATAAAAAACCATACCAACTTTGGCAAAAAAGACCTTAAAATTTTTTCTTGCTCATGTTAGTCCTAGAAGAGGGAGTTTTTTTAATTGATGTAAGAGGTTATTATTCTGCAACAGCTAAAAATACTACGGAACAATGTATTCAAGCAATGTACAGTAAACAAGAACACACTAGAGAGAACAATGAAAAAAATGATTTAAAAAAAATTGCAAATTATTTCACTGATGTGATTTTTCATGCTTATTGGAAAACAATGAGTTAAAGTATTTTTTACTTGTTTCCCCTTGAATCTATTTCAAACACAAGTGAACAAAAACTGTAACTCTAAGTTCTATTGTGCCATTTGCTATGATGATATTGTCCTGTCTTCAGTGAATTACATATACATTAATTATTGAAAAATTAGAATTACACACTTTGTACAATGCTTTTGACTTAAGTTTTTTGTTTTGTTTTTAAATCGTACCTGAGAAGATAGCAAGTGTCAGTTCAGGATAAGTCCTTGCCAATTCTTCTGACAGTTGATAATATGACATAGAATACAAATGTGGTAGAGGAGAAGGCTGACCCAAAACCCCATCCGTCCGCTGAACTTCCAGTTTGTGAGCATAACGGAACATCTTTGGTTCCAAGATCTACAACAGTAATGTTCAGAATCTGAAGCTACTGTGGAAAATCTTTATATAAAAATCACTCGTTAAATTCATTTATCTACTCTCATTTAATGTTTCTTATCTATGCAGATAGACCTAAAGTATTTGCTAACACTGGTAGTTTCAAAGCAGACTAGCTAAGATACACTCCACTTAATGAGTTTCTAGCAATAGAGTCCCAAAATCTGCTTTCACAAAATACCATATTAATCTATCTATGACAAAATGTGAAACACTATTTAACATTTGTATTTCCAAAGAATCACAATTTTTGCTCATCTATGAGACATGGAAAGGAACAACATAATCTCTCATGTGGCAGAGATGCAGCAGGAGGCCAAAGCACTCTGATACTTCAGAAATCAATTTGGGCTCATCTTAAGCAGTGGTGTCCACTTGAGAAGAAAGATGGGATTGAACCAACTGGTGTGTGACTTCAGTGGGATCTTCACTGTTGAATTTAGCTGACAACAAAAACTTCTGAAAAAACCTCCAAGACTTACGGTCTGAGTCACAAGCATGAGAGAATTATTTATTTTTAAACACTAATGCTGCCTGTAAGATTAAGCTTACCCCTAAATGACCTGGGAAAGGAATATACAAAAGTATATTAAATGGCTAACAAGATTTTCACTGTCATCTCTCTACATAAACAGATGAAAAAATGTTTGGTTCTAATGCCAAAATCAGAAAACTGACTGCTACCTCAGCAGATAGAGTGAAGGCTTGGGAAGCAATATGCTTCTGTCTGAGGTGCTTTTGGACAAATGGAGCTATATATCTCTCTGTTTTAGGGCTAAATCAAGAGAGTCTTAATTTAGGTTTTGTTTTTTGAAAAAGCAAGAATTATGAAAATACAGGTCTTAAGTGCTTAGTTCCTGGAAACAGACACACTTTCACTGAAGTCTATTTGTGCCAGGTAAGAATATGGCCTAGCTATGTACAGAAATAGAGAAGAAAAAAACCCAACATTGTATTTCATTACTGAAGACAAGTAAACAATAAGAGATTTTTTTTTTTAATTGTACAGGACAATTCTTATCTTAAAAGAAAAAAAAATAAAATCAGAATTAGCTTACAAACCTGTAATAGTTGCATAGCAACCTCATAGATAGCCCTAGTAGAATCAGCTGCTTTAAATAGTATCAGATTCAGGAGGGTCACTGTATCACACTGGTAATCCCTAGGGATAAATTGCAAGTGTGAAAAAAGTAAAATTACATTTGGCTTTCTAAAATTTCCATTTATTTGAGTTTAATTTACAAGGGATATGATATGGAATAGCATAACATTTTGAAAAGTTTCTCTAGTAACACACACAAATGGTGATCTTTTCTCTCTAGGACAGGATAAAACATAGTTCTATACGAAAGCACACTTTCAAAATAAAAGTTTTAAAATTTTGAAAAATGCTGTAGTACCTGTTTTGGAACACGTTGGCTATGGCTTTAAAACAGCCAGATGCTACACGCTTAGAACCTGTGTAACACCGGTCTACAGCCCAGTACATGAGGTTACTCTGGTCAGGGTTGAGTTCCAAGAGCAGCATGACTGCCTCACAGCCGAGCTGGTGAACCTGTATTACAGGAAAGAGTCAACATATATTTAAAAATTTTAAAAAACAGATCAACTTACAAAATGGCATAAAGTAGGGAAATCTGTATGTAATCAAATCTACAACTTTTGGAACATAAAGTCTTTTCTATCCAAAAACAATGACAGCACAGTTTAGAGTAAAATCAGATAATTCTGTCACGCTGTTTAATGTTCACCTTGCACACAGTCATAAATTATTGACACAAATAACTAGAGAGCTCTAATGACTTCCCCGCCATCCCCAGTTCCAAGGGTAGCTTGAGTTATTTACTATTTTCATGTCTTACACTGAACACTGACATGAAAGCATCAGATACAGAAAAGCACTTAAACACACGTAGGAAGTGCAGTGGGATACAAGGAATAGATCTGCATGGATACTTGCACTTTCTCTTGAAAGTAGCCCAAGGAGCTGTATTTTTATGCAATCTGAGCATTATAGGGCAATAGAGGCCCTACCTTTTAAAGATAAAGCCTGTCTTACTGTTTAGATGTAAAGCTTGCTCTTCCTAACTCTGGAGGACCCAACAGACTCTGCAGTCTCAGTTCATGTTCAAAATGTTGCCTCCTTTAAACTTCTGAAACACCTGCTTATTACTAGGCCTTCACTAGCTCAGTAGTTTATACACAATAAACCCCCTGCCCTTTCCTCTTCCACTCTGTTTGCCTGTTCTTAGACTGTGATTAGGGACTACCTTCCTCAAGAGGGTGAATACACATGAAGGACAGTGCAAAACTATGCACTACTGCAACAGCTCTGAGTTTAAGCCAGTCTAGAGCAATTAGGGAAATCTGACTGCAAGCTCATTAAACCATGTATGTTTGAAGGCGCTGATGGCTGCAAAACAATGTTGACATTGCCTGTATTACCTTTTTATCTTGAGAATCCAAAATATTATCCAGCCATTTGTACAGATAGCCATCAGATGAGAGCCCAACATTGTCTGCAACAGGGCCGCAACACAGTACAGCAGACATAGCCTTTAGAAAGCAAGTGAAAAACACTACGTTTTAGTAACTCAGGTACAGGAAATGCTCTTACTAAGTCCACTAAAATATCAGAAAACTAAATTCTAACATGTCAAGAGAGGAAGACCAAGGCTAATAAAATCTATTTAATATTATATTCAAGAAATTATCAAATCATGGTTTTCTCAACTTCCAAATACAAGAGAGGATCAATGCTGAAATGCTGACATACTGAAGACTTAATATGCCAGTTTCATTGTTAATGTACATCTACATGAATGCCTTTCACCTTAAGCAATTGAGGACTAAAGTCACAGGAAGTAAACATTCAGTAGTAATTTTAGGAAATTTCTACAGTAAATGCAGTAGGAAAAAGCTGACCTGTCATAAATAACATACGTAAGCAGAAGAGAAAAAAAAAAAAAAAAGCACTAAGTCACGAACAGCAACATGGATGTGAAAACCACACCTAAAAAGCCTAACTGTTAAATTTGCATTAGAAAGGTCAAGGTAACAACTTATTTCCAAAATTCAAAAAGTGTTAAAATACCTTTAATGCACAGTATTGGTGTCTGTTTATTCGCATGTTTCTATCACTGTATCTGTCCAGGGGAGTAAACATGATACTAAAAGGACCTGCCCAATGACTGAACAACATAAATAGACTGTGGCGTAGACTCTGCTGTGGAAAGACACTTCTTCTCTGGTGTACTGCAAGAAAAACCCAAAGTCAGACACACTCCTCTTGTCATTCTTTAAAATAAAGTATGTAACACAGAAACAGACCCAAACAATGAATACAAAAGGAAAAATCCGTGTAACGACACACTCAATTGGATTAGGTTTACTAATGTCTTGTTTAATGCCACTAGTGTACAAGAATTAGTTTACAGAATTCAAATGAATTCTGTAATTCAGCCAATGAGACTTTGCCAAATAGTACCAAAAATCTCTCTTAAAACTCATGCTGCTGAAGTTATATTCAAAACTGATGTCACAAATTATTTTAATGGAAGTATTCTGAAACTTCAGATAAAAAGTGCTTTTTATTTAGTTTCTGTTTGGTTTTCTTTTTTTTTTTAAAATGTACTTCATATTACATACAGTTATCAGAAGTTACTATAGCATTTTTACATACCTGGAACATTTTGTATGATATTTGCCACTAAGGCACTAAAATGGCATCGGATATCTTTCAATGTATCAGAATCCTTTTCATTTTCTGCTTCTAGGAGCTGTCTTGTTAGATCAACATACTCAAGTAAAGTGTTGTTGAGGGAATGTGTTTCATTATCAAGGCCACCGCTTGCACTTAAAAAAAAAAAAATAAAAAAATCAAATAGCATGATAGTTACATACAATTTTTGAAAATCATCCTTATTTTTTTTACAGCCTCCTCACTGCAAATATTTATTTTAAAGTAATTTCTTCATCCAGCTTCTATTTCAATGTTAAAATAAAGAACTCCAGTGAAAGCAAACTAATAATCAAACTTCACTATCAGAAGTCACTCATCCTTCCACAGAACTAGTTCGTATACTGGGGACAAGTGTTAAAAATAATACTAAAAACCTGCAAAGAAAAAGCCCCTTGCCTTCCCCAAAACCCACACAATTTGTAAACTAAAAAAAAAATAATTACTACTACTTGACTATAGACATCTATATCTCATATTGATTTTTGGAAGTCAGTAAAGATGTTCATGCTTTCTGACATGCTACTGACCACTAGCAGAGGAAAGCAAGTTATTTGTTTTATATATTCATTTCCCATCTTCATGGGTTTAGTATCTGACTAGATGTCTATACTAAACTAAATAAGGAGATTAAAGACTACATGATTCAAACCTGCCCTACTTTGAAAAACAATTGTTAGAGGGGTGATTCCTTTCCCCTCAGCTCCCTCCACCACATTTCCATATTTGTATTAAAGACACCAAAAAAGCATTTCTTGCACACCGAAGGCAAGATGAGCCCTTAACTGTTTGTTAGCTTCCACCACAGAGTCAGACTGGCCTCAGAGAGAGAAGCTGACAAAAGTTTTAGGGTGCAGGCTGCAGTTAGGGCATATTTTACATACACTGATTAAGCACCAATGAGAACCTTAAAATATAAGATGAGAAAGTATTATTTTAATTGCTAGACTCTGAAATTTGAGCATGCTGAAAGATATTTTAGCATTGCTTCTGAGGTAACATTCTGAAATATAGTATAGTAGTTTGCTTACAGATTGAGAATTTCACATCGATTATATCATAAGGACAAATACATGTCTAAGTATCATTGTCTAACAGAATGGGAGGAGCTAGCCTAATCATCTCCTAGCCTTCTTGCTGTTACACAATTCCACCCACACATTTCCAAGAGACTTGTAAAACATATGCCAGAATCTCTTCTTTCAAAGAGTCCCTACACTAGTAGGGTAAACTGACAAAAAAACCTCAATAACCCAGTTAACGTTCAAAGCAATGTCCTGGAGAACAGTAGCCATTTTAAATAAAACACAGAACACAGTGACAAAGAGCATGGGAGAGGGAGGGATTAGAAAGCCAGCAAAATTCCAAGTTTTATAAATCCATGTCTATTTAGTGGTATACTAAAACTCACTGATGAATTTTGCAAGCTTGTTACACTGGGTGATAAGAATACCAGTGACAACTCACAAATATAAACAACTTCTCATCAGTGCTGCCCCTACCTGTGACTAATGACACCAGCATCTGCCAACAGTTCAAAGATTCGTACTAGTTGTACTCGTAAAATATCTCGACGCCTGCGTCGTTTCATGTTCTGTTCAACAGAGGAAACACAAAATTAAATGAAGTAGAGGAAAATTAAGTATAAAACCAGCGTGGAATATAAAAGCAATATATCTCTACTACAACTGGCATCAATTATCAGAGGTGTCAACCTTTTAAGATGAGTTACCAAAATTGCCAGCAGTCTTCATAAACCAAACAATGAACAAAATTTTTTCCTGTTGCAACTCTAAGATAAACTAGGTTTTCTATTACATGTATTATCAAAATAATGGTTCCTGTCAGTCTCCTGTCACACACTACAACATTTAAAACAATGAACTACAAATGGCAGTCTTTGTACATATTTTGAGTGAGGTGATTCTGTCTTTCAGCCCCACTCTCACAAGACCCCACCTGGAGTACTGTGTTCAGCTCTGGGGTCCTCAATCACAGGAAACACATGGACATATAGGAGTGGCTCCAGAAGAGGGTCGTAAAAAATGGTCAGAGGGCTGGAGCACCACTCTTATGAAGACAGCCTGAGAGAGCTGTGGCTGTTCAGCCTGGAGAAGGGAAGGCTATGAGGAGACCTTATTGCGGCCTTTCAGTGCTTAAAAGGGGCTTTTATGAAAGAAGGAACAAATCTTTTAGCAGGGCATGTGATATGACATGGGGCAATGGTTTTAAACTAAAAGAGGATAGATTTAGACTTGATATAAAAAAGAAATTTTTTACAGTGAGGGTGGTGAAATACTGGAACAGGTTGTCCAGAGAGGTGGTGGTTGCCCCATCCCTGGAAACGCTCAAGGTCAGGTTGGATGGGGCTCTGAGGAACCTGATGCAGTTGAAGATGTTCCTGCATATTTCAGTGCGGGTGGAGTGTATGACCTATAAAGGTCCCTTCCAATTCAAACTAGTCTATGATGTTAAGATTTGCATACAAGACTGACAAAATACACTTTACACCAGTAACATTTTGAAACAGAAGTTCTGTTCCTTCCCATCATCTATAATTAAAAATTTATTACTTACAAGAATATTACAGATACCACAAAAAACACTGAGTAAATATCTCTGAGTTTGTTTCTGCAGAGATTATTATTTCTGTGAATACCTACTGATACTTCTAAACATTCCTGTAAAACAAGTTCTCCATTTGGAAATTTTTAGTATTTAGGAATAATACAGAGTTCAAAACAAACACAAATTTCCTGTAATGCAAACACTTCACAATCACTTAAAAAAGCAACATTTCACCTTTTTATCTGGTATATATGCAGAAATTTAAGAACATAACTAACATTTTGTTAGAAGACAGTTAAAACTTTATTGAATATAATGGAAATTATCTAATTACCTCTGGCCTTCTTTCAAGCGCTTCCTTAATTATAGGATGTAATTCTTCTATTAGTTCCCTGAATTAAAATAATTAAAAGGATAAAACCAATCATTAGATGACATCTCAAATGAAAAAGGTTTCTCAGCAACTAGTGTTAAAATTTAGAACACCCCCAGTTTTCCTTCTTTACCTATAGCTTTTAAAAGAGAAGTTTCCTAGAAAGATATTTTCCTACTTTAAAGCAGATTACTAAACACATGCCTCAGCAATTACCCCTAAATTTGCATTCTCCAAGTATTATGGCACAAACAATCTTCATTTACTTTCATCCTAAGGGTTTAACAAAGATGTATGGTGCGAACAGATGTTATTAGGAGGGAAAAAAGATGCTGGCAGCTTATGATACAATGGTCTTTTAGCTGTCATGATGCATTTAGTTTTTAGTAAAGACTGTTTTCTTTAGGTCCAGTAATGCTATGCTGACAGAAGTCAGACCGGTCTCTGAAAACTGAAACAGGTGTGACACTGTTACACTCCCCATTTACATTGCTTACATTCCCTATTTATTCAGAAGCTCCATAGTCTTTATTACTACTCAGTTCCTTCTGCCAAACTAAGACTCTCTTATGATTTCAAAAAGAGAAAGGTGAAGGAGGTCAGTAGTAAGAATCTATGCAGACAAAATACTAAGGCAAAAATATATTGGTTTTACTTAGAAAGGAGGGCAAGAGATACCTAGGCAAGTTCATGTGATCAGTTACATAAAATAAAAATAATATTCTAGTAAGTTTAAGTGGATTGAGTATACATACAACTTACGATGAAAAACATTCCTGAGTAAACACAGAAAGTGGGGAGGAACAGTCTAAAAACCCGAAAGTTAAACAATAAATCAGTGCAGAGCTGCAATGGTGAAGGGTGGGTTACAGCTAGCATCTGATGAGAGTGCACGCATTGGACAGAGAAAGAGGATGGTCAGCAGAAACAAAACGTATTCTATATACAGAAATTATAAGACTGATGAGAATTGGATTTTTTAAAATTTGCTTAATGAGTTTCTTCTAATTTAGAAAACAAGGATTTATGGTGACATTATCTCTGAAAGCATTTTCTAGACTTTAGAGGACAATTATGATTTTAACTGTTAAGCAGATATTCAGCGTGCCCTAGTTACAGTGGCTGGGATCAGTTTATCACTGTGTAGGTGTAACCCAAACTGTGTATTCTACACCCTCTATGTCCTTTCTGATGAACTGTTAATAATGGATTGTTTGCAGCAGCTGCCCAGAACACACCTGACCCCTCAGGCTACAAGTTGGGTATTAAAGAACTCTGGGAGACAAGGGAGTATTTCTTTGTTTTCGCACTATGTGTGATAACTCCCCTCCAGGGAAGCATTAGCACCTTCACACCCAGCCTGAGGGGTCATGTCTGCCAATGGCCCATTAGGGACTGGCACAATAGGCAGTTGCAACAACCTAGACCATCAAAGATTCCAAAAATATCCCATGGCTCACAGAGTTAAACCATCCATTGCGAAACTCCTCACCCTGGGGGAGGTACTGGGCATTCCCACCTGAACCTGAGCATATATAATCTTTGGGTTTTGGGACTTCTGGTACTACTCATTGGATTCAGAAGCGGACCAGAAGCTCAACAGGACTGTGACTGCCACTCCTGACAAGACTGCGACCATCATCCTCACCAACAGGTTTTCCGTTCCTTTTACTCTGTACTCAGGGGGATCACATGGTGCTAAGCACAGGGGCTAACAAACACCATTCTCTTCGTGCCCCAGCATGCTGGGTTATATATCTGTTTTTTGTGGGTTAAAACCAATTTTTTCTCTGTATCATTGTATTTATTGTAACCTTTTTAGTAAATTATAACTCTGACTTGTAATCTCTCTTGAGATGGATTCATTTCTCCTGCCAGTTTACCTTTAAACCAGCACACAGTGTCATGAGACAAAGTCCTGCTGTACTCCCAGCAGGAGGATAAAGTCAGATATTATATAAGACTATCAAGGGATATATATCCAAATATGATAACTGAAGACTTGGCACTACAGTTTCAATAGTGGCTCCTCATCTGCAATAACACAAGACACAGGTGACTGGAGAGAAACACCATCTCATTCAAAATCAACAGTATAAGCAATGCCAGGTTCTTTCTGCAGAAGCAGAGTTGGTTGCTATGCACAGTACAAGTTCCTAACTATCACTATAAGAGGTTGGCAGCTGTCACAAAGCATCTGATGGCCTTCCCAGAAGGTCTTCTTCCCCCAGATGTTCACACTCTTCGTCCATCCTCCATAAAGAGCAATTGGCAATAACAATAAGGAAAGTTTATCAACTCTTACAAACTTGATTATAATTAACATTTCAAATGTTATTACTTCACAGAGTCTGTTCTTTAATATAAGGGCAGCTTTTAATATCAATAAAAGATAGTTATGCTTTCAACTAACTTGCTTTTCTTTATGGAGGCATGACCTCCACATAAAATTCTTTCAACTTCTAACAATGTCTATCATGCTTCTAAATGCTAAAAAAGATAATGATAATCAGTTTTCACAGCTTTTTTTAAATTCTTAAAAGAAAACAAAAAAAGTGAATCTCTTTCTATGAGCTCTGATTCCCCAGCTTTGTAACCAATTAGCATAAAAACAGATGAAACACAACAATTACCTAAAAGCTCCTGGGTTGGTCCTGCCAAGTCCCAGGACAAGGGATTCTGTAATTTCCATGCTCTCAGAGCGCATCATTGGAACTATGTGTTTAAAGAGGGAGGAAGGGGATGGAATGCCAATAATCTAAAATGAAAATCAGAATAAAATAGAATGAAGTTGTTACCAAACAGATGGTGACAAGAAAATACCTGCTGTAATTCCTCAGTCTTCTCATGCTGGATCAATGACTCAAAATGATAAAAATGAAATTTATCTCTGACACGGCAATGATCTTCTGAAATAATAAAATAGTATTAACTATTTCTAGCATTACTGAATTTACATTGTCAGATGACAATGAATGACTCAACACAATACACAGATGCTTCACATGTTTACTGTATCTGCCCTCTTTAGGGAAAGAAAGCAGATTTTTGGTATCCAACTCCTTAGACTCCCTTGCAGCTCTCAAAGAGAACACAGCCTTCAGTCTACAGCTTCTCAGACTTAGGGAAAGGATCTTGATAACAAATAAGTGGAACAGGCTGCTTCTATCAAAAATCTGCTGCATAGTACATGAATTATCTTCACATCTCCTGTACCTTTTACAGGAAGCTGAAAAGGAGGCAAACAAGAAGCAGCAAAGGGGGAAAATAAATAATCTGCAGGTGATATGAAGCAAGGCAGACAGAAAGCTGTCTGTGGTTGGGAAAACATAACAAGATACATCATGCCTGAATAGGTTGCTGTTTCATTTACTGAAACGAGAGGCTACTTGCTCAGAATTGCAGAAGTCTACTGAAACCCAAAACACTCCTTCAACAGTGAACAAAACATTTCCTTATTACTGCTAGATAAGACTTTGAGATCACGTAACTGTTTTCATTACATGGTAAAATTTGCCTTAAAGACATTTGCAGAAAAGCCTCTGCAGCACAGACTGGGAAAAGCGAACTAAAACACAATCCTAAACAAATGAAAAAGTAATGTATACTAAAAATATTATCAGATAAATTATACCAGTTTCTAATCATGATAGTTATTATAGCCTGTGATGTTTCTATTTCCAAAACCATGTAGACTTATTTACAGTAAGCATCAGAAGAACCTACTCTTGAATCGATGCTATAACCACTGTCAGGAGTAGACGCCAGCGTCTCAGGAGGGGAACATCTCACAGAGCCTGTGGAAGTGGAGGAGTTTGAAGAAGATGCTGCACTGCAGCAAAGAATCAGGTAGTTTCTCCAGAGCCCAATATAGGAGTCACTGCTTGTAGTAGTATTCACTTTCTTTGCATTGATAGGGCTGCTATTGGGGGAAAAAAAAGAGCTCAGTAGAGTAAATGAAGCTTACCACTTTTCACTTTGGTTTTCTACTGAATTTGTTTTTCAATTATGCATATGTCATTGCTTCCAAACTTGTTAACATGTTTTACTCTGAAGAAGTTTTTCAGAGCAAGCCTTTACAACAATAATATATGCTTTTATATTCAAATTTGTTGAACTACAATATGGCCAAAGGCATGAATGAATTAATCTTTACAGCAGATAACTTTTTCTCCAGCTAAATCTACTTAATTTTTTGTTATATAAAACTGAATTAAACCCATGAGAAGTATCAACAGCCTACATGTCACCTCTCTGAAACAACAACATTACAATGATGATAAATCTTCAAAGAATACCCAATATAATATACTGTATTTACTTTAGAAATCAACTTACTTGATATCCACTTGCGGAGACAGCAGATGGAGTCTGGTATAAGCAAACGTCCAAGCATAGCTTACAGCTGTGGGGCAGTGCTTTGGAAGATTTTCCTGCTTCATGAAACTCGAGAGGCTTATAATCCATGGATCTTGGCCTTGAGTCACATGTGCAAATATCCATATATGTGAGGGACTGACCACATCAAACTGGTGGCTGATTGGGGAGGAATTCCAGTCAGCTAGAGTTTGTAAATCTATTGAACTGGGACAGTACAGTAAAGTAGTCTGTGTGCACAGAAAAGAGAACCAGGCAATATTTAATATCCATGTATATTAAGTAACAATCTCTTCATTGTTAAATATCTAATAAAGTATCAGTGTCAACATCACCACTGGAACAGATAAAACACATAATTTACAGGGTTTTTTTACAGAAGGTCTTAATGCGAACAGTTCTATAAACATGCTGTTTGGAAGGGAACGAGCAAACAGCAAATTCTGGAAAAAGCCATTTCACTCAAAGATTTCATTCTTCCAAAATATTTGTACTCTAAATGTCTTCCTACTGAATTCCAACTTGTTTCCTAAACCTAAAATCAGAAGAGTTTCCTTGATACTTAAGAGTTTATGATAAATATGTAAGTACGGAATTCAGTTGTTATTCCTTGACAGTTATTACAGCTTTCATCATGGATAAAGGACACATAGACCATTACAAAACTGTATTGCCACAGAAAAAGGCAGTAACATAATATAAACAACTAACATAATATAAAAACTGTCCTACCTGGTCGGCCCCAGTGAGATGTATGAAACTCTCCAGGATAGTAGCACTTAGTCTGTCCATTACATCTATAGCCAACTCATCATCACTCTACAATACACAAAGCATAAAAAGCTCAAAGAAAGTAAAAATAAAATCAGTTTCATTAGGTAGGCATAAGAATGGGTCATCAACTCTTACCTTTGAAATTTCTAAAAGTGTGAACAGGGCCCTTATTTCTCTGAGAACACTGACAGCTAATCGCCTGGTGGCAGGCCTGGTGCTGCAAAGGATCACCAAAGCAAAGCCTTCCACCACGTGAAATACACTGGAATAAAGCGTCCTCTCCAGGGGAAGGGTATGGGCAGCCCCATTGGATACACCACGCTAACAAAAAAATTGCAGAAGTTAAGCAAGTGAAGAAAAAAGTAAACACAATTAAGATATAGTTCCATTACTGGCAATGGCTCATTTAGTCATACAATATTTAGATCTTGTTTAGCTACTAGTTAAATTTGCATTATGAGAACAACATAGTATCATGGTTTTTTCTCTGAATTTAGTCCAAACAAATTCTACAAGAACATCTTTATTTCTCTTTCTCACAAGAATGATGCAGTGAGGGCAAAACTGTAGAAAAAAGTGCAATACTCTTATGTAAAAGACTGTATAAAATTAAATTACTTGAACCCTTTCTATTGGCTAGTTAAAAATGGTTGTTTTTTCCTAGTTCTACCGTTTAGTAACTCCTATTTATTTCCAGTTACACATGATGACTTTTGATGTAAGCAAAAACGTAGTCATGAATTAGTGTTTTTGAAACTAATTTTGTTTTGGCAAAACCTCTGATTTAAAATAATAGATCTAAAAGTCTTCAAGCAATGTAAGAAAGTTAGCTGAATTTTTATTACTATACAAAACCAAAAATATACAAAATACTTTATACAAAAATAAATCCCACTAATAAAATTGCATATAAATTCAAACCATGTTCTAACTTCAAAGAACCTTATATAGATATACCTGAGACTCTTGCGTTTTATTGTGCATTTGGGCTGCTTGTTTCCACTGATTTATGAGTTGCACTAACATTTTTACTGCATTGTCAAGAAGCGTTGGATGGACATCAGTCACTTCACGCACAATAAAATATACAAATCCTGAAAGAACATCTTCCCGCCAATCTGGAAAATCAAGCATTAATGCTTGGAGAGTATTGAAAGCCAAGGCACGAAGTTCTTCATCCATATGAATTGTCAGCCTGTTTAGAAAAAATACTGGTATCATCACCCTAGATAGGCATACTCTTAACAAGCCTTTATAATCTAAAGTTCAGTGTTAACTCTTCCTTCTTTGCTGTACAATGTAGAACACTTTCACACAGATACATTTTCAGCACTGAACCGACCTGAACTGGCTACTAACAGAAGGTGCTTCTACTACAGCAAAATATTGCAAGATTTCACAAAACCTAATACAAACAATTTTCAGAAGAGACTGTCAAGCCTTTCACATAGGTACATCTTCGCACACATCTAAGCAACCACCTTAGAGCTCATAGACAAACACCCCGTGATGTACAGGTTATTTTTTTCAAATTAACATTAGACAGATTATTTTTGCAGTTAAAGCAGTTTTACTTTAGATATGAGAAAAAACTCACAAAAAATCCCTTTGCATATATATTTAAAATATGTTTCAGCCTGCCATGGTAGAAGAAACTTATCCCAGTACTGTATTATTACTTAATACTTCATATCTTTGATACGCCTTCTTACATGGAAGAAAAAGTGTTAGAAAAATCTTATTCTCTCATATTATTATTTTTTATATGTGTAACTCAACATATTTTATGAAAATGAACTTAAAAGTTCAAAGCTAAAAGCATCTGGTATTTCTGTGCCAAGACCATTCTTGCATTAAAAATAAAAAAATTGTCTCAATTACTCATCAGTACTGATAAGGCACACTCAATTTAAACTGAGAAAAGACATGGAAGAGTATGGATCATGTTGGATCAAAATAAAATAGAAAAACAAAGTGGGATTAGTAGAGAAAAAGAATAAAATTTCCATTAAGTCTCACATTTTGGTAATGTCTAACAAGAATAATTTTATGAAAATTTATAGTATTAGCAATAGGAAGAGTTTAAAAAAAAGGAAAAAAGTATCATAGCAGTAACAAATAGATAAAACAAGTTCGAAAAAATCCAAAGCAACATAAACTCTTGATTCTCAAAAAATTATCTACAAAAATGCATTCAAGATCTGCAGGATAAATTTATCTCCTGCTACTGTGGCCAGTAAAACTTGACCAACTGCATGCAGAAGGTAGGCAGGAGCAGGAAGGATGGATTCTGTATGCAGTGAATTCATACTGAAGAGTGAGTGCACTGACAAACATGCACATGCAGCATTTAAATATAACATCCACTAAGAGCACAACTTCATTTCTCTTACCTTGCAAGCAACTCAATGAGGTCAGTCCTACTCATGCCATCTGGAATCAGTCTTGGGATAGCAGCAATGCAAGTTCTGAACAAATCTATCTTAGGTTTCCTCTCACCCCTACAAAAAAAGTGTATAACCAACAGAACAAGAAAATCAACCTCAGTACACCATATATATTTATTTTTAATTTCATGTCAAATCTAAGGAGGGAACAAACACTTTGTTCATGAATTAATGAAATTAACATTCACTTAATGGTCAAGTAAAAAACCCACTACTGTAATGCATTAATGATGGCATGTGCAACATTACAGCATAAAAACAATATGATGCTACTGTGACAATGAAAATATTGTAACTCAGTACATACGTAATCATGTCTTCTGGTTCTTTATTGGACATCTGCACACTAGTCATGCACATGGGCCTTCCAACTTCTTTGTCCAAATGCCTAAGAATGCTATCCAGCGCTTTTCTGACTTGAGGATAGTATATGGACATGCCTGAAAAGTCAAAGAGTTACATGACCTCTTTCATTTGTTCTTATTTAATTTGAACATTTTTATGACAATATTTGCCACTTATTCATCTTAGGACAAATTTCTTATTGTACGACAGATGACTATAAATACATACTTTAACTGTCAATGTATACATAAAATAGTTATACAAATCCATGAATATGAGGTATTACGTGAAAATAGAAGTCCATTTCAGAAAGAACAAATACTGAAGCAATCATTAATTGCTTCTGTTTTCTCATTTCTGAGCTTTCTAATTCTAGCTTAAATTTTACATGTTGAAGCAACCTTTTAGAGATTACTACCTCATTCAAAGAATATCAGTAGAGCATAGGGATCAAAATTCTCTTACTCCACTCAGCTGTGAGACACTTGAGACATTTTAGAGTGACACCAAGGGAATAAAACTTGCCATGCTATTCAGCACACTAATTGCACTCTGGCTTCTTTGTGCTAATTCGACAATACAAAACACTTCAAGAAAAGCCATGCATTTTGTCTCAGACACTAGAAGGTCAATATTGTCTAGCAGCCCTCTCAAAAGAATAAAAGTAATTCTGTTAAAACAGACTCTCATTAGATTCTCATTGACAATTAAAATAAATACATAAAGTTACATAAATATACTGCTTGAGAATAATTGAGAATATAAACACACATACTGGAATGCAAACTTACAAAAGAATACAACATACCTATAACTTTTGCTTCCTCATCTGTCAGCGTTTTATTGAGAAAAATTTTCTTCACACGCAGAGTATTTCCTGAAGGAAGAACAACTCCTGTTGTTGGCATCGGTGGTTCACCATCTTTCTGCTGCAAGCTATCTGCTATAACAAGGAAGACTCTGAGGCCGATATTCATCCTCTTCAAGAGCAAAAAAGGGACAAAAAAAAGGAAAGAGAAAACAGAAGAAATTATAACACTGAAGTAACCTAAGAGACAAAATACAAAATGCAGTTTTACTCTCTTTTACAGACAGCAGTACAGTTCTAGTAGGACAGATATTATTTAAACCTTACATATTATGGTAATGAAAGCAACAAGAATAAAGTTTAAGCTTTCCGTGCCTCCCCACAACTCTGATTCAAGTAAACTGACTTGGCCCTGGCTCAGATACTGAATATTTTATAGTACTGAGCACTAAAGGAGTTGATGAATCTCTACAGTAACACACTGAAGACAGACATTGCTTAAACATCTCATTGGATATACTGGGTCTTGAACTGTAAGGGCTGGCTATGACTTTCCTGTAGAAAGGTTTTACAGTTATACTGTAACACACCCCCATACTTACTGAAATTATTGCTGAAATAAGTCTGAACTGTAGAACTGGTGCTAGCTTACTCATTGGAAATTAAACAGCAATTGTGGATGACTACAATTACTTCTTTAACAGAACACCCTTTCAGATACTCATTAATCTGCTTTCATCCCAGCTCAAAAATAGTTAACCACTTTCCCCCCAAAATCCCCCAACGCCATTCTCGTGGCACACAAGTAATAAGCTTTTTTTACCTCTGGATTAATAGTGAAGGTTTTAGGTGATTTTCCAACACTAAGAAGATCAAATATTATTTCTTTCATTGCAAAATCCAAACGTTCCTATAAAGCAAAACAGATTGATATGATCATTTCTTTTTCTGTTAATATGCATAATTTCTTAGCTTTGCAAAGATTCTGGGTATCCTGTCTTAAAAATTCAAAAAATAAAAATGAAAAGGTTTAAGAAATATTCCTTTTTTCCTATCTATTCTTATGGCTTCCTATTTATTCTCATGGGTTTTTTTCAAAATACAATACAATTCAACAGCTCCTCCTCTGATACAGTTGAACCATTTCTCCTGAAAAAATTACCAGACAATTCTGCTCAGGTCAAATGCATTTCTACAAATAAGTAGATAAGGGATAAAGAGAAGCCCTAGGAAACAAAAAAATATTAAAATACAAATACAATACATATAAAATAAATAAACAGAGAAGGGTTGTATGTCCTGCCTCATCCCTGTATGACCAAAAGCAAAATCGTCTGGGGACCTGAAGCACAGACAAGCTATTTCTAAGACAGAAAAACTTGCTGCTAACCTATAAGGTTATAGATGAATGAGAGTTTATCAATAGAGATTGTATCCTGAAAATATCATTTTGATATTAGGATAACAGAAGCACCTAAAATAATATAAATCATAATGCAATACTAACTATACACTACTGAATTCATTGTATACTTTTTATATCTATAGAGGCTAGTCCCAAAGTTAAAAAGTGGATATTGGTATTCTAATGCTTTGTCCCTTACAAAAATATCATAATGATTATACTAATCATATTTGTGTACTCTCTCTGTATATATACACAACAGTGCAATGCAACTACTAACCATCACAATGTTCATACACAACAGTTAATGATGTTTAAATAGAATAATTTTGGAATAGAATAGAATAAACTGTTGGAAACAAAATGAGTTACTTCAGTTTTCACACATATTTGGGAAAATTTTAAAACTAACCTTAAATTTACTTTTCTTCCTAATAATGTTCATTCTATTATTATAGCTCTAACTAGATGTATTCTTACCTGAGCAATGAATTGAATAATCTTCACAAATATATTCAGAGGTGTGTCTCGTGGGACCACACTACGCGATCCTTTTGGAAAAAGTGCTGATACAATGCTCATGAGACGGCTATGAGAATTTCGAAAAAAAAAAAAGAAGAAGTCTTTTAAAAGTAACTCCTTATAGCAGCATAGATGTTAAAGTTCAAATCTGGAAGTGTGTGTGGAGCCAGTACAAAATAACACAGACACCTACAACAGGTAGGACCATCTGCAGGAAGTACATCCCCAGCTGTCACAGGCAACAGTATAGTGGGTTCACAATGCTAAAACAAAACCCTGTTTTAAACTAGTTACTAGTAGTCAGGAGAAGGGGCAACTCTTAATGGCTTTTCCAAATTCTCATTATGCACATCCATTAAGAAAACCTTTTCATTTCAGCCCATACTTAGTGATGGCCACTTCATACCCCATTTGTTCTGGTACCATTAGTGCCTTTTAACTTTAATAAATGCCCTGCTTATCTCTCTGCTTTCTTCTATTCCTGAAAAGACAATTTTAGACTCTATTTCTTCTCTTCATCAAAGTAATCAAGTTTTTTCCGTTTTTTTTTTTTTTGTGTGTGTGTTTTTGTTTGTTTGTTTGTTTGTTTTTGTTTTGTTTTTTTTTAAGACAAAATCTTTGGTCCCCCGTTTATTTGACTAAATCATCCCTGAGCTGGGCTCAAGATCTCTTCTGATATCACTAGCTGGAAAAAAAATCAGCAACAATCAGTAGTTTAAAATCCTCTGCATAATGAACTTACCTTTGAGTTACAGTGTTGCTTTCACATTTTATTCTAATAACATAAACCCACAATAACCTATATAAAGATTCCAGTGCAACTCGGGACATTTTGGGATCTTTATTCTGTAAAATAAATGAAAAAATACAGTTACTCTTGTCTGTGAGAAAATTCTATTTTACTTCTTTTTTATTTTTGAAAATATTTTCTTTCTTTTTTAAACAATGAAAGTTGATGTGTTTAATACTGACTACAAGTTTTTAATACTTTTTCATAAAAACAGACCTGTATTGCATATTTTCAGTACTACCTAAATTTTAACTACTAATTCCAGCTCCTTTTACCCGTCTCTTACTCTGAAGACAAAGGAGTAACTAAAAAGCAGATGAACACCAAGAATGTATTGCTTCCAAGAACTTTTCTCAGAAAGCAACTGGTAATGAATACCTACTTCATAGTAAACTAATTTACAGTTTGCCTAAAATATTGGAGTAGCTGCTCTGGATCAGGCACAAAGTCTAATTCCATCACTCAGTTTGTGAAAGCAGACAGTAGCAGGTACAGAAGAAAAGAATGCAAAACAAGGCAGGCACACAAGGATGCGTCTCTGGATGTGGCTTCACACAAGTCAGCCATTTCCTGCAGGCAGTATTAGTGTTTATCCACTTCCAATGAATTATTACAACAATTAAGCTAACTTTCCTTGAATTAATATAAAATTCTGCAGCATAATTCAGTTTAAATTATGCATTGGATGAAAACCAGTTTTTGTCTTAAAGCTGTTACTAGGAGTTTGGCTTTGCTCCTCTGAGCTCTTAAATTGTGCAAAACAGTAAATAACATTCTTTGTACCAGCTCCAGAAATCTCCTTTTCAGCTAGGGATTCTTGGTGTATTTTTAATTTTGAAGTGTCCAGTAAGATTCCTGGACTTGGCCATAAGTATAAGCTTCTGAATATAACAAATTATTCCCAGTTGTCTACTTTCTAGGCATTGTCTCAATTCAAACTAACAAACCCAAACAAGAATAACAAAAAATCAGCAAAAGAACCCCAAAACCAAACCTTCCCCTATCTCCAGTGAAGTTTCTCTCTTTCAAGAAATACCAGCGCATTGACTTGAACCTAATTAATTTCATACTTTTTTAATTAGCCAATTAATCAGAATAGCAGATGACTTTGTCCTTTCACAAAGGGTGTAAGTGGACCTAAGACCATGCTGTTCAAAAAGAGAGGGTCTCATCCTTGGTTCCCTCCTCCACAACCTCAGTGCTCCCTCTGCATTAACTCTAGCAGTAAGAAAGCCCAACTTGCATCAGTGAAGCTGATCAAAATAATTTAATGTCCATGTCTGTGCAACAGACTACACAAAGGAGAGTAATTTGGATGGCTTTAACACAGGTGGGTCAGGACTACTGGTTTTGGCAGCAGTTTAAGAAAGGTTGAAAGCCTATCACAGAATCACAGAGGCAAAAGAGGTACTTGAAAGTAAGTCATACAAGTAACATACATGACTGACTTCCAGAATATTAGAAGGAATAAATTAACTCAGTTTACATCAATGATAATGCTATTCTACCCTCTCTTCACACTCAGTAATGCGTTCTGCCATCATCTCTGCATTAGCACGTCTGTAACTAGGCTGGGGGTAAATTTAGAAAGGTGATCTGGACAAAATCTAACCAGTAAAATGTTACACCTGTCCCTGGTTAGTATTCACACAGATAACTGTGCCACTGTCCAGTTAATTTACCAGCAGTGCTACTGTGAGGAAGAAGCTTGCTTCTTTGTTATAATGAAAAAAAAAAAAAAAGAAGGTATAAGGAGGCATTCCCCTATTAAAAAGTTACAAAATAAATCCAGCACTACTTTTAATATCCGAAGCACTGAAAATTTTCATTATCTCTTCCTATAATGTTAGAAGAAAATCGCTTTTCGATCTGATCTATGGCACCCTTCTTGTAAACCTGGTGTATGTTAGTATGTTGATATGTTAGTATTTCCTTTTCTCTTTGACATTACAGCAATTAGAATAAGGTATAGAAGGCTATGTAATTCAACAATCTGGCCGAATTTTAGCGGATGTCTCTCAGATTTTAAAGCACTCTATCTGTTGGGTTTTTTTAACATGGCTTTATTTAAAATCATAAAACTTTTAACATAAATAATGATATCAGCAGATTATGAAATTAGCTGTCAAGAACAGTGTCTCTGTTACAAAATCAAAAAGGTAACAGCAAATCTACAGTGGTTTTACATGACACATTAAAATGAGCCAATGAAACAAATCTCAATGATGGCAAGAAACAAAAGAGCATTTTTTCCATGTTAGTCAAATGTAGTCACTTACTGAAGAAAGTACTTTTTAATACTGATGTTAAACTTTTCTTCTGTTCTGAACTAAAACAATTTCTACTTTTTAAAACCTGCAAAACCAACAGTGTAAAAGTCTTTCAAGTTAGTGCACTGCAAGTTGTAAATCAGTTTCACATTTTTTAATTGTGAAAATGTTTTCAGTTTGTTTGCATGCAAGACACTTTGAAATGAATTAACAGAAAAATCCATACATCTGCATAGGTAGTTTACTTCCAGCGGAAACATGCACTGCTGTTCAGAAAAACCACCTGTGATACTGATAATCAATATCAAAAGACACACTTTTCACTCCCAAAGAAAAATTGGTATTTGATAATTCTCTGATCTTTCTCCTTTGCTCCCTGGCAAGAAAAACAGATCTTGGAAACATTAGCTATTCTTAGTCCTGTTACTTCTTAACAGTACTAACAACAATTTTACAAACAAAGGAAAGCACAAACTACAACAAAAAACATTAAAAAGAAAATCCAAATCAAAAGTATTTACATGAGACAAAGCAACATTTCACTGAGTTACAACAACATATTAACTCACCTGCAGTGTTTCTATTTGTTTTCTGATACTGTTGTTAGATGGCATCTAAATAAAGCAATGTGAGACAGCAAAACATAACAAACATGAGAATGGAAGGCACATGCATGTTAGATGAAAAAAAGCACAAAACCAACAGACAGCTGTCTAGCAAGGACTCTATTCAGTAGAAATAAAGAGTTTGCTATAGTAGCAGAAAACGCTCCTACAGCTTTCAAGGTTTTGTGGTAACAGACGTTATGGTCAAACTCTGAGGAAAAAAATATTCTTTTTCCACACAACAGTGGTGCAGAATGATAGACACTGCTCTCTCCCATTTCAGCAGCTTTCTTACATGATCCTTCTTCTGCCCAGAAGAGGTGGTAAAGATACCACAACAACACAGCTTCATCCAAGAATTTATCAACTTCCTTACAAACTTACTAGAATTAGTCTGTGTAAATACTAGTCAAAAAAGTAACCAAAATGTTTTACAATACTGATCCAGTACTGTAAAACATACTCTGTCTGCTGAACAAATTCAGAATTTTGTCTATACCACTGTGTAAAAAAATGTCTGCTGGGCTCAATGCTGAGACAGCATCCCAACTGTGGGACAAAGCCAGATATACATAAACCAAAATACACTTTTTGGTACCCTTCTGGTCTAAACAGATTCTTAAAACTCACTTATCTGCTATTTGCATTGGTCCAGACCCCCAGGTTTCCTGCCGCCAGCAAGGCTAGGGTGTTTTCCCCATACACTAAGCTGTTTTGAGGATAACTGAATGCAATGTGCACTGAAACCCAGCACAAAGGGTTTACAAGGGCCACAAATATCACTAGGATTAGGATTCAAAGCACTCTCGGGTGCATTACCAAGTACAGCATAGCACCAAAATGTAAGGCAGGGTATGAACTGCATCAGGCACTATGGAGCATGAGGGAAGATGTGAGCTTTCACACCATGGCAAAGGGTAAACTGCTTGTTTCTGTCACCAAAGTGTGACATGGTGTTCATGGCTAGGTAAGAGTTTGCACTGGGCAACCTCCAGGGAATAAAGTGAGCACCACGAACCCATGAGCTACGTTACCTCCTGGTGACTTGTTAGTGTGCCTGTACTCTTCACAGACTATACCTGTGACAGAGTCTAAGTCTTGTCATTATTTCTATTGCTAATTTGTTAATTGCAGCAAATACAGTAGGGGTAGATGAACCTTTTCAGTGCTCTAAGTATTGCCCAGTAACTCAAAATTACTTTATTAAATAACAAAGACACTGAAGACAATGAATTTGGAATACCTTAATTCATTTCACATATTTAAGTAAATAAGGAGATAGGAAATCAGGAAATAAAATGGGGAAGTGGAAATCTAAAAGACTAAACTGCTGTGAAATTCAGATTTATAAATTAATGAGATTACTTATTACAGAGTGCATGCATTTAATTAGCTTCAGAGACAAAGGAACACATTAATTCATAAGACACATGAGGACAGTGGGGGTGTATTTTTCAAGATTAAACTCAAAAAAGTTTCTGAACAAGGCAGGCACCCAAAAATATCAATAGTACTTGGTGTGCCAATTTAAACCAAGCCATAAAATACCCTGAATAACTCAATGATGGCATAGCATCATAACACCGCAAATTCTGAATTGCAGAAATTCATATGTGGAATTTCTGCTGAATAGAGCCTTACAGTAATTGTGTTAAGCTGTTAGTGGTTAACAAAATTAGGCAAAATATAAAATGCATGCTCAGCAACTACCAGTTAAACTCACTGGCATTTATAGTTTTAATACATCCATTATCAGCAATGGACATTATGCCAGAAAAGGGCAACTCCTAGATTGTAAGAGTTTTTTTAAAAGCTTTAAAAATAAAAGTACAAGCAGCCTCCATAAGCAAAGTAAACCACAAAACAAAAATCAAGGCAAATATTGCAAAAGAACTGCAACGTTAGATGAAAAATATACAAAACCCAACAAGCAACAGAAAGGTGTGAAAGATGTTGTGAGAACAAAATGACCCTTAAAAACAATCCAAGCAGCTAAACCGGTTCATGCTGGTTCATGTATTTTACTAAAAAGCTTCGGAGTTGTCTCTCATACCTAACCAGAAACAGTATTGCCAAGGAGGATCAAAGAATTTATTAATATTTTCAATTTCAATACATTAGGCAAAATCATGAATCATGTTAATCATCATTAAGGAAAGAGCATGTACAACAATGAAAGCTACAGGAAAGTCACTTAAATCACTAATTTCTAAGTATCTTGATGTCTTTGTCAACCAATTGATGCTTACAATGCTATCAACAGAAGTCATGAGTTAAAGGGACACTGTAATTGTTTTTTTAAAATATGTATCACAGGCTGTAGATAAAATGTCTTTTATGGTCTTGCAATTCATTTTCTGTTTATTCAATTAGTGAACGAGAGAAATTCTGTAGTTCCCATACATTCTACTTAGAAGAGCAGACAAGTAATTTATTTTCTCACATAAAATTTTCACATGAAGAATTACATTTAGTACTTTCTCTGGCATGAATAGTCCTTATTAGCAGATGTTTCTGCAGATTTTACTCAATAAAAATGATAGTCCCCAAGGGGACCACACCTATTTCCAACATGACATAGCATCACAAAAATTTATTACTAAGTTTAATACAAAAGGAGACTTAAAACATTTAATTGCTTCTTTTTTTTTTTTTTAAAGAAAAATATTTCAGTGTCCTTTTAAACAGCCAAATATTCATTGTCTATTTGGCACGTGAATATTGAGAACATATCGGAATAAATACTAGTGATTTGCAACAATTCCTGAATTGAAAAGGATTCTTACCTTTAGATGTGACAAACAGTTCTGCAGGAAAACGTGCCAGTTATTTAAAAAAAACTGTTTCTGACTGACACACAACAGGCAGGTGATCAATGGATACAAAGCCTATGAGCAGGGGGGAAAAAGAATTGATCAAATTGCTCTTTGAAGACCTCCTAAGTTGTGTACATTGAGAATGACACACAGTCGGTTCTTGCCTCTTAGTCTCACAGCCTTTCCCCTGCACTGGGACACACGTGCCAGGCACAGTGCCCTTGGTACAACCTCTGTGCTCTAAGAGCTCACGGTGTAAGATTGTGGCAGTGGGACCAAGGTGAAGCTCATCCTCTAGCAAGGCCTGATCTTAAGCAAGGACTGAGAGCAGGTCTCAACCCTTTGTACAACGTTCACTCTTTCCCTGCAACCACAAAATTCAATTCATGGAGTCCTATATGGTGAGTGAGTGAACTGCCTCTAGGAATATTGAGGAAAAATACCAAATCAGTAAAAACTGAGGCCTCCTTAAGGTTGTCAGAATGTTAATTCTGCTCAAGATCTACTTTTAGTGAGATAGGAAGCAAAATTCAATTCAATTTAATTAAGTTCCATGAATATGCAGAGCATTGCTTTGCTTTAGTAATGTAAGATTTAATAATTCAATACATAATGGTGATTAATACCAAATCTGACTGTAGATCATCTTGTTATGGAGCAAAATTAAAGACTGAGGGTGAATAGGTAAATTGTAATCTTGATACAACAATGTTTCTAACTTCATAAATAAAATAACATTTTGAATACTACCATCAAGCACTTTATGTAATTCTTACCTAAGGAGTTTAACCACATACAATGATATATGCTTTAAATGTGCAGAATACTGGAAAGTAGTATTTGTCCCTAACATGAAAGTGAGAATAAACCATTTTAAATTCACTTGCAGTTACTGAATACACCAATTGAAATGCAAAATTTAGCTCTACAGTTCCAGCAAAGTGAAGTGAATCGACTTGAAAACTGGCTGCCACAGTCATCAAGAACTACCAAATATTGCATTATTAAGAGACAATAAAAAAATGTTGAAGAAAGAAAAAAAAAGTGTCTGAAGAGAGGAGAGAAAGAGGCAGAGCAGGGCTATTGAGAGACTGCTATTTTGCTCAGAAAGTCCTGTCTGACACTTCCATCTTTTAATCAAACGTAATTTAAATATACAGACTCCCTGAATGCAAGTTCTTCATAGAAGAGACATTAGGTCAAATAACTGTGCTAGAACCCACTAAAATAATCAAGAACAAGCACAGATTTCAAGACAAATCTCACATGTGGGATAACAAAGAGTACATATCTGCATGAAGAAACGAAGCAAAATTAGAACAAATACACATATACTGTGGGAATTTAATTATACTTGAACTGAGAAGTTAAGATTTAAATTAACACGGCTGTTAGCTTTTCCTCATGTAATGTACAAGCTTAAGAGCCTAAGATGAGCAAAATGGAAAAGTTGAAATATTTCTTTGAAATACCAGTGAATGCTTCTTTCTTGAACTCAATTCAAAGGTAGTCTGATAAAGCATCTCCACAAAATTTTTCAAACATGGCACATTCACTTCATTTTTAACAGCCTATTGAGAAAAATACACACATTAATGGGTTTAAGAATTCATACCGAAGGCAATTTAAATATACATTAAGATGATCATGAATTCAAGACCACTCAAAAGTTAAATCTCACATTAGGTAAGCATTTGAGTGTATTTATCTGAAATATAAACAAAAACATACGAAATCATGCCATACGCTAAAACCACTCAGTTAAAATAACAACTAAATAAAACAGAAAACCTCATCTCAACAAAACATAATAGGCATAACTTCAAATATATTTAAAAAATTAATATCCATAACTTTTACACTGTTCCCCTCTTCACTGTTCCCCTTTTATGTCCTGCTGAAAAAGGAAAACTTAGGAAATTATCCACAGGATTACCAGTCAACCAACCATGCAAGTAGTCTTTGCTCAGCCTTCAGGATTAATGAAACAAACATGTGGAGCCTTACACCTTTTTTACCCTATTCTTGCATACAGAATAGGTTTCCTCCCACAAGCCAGACACGTATCTTCTTTATCAAAACCTCTGCAAGTCTCTTAGGCTTTTCTCTGGACACTTATGATGATCCATTTAAACGTTATTCTCAGCCTACTCTTTTATACTGATGGGGTGTTAGAGAGGGGATTGACATTTTTGGAAGAGATCCTCTCTACTTACAATTTCCCTACAATATTAGGTAATTCTTTGTTAGTTTTATTACTTAGGGTTATTACTATTATATAAATACTATATAGATGAACATTATTTATCATGTCCATCTTGCTAAAAGCACTCTGAAAACATTCATGATATGGAAGTGTAAGAATAGTACGTATCTCTGTAAAGTGTGCAAATTCAAAAAGAAAGAACTGAGCAAGCAGCTATGATTTAAATAACTTCCTAAATACCAAATTATTTACTTTTTGCTATTCTTCAGCAATAAATTGATTGGTACCCTGCTAGTCCCATATGCAACATCAGTCAGTCGATGCCAGCACCACACTGCTGCTTTGGGATATAACCTTAGGCTTACAGATCAGCCTTAACCTCCCTGCTGTAAAATATGCTGTGATTTGTCATACCTGCAGGGTCCCAATCAGGGCACGTTTTTTTAAAATGCCTGAATGACTAAGCAAGAGAATGACAGCAAAGAAGTCTAAATGCTGAAACCTAACAGCTTTCTCACTTGAGCAATTTTCTGTATCCAAGATACAGAAAAATCTACATTCAGTTCCTTCTGTTGCTTCAAAAATATTCAAACTTGCATCTTCCGAGACAATGACTAACCTGCTCAACTGCATCTCAATCTGGGATGGGGCTCTTCGCTTCTGTTTAAGAAGCTCCATTTGCATGAAATGATTAGAGACTCAGTGAGTCAGAAGGAAAGATCAAGCCTTCCTCGCCAACTGTTTAAAGCACTGATTCAGGCTGTGTTGGTAGGAAGCCATGCTCACACCACCATGAGCACCTGGCACAGCCGGTGTGTGTGCCTCCGTGCCTGCCACAGGATAGTCCCCATTCCCAAATGCTGCTTATGCCTCATCATTGTAGGCATAGTTTTCACTATATTTATGATTGTGCACACTAGTATTTGCACTTATCTAAATGCTAAGTACTTTCACTCTGCACCTCCACTCCAGCTGCCAAGAAACAAAAAAAGAGTTCACCCTTTAATAGGTCAAAAAATTCTCCAGAAGAGTGTAAGTATGCCCTGCTAAGATCAAAACTTAATGCAAAAAGCAGCTACTACCAATAGCACTTCTTTGTCTTATGAAGAATGATTGTCTCCTTTCCAATAAAAAATAACAAAACCAAAGCAAAACCACACACACACACACACAAAACAACCAGAAAAATGAAAAAACTAACAACAACAGGAAAAATCCCAAAGATTAAAACCAGGGAAGGAAGAGACATATTTTTCCATAGGCCAGGGCAAGGCAAACCATTTGAAAGAGGATGTGGAGTTCAGAGAGATTTATCTTTCCCATGAGCTTGCTCAGATGGGATCCCCACCCAATGTGCTAGTTGTTGTAGATCCTATTCTACAAAACAAGACCTACACATTCCAATTTTCCATATATAACAAGATATGCCCCTATAATCAATCACAACATGGAGCCATGACCTGACATTTATTGGGACAGTGTGCCAAACACACGGTGGCCTACCATCTGCTAATGTAACTAACAATTTAGACTACAATCACAGCAAGTATCCATCTACTATGATGAAATTATCTGAGCTTGTGGTAAATGGTCAGCTTGAGCTATGCATACTGAGCTGCCATAACTTCTCGTTGACCTGTTGAACAAGCTTCACACAAGCAGCCTGGAAGAAGAAGAAGGGCCTGTCCTGACTGAAAGCATTCTCACAAGCAGCATTACACACAGCGTACATCCAACACTGTGAAGATATCGACGGTTTTTAATTTGTTCTGGGCTGCTGAGTGAAATTTCTATTTTTAGCTTTCAAACACACACAGAAGATGACTGACTGCTCTTTCCACTTGAAGGAGTGGACATCTACCTCTGTGAATGATTTTTATTTAACTAGCCAAACCCTACATTCTTCCTTCCTGCACAGGAGATCACACTCTCCTTATCAGACTGTAAAAATGTTACAGATCTTAGCTTATTCTAGAAAGAACTTAACAGGTTTCAGCTAATAAAGAAAAGTCAACAAGACCCTTGAACAAACAATATTCAACTCAGGAAATCTCAAATTTTTAGAGCATGTAGAAAATTACACAGTGTTCTGGTGATAAAGGTATCTAGAAAAAAGACAATTTTTAAGAGGTCTAAAAAAAGATTGCAAACTAGGTAACATACAGACACATTTCCCTTTAAGACTGTGTAGGTGCTTATAATGTACTTAACAGTTACAGAATCCTAGAATGGTTTGGGTTGGAGAGGTCCTCAAAGACAATCTATTTTCAACACCGTTGCCATAGGCAGGGACACTTTTCACCAGAGCAGGCTCCTAAGGGCCTCATCCAGCCTGGCCTTGAGCACTTCCAGGGATGGGGCATCCACAGATTCTCTGGGCAACCTGTTTCAGTGCCTCACCACTCGCACAGAAAAGAATTTCTTCCTAAAATCTAATCTAATCCTATGTTCCTTCAGTTTGAAGCCATTCCCCCTTGTCCTACCACTACATGCCCTTGTAAAAAGTCCCTCTTCTGCCTTCTTGCAAGTCCTCTTTAGGTACTAGAAGTCTTTTTGAATCTGTAAAAATGTATTATTTTGAGGATTAATTGAAGCAATTTTAACAATGACAGCCCAGTTGAAAGTGTGAGGAATAGTGGGGCAGGGTGGGATTAAAATACTTACAGCAGCCACAGGTATGAGAATTTCCACAAACAAACCAGCAAGGGCATGTTTTATATCTTTATCTTTTACTTCCAGGAAGTATTGAGCACACTCCTTTGTAAGAAAACATCAGAAAAATGTTTAGAAAAAAGAATACAAATGTAACTATGCCATAAAAATCACTAGCAGTATACCATTAGTTGCCTGTTTGAATTTAAAACAAGCAATATGTCTAAGTCTTACATTTCTTGACAATATCAACTTTACAAAACATTAGAAACTTTAAAACTTCTTTCCCCAGCAATTAATCTCAAGAAATTGAAAGGAGAATATTTGTAATACCAGATAGCTATTTACTGTCTACTCAGAACACAAAGAGTACTCAAAATACAATAGAATATAAATATGCACATTTTTCCTCAGATTATTCTGAGGCTTTAAAAACATTAATGCTTATCTCTATTAAAAAATAAATTTTACTCTTATATATGCATTTTCAATATGACTTTGCTGCAAAAACAATGTGACAGAGAATTAAGTATTCCACACACTATAAATAATACATACACAAGTTTGAACACGCAGTATCTGAAAATTTACTGAAGTGGCTTTAAAGAAAAGTGTGTCTTGGCATCTCAGTTGCTAAAGAAAGGATATATCAAGTAATTCTTTTCTTGAACATGTGACTTTCATAAAGAAAGAAAATTATTTGATTGCTACCCATTTTCATTTGATCTTAAATTTATGTATTACAGGTTTGCTATGTTACTGAGACAATTGTCAGAGGTGTCTCCTTATGCCAGGTGCTCACAAACTGCAGAAAAACCAATGATTCACAGCTCTGAAAACTTACAAGCTGAACAGAAAGGGATAAAAGATGGCACACAAAACAGAGTGACTGATCACAGCAAGTGTCATTGTAGCTTCATGAGTTACACAATCAAAATGATGCTCATTTCAGTTTTCTGTACTATTCATTTACCTGCATGAACTGAAATGATGCTTCAAAATCCTCCACAGGGTACATCTTTACTCGAAAAAACTTCATTCCCATAATCAAACTGATGATACTTTGCACTATATGAGGACTCTGTTCTTTTTGCCGCAGTTCCTTTAATTCAGTAACAAATTTCTTCCTAACAGCTTGAAACCTGAACAAGGGATATAGATGGCAATTATTTGCATTCTTAGTTACTTTTATATGAGGTCTATAATTTTGAACTGTTTTCTTTAGTCTGTAATGATAACAGCACCAATAGTAAAAGAAACACAAGTAAAATGAACCCTATACTTAAAATTTAGGCATTTAGGAGTGCCTGTTATGATCAGCACATTCGAATACACACATTAACTAAACGATTGACTCATACAAGATCTCCTTTCCCTGCATGTAGAGGTTGACTGCAAAGAAACTATACTACAGATTATTACTTGATTTATTCAAATTTATTGTGCTGGAACATGAGACAGACAAACCAGACTACACCTGTCTATACTTGACACTTACAGGAGGCAGAGGACATTAATAAAAGCCACTATATTAAATAGGCCTTAATTTTCCCCCAAAACCAAGAAGAATCAGAGACTGAACTTACTTTGATTGAGCAAGAACGCCTGTCACTTCTGCATATAAGTCTGCAATAATATGCACATTCCCAGTGTTGGTTCCTGAATACCTAGAGAAAAAAAAATTAAAAGGAAAAAAAATGTTAAACAAACCTTTGTTCTTTTAAGTCCCAAACAAGTTCTCAATTACAAATAAAAAGATTGTTCCTCAGCAAGGCAGATTATTAACATAAAAATAATGAAAATCAAACCTAAAATTCATGGGTGACATGTAAAGTGATGTAGTTTCATTTCTCACTTCATAAGAAACATATCCTGGATAGGAAGTTATCCAAACTCAGACTTTTCTTACTCTGTCTGACTACGAAAATTATACTGTACATTCTAAGCAAAATGAACTCAGTGTTATATTGAATGCAGCTGTGTTCCTTCAATATATGTTTTCAATTTAAAGACATCAACCAGTGTTCATTTACAGTATTAACACCACCATGTTACATGTGAGGTAAAGGAGAACAATCACAACAATCAAGCACAGGCTGGTAATACACACAAAATATTTTAAAGTACGCAAGTGAAACTTACCCTTCCTTATGTTTAAAGTGCTTAAAAGCCAAGTTTAGAACTTCATGTACTAAAGGATCTGGCACTGGATGAACAGGTATCTGAAATACAGATATCATTTACATGTATGCAGCTATGCATGAATACATATACGCATGTATAAAACAAATAAACAGTACTGTGAGATGCCCTACAGAAGTCTCTCCCACTAGTGTCAAAGGAGACATCCTTAGCTGACATGTGATAAAGTTAATTATGCAATATATGAATATTTACACAATCTGCATTGGAATTCTTCTAAATTATTTTGCATAATGGTTCCTAGGGATTAAATTAATAACAAAATAAACACAATTATGTAAATATTATGAATTTGTCATCAAAATTTATCAGTCTAGGTTAACTATGCATCTTTTCACACTTCCTACTTTGTGTGGTATTACTACTATAGGTATGACCTCAAAATGCAATTAATCTTGATATAAAGGAAGAAAACAAAACAAAATTAATGAAAAAGTGATGATCATCTTTATTTTAGACTTTCTGCAGATGAAAGCAGTCAAAACATATAAAAATCTTCCTAGTAATAAGTAATAACAATTTGGTGAGAACCAAAACCAAGCACTGATTAGAAGGCCCTTTTCTTAATGAGGTTCTCCTTGACGTCACCACCTTTCTCAGGTTTAAAAGTAAACATTTGCTTTGAAATCAACTGTAGTCTGTAAAAAAAGCACTATTTATGATTATGAAGTCATAATATCTTGAAAATTTCAAAGCAACTTAGGTAGGGCCTAGGATAACCCTACTACACATTACTGCTTAAGTGTTTAAGATTTTCACTAAAATACATTATTCTCTTGTCTATAAAAAATTAAGCACTTACTGATTGAGAATTTCATACTCTTATGCATCAAGAAAGTTTTTTGTTCAAGAATTTCTGGTTCCTGGAACTATTACTGGCTATTTACATGCATATTCATAAAATGAGCAACATGTAACTTAAACAGAAGATTTTTGTTCCTACATAGATCATGTCTGTCACCCTCTCACCAGCTGCTCTGTGCTTATTATAGAAAGGGCTGGACCATATCCTTTGCATCCTCTAAAACCAACTCTTAAGAATCAAAGAGTGATAGGACTCTCATGAGGAGGGGAACATGGAGGTAATGTGAATGTAAATGTGTTTATTGATAAAAAGCCATCTTTTCTGTGCTGTTTGGCTGCCTAATTGCAGATTCACATTATAGGAAGAACACACGAACCCATCTTTGGATAACTATCAATATTAAATTGACCTAAAGATTCTCTTAAGTGGTGTATCTATGTTTGCTGCCCTATTGCAGGTCCTTATCCTTACCAGAAATACCCTTATCAGAAAAATTCCTGTCTTGTCTGGAGTACGTGCAGAAGAGACTCACCAAGCCTCTCTTCAAACCAAAACTTTGGCACCACCTTTGGAATCACTGGCAACATGTGCTCTACTCAACAGAAAAACTAGTACCCATTCAAAATACAGAACCCCCCATACAACCCTGCAATTCCACGCAATCTATTCTATTTCCCTTTTTCTTTTGCACTGGTAGAAAATCTAGGTAGGGAGAGAGCATGAACTATAGATTTTCTGTAAAACACTAACATGTTAGAGTTTGAAGCCAAACCCTACTCTCTTGTCCATACACCAATGCAAATGATTTATTAACAGAAAATGTTTGTGACGTTATCTAGCATTACACTATGGAGCCATGCAAAATTACATACCCTTTTTAATTTTTTGAAGTGATATTTTAATCTTGTCATTCAATGATTTCACACTGTGTTTGCAAAATGTTTAAGCAGACAAAAGGTACATATTTTTTACAGTTTTTGCAGTACATCAGTACAAAAATTAAAATCAGTTAATAAACACCAGCATTAAAAGCAAAATATTAAAATTAATTTGCCAAAGCAAAAGAGCTTACCTGTTTTAGAACTTCTATTAAAACTAAACAAAAAATGAAATCTACAGCTAAGTCCCTCCTTTCAAGTAGATAATCTCTTTCACGTTGCTGCTCATCCCTAAAATAAGAAATCAAGAACACAGGTATCATACACAAGACTGAACACAAACATTGCAGAGACAATGACTGCAGCACCCTTCATGTAATTGCTGTTGCGCATGTATATAAAATGGATAGCTGGAAAGACTTTGGGTTCTGGAACAGAAGTGACATCTTGCCCCCTTCTCCTGAAAGGGCCTGCCAACAACCAAAACAATTTGAAAAGGGGCAAACTATTTTGGAATTAACAGCATCCAACTTCCTTCTGTATATCCACACCAGAACCATTAAGTCCCTTTATGCATACTATTTACACCAATACACTACTTCAAAGAAGTCTGTGCTCTTTCTACACAGATTTATGTAATAACAGAACCAAACACAACATACTTGTCACAAAAATACGAAGCACACTTCTTTTTGAGAAAGCACACAAAAATCAAACAGACTTCTGGAAGGAAAACTCTTACCCCTTTGATTTTGTGCTTGATCGAGGTCTATACTCATAAGATTCATCTTCTGTTCCATTTTGGCGCCTGTACCAGTCAAACAAGGTGCGTAGTAAGGAGGGGAGACAGTGCTCTGCTACTGAGCTCATAGAGCTTATCAACTGAAAAAAAGGTAAGAAAAATACTTTAGCATGATAAAGTAGTAAAAATCCTAGAGTTAAAATCATTCTTTCAAATGGGTTTCAAATGTTAAAAACCATGTATCATGTAGCTTTAGAAAATGGTAACTTTATGTTCATTTTCACCTCAGACAATTACTGTAAATATTATGATCACATTAAGACCAGTATTAAAATAAACTTATCCAAAGTGTTCCAAAGCTCAGAGGGATTACAGAACAACAAATTTATACAGATAACCTGTATAAACCATTGAGAAAACAGCAGAGGTTTTATGATGCCCCCAAATGTTGCCATACATATCTCTGAAGTGCATGTATCTTTACATTACAAAGGACAGGCAAGAAGTCACCCTTCTAAACTGAAGAGTATGTGACCTTCAAAAACCTGCTTCTTTGGTTATTATATAAACAAGAAAGAGAACCTTTTATACACTCTACACTGCTTTTAATATATTTGACTGATCTAGATCTCAAGCTACATTTACTTTCAGCACAACTCCCCTATCTACTTGCTTTTTTTTCAGAAAACCCGTAAGTAGTAAACATATCTGTGAAACAAATGTGACAATAGAAATCATTAGAGAAGGAAGACTTTAAGATGTTATGAAACTTAAATTCTCTAAACTTCCTCTAACTAACAACTTTAACAGCACTTGTAAGTGCCCAAGTTTGGAAAGGAGAAGAACGACTGAAGACAGCATAATGGCATTATAAACTCCCTTCCAGGAGGAAGCAGAGGAGGCCCATATTACTAACTGATTCTGTGTATTAATTACCTTTTGCATCTTTCAAATAAGAGATTTCGATAGAATCCATCCTCATGCCGTAACTTATCTGTTAGTCACCATTCCAGAAGACCAACATAACAACAATGCCATTATTTCTTCGTCCTCATTTGAAACATCTTAGGTGTACAGGCTTGAGGAAGGGATGGGGACAAGTTAACCTCAGGAGGACCTTTCTCAACCTCCTGAACACTTTACTCAGCTTGCTAACCAGTCAACTAGTTAAGTCACAAAAATTAAATAGTATTCTTGACTCTCTGAAAAATCCTTTAATTATATAAATAAATGGAGAAACTTCCTCAAAATAAGTAAAGTTATATCCTTATTCTGTAAATTCACAAAATTTTAAATCCCAGTACACAACACAAACCATATTTGTTCCTGATCTGAATAGGAACCAGGTTTCATTACGAAGTTTTCACTAGAATGATGAGAATTTTTTTTCCCTATTGTCTGTCAATAGAACACTCACTAGAAAAAGATTCAATGGAAAAACTAGGCATGCCTGCTGCAGGAGGGGCACACGTTGAGCTAACTTTACAAAAAGACGAAGGCAGTTATTGCAGGCAACACAAAACCATACAAGGCCTATTTAAAATAGAAAAGAACCAGAAGGCAGAAATTCTCTGGAGGATTATTCTAATGCCTCAGAACAAAGGCTAAATTTTAAGAATACCCTCATTCCTATACTAATATACATTGATATCTTTGACTGCTTTGTTAACCAAATGTATTTTAAGCCTGTTCCTTTTGCACTGACATCCATACAAAATAAACACCTAGTCAACCAGTCAATACCCATCAGACTTCTACACGTAGACAATAAAAACCAGCTCAATGTTACCACTTTAAAAATATACCATGATCTGAAATAAATCAGCACATGGTAAAAATGAATGTGGATACATTAAGATGTTACTCAAGAGAATTTTTTGATGTGGCAGGGGTCTAATGAACTTCCTTGGGGAAAAAAAAAATAGCAAAAACTTATGAAGGGGGAGAAGAGGAAAGAAAAACAAATTCAAGACACTTGTGGGATACTATTAAAACCCTTACATTTCAGTATGTGGAGCATCAGAAAAATAGAACTTTAATGACTCATTTGTACTGATAAAGCTTCAAAATATCTTCACAGAGATTTCATGTGCAAGAAATGCCAGCTGCTTGCATCAGCTTGGGGTACTCAAACATCTCTGCTGACCTCACTCTAGCCATCATAAGCTATCACGTTATAAACATTAATATACTTAAGGGGAAAAATTGGTTCAGAAAACAAATGAACAAACCCCTCTCATGAGTTAGTAAACTGAAGGTATTAATCTCAACATGAAATCATCAATGTAGGTGGTAATTCTCAGAATGAAAGCTAAACTTTATGAAGAAGGGATCTAGCACAACCACAGCAATACAAAATGTCTTTTGCCTTCAGAATTTACTGCCGATTCCCATATGCCAAATAACCTAAACACTTGATAATACACTAATTTCTCTTTCTCAAAAACTAACAAATTCTCTAAAAATAATGATACATCCAGTACATTGCACAGAGCTATGTTCATACAGCAGCTACACACACAACAGGGCAGGAAGCGATTAAGTGAACACTTAAGTTACCCTGTACTGTCAATGTAAAATGACTCCCCAAAGCAATTCTAACTCCTCTGCCCTCCTTCTGAACTGATGGGTTTATTACCAGAAGAAAAAGAACCAAGCTGCATTTTAAGCTTTACTAAACTTTTCTCTTGGGTTTTGCTGCAAGTTTACACAGTTTATTAATACTATTATCATTCACAGATGTTCCAATAGTTAGGCAATTTACATTGTCTTCCACAGAAACAAGCTGTATCACATGCAGTAAAAAATGTCATTGGTAAAGTGCTAAACCCAGAAACTACTACAGCATTATAATACATTTTCCTCTTGAAATGAAAAATCAGTTTTACATAATAATTATTTACTTTCTGCCAAGTTTTGCATCCTTTGCATTCTAATGAAGATACTGGAATTATCAGGAAGATGATATCTTTGCTCAGATTACATAGCTGCTAAGCAGAACACAGGCTATTTTTTATTTAAAATAATTACCATACTGCTTCGATACTAAATTCAAGACCATCTCTCATAAAAACAAATATTAATTTCTTATCTAAGAAATACATATTTCTCATATATTTCTTATATAAAAAACCCTTTGCTTTTAGCATTATATTATGCCTAGGTTAAAAGCAGCAATCCAGACAAAGAGAGCTCCTGTAATACCCAAGAGGACAGGGCTACACTAGTCATCATGACATATATTTCAATTCCTCAGAATGAAACGGCAAATCCTGCTCAAGTCTGAAAGGCCATTACACATTGCTAATTGCTGCACATAACATACCCAACAGCACGGTGAGAGGTAAAAAGAGAGAGATGCAAAGTTACAGTAAAATGATAGAGCCCAAATTCCAGCTATGGCCAAAATTCTGATCCTGAAAACATTGCTCAAGTTGTGCCTAATCATGAACAAGCCTGAACCTCAGACACATCTACTTTCAGTTACTGAGATGGCCAGGATAGGCTTCTGCATGATCATAAAGTTTTGGTGTCTTAGGACAAGAGTAGGAAATTGCCAAGTATGACTCCTACAAACAACAAAAAAAAAAGAAAAATACAAGCTATTTCAGTTTCAAGCTGTACAAGCAAAAATATTTTAAGAACTGCAATATATGCTCTATCAAAAAATTCCTGCCCGGTAGCTTCTTGATGTGCTAGGAATGATAAAAGGAAAGCACTGGTACTAAAATGCAAAATTTTTAACAGTTTACAAATAAAACAACATACAAATTTCCTTCTCATTTCCCAAAATTTCATTTCTTTTAGCTAAATTTATATTTTTGTTCCAATTAAGACCTGAAATGACAAATAGAAGAACTACACTGTTTGAAAACTAAAAACTATTGATTATGCCCACTTGGTCTTAATAGCAGCCCCTTCGGTCTGGTTGTGTTTCCAACAAAAATGACTTATAATCCCATTAAAATGGTACTTTACTTTTTCTTTATAGGGACAGGCAATACTTGCCTTTCTTCTTCATCCCTCTTCTCACCACTTACTGAGCTGAGAGAACAAGTGTTAATCAGATACCTCCTTAGTCCCAGAGTCATTCTTGTGTTCCAATCATGCTCTGTTTATCCCCAAAATACAATACTTAACTAGCTCAGACACTTTATCAGTAAGGTCACTTCTTAGACTCGAATTCCTAGCTCCAGGAGGACCTCTGAGTGAACAAGGTTAGACCAGCAACAGCTCAAGCTTCTCTGCTAGATGCTGTGGCTGTGCACTCTGGATCCTCCTCACTCCCACACTTTGCCAACCTCTTTTTTAATCTGTAATCTTCTGCACTGCTGGAAGTGTTTTTAATAAAGGTTTCATACATCAAGCAATGAAGAGAGAAGCAATTTTAATTTCTTTGGCCAAACAATGTTCAAAATCCCCTATCAAAATTCACAATCCCTGTCGCCATAAGGCAGCCATTTGGCTCTAACTCTCTAAAGCAGTTATTCAGTAGCATTAAAATTCAGATCTTGATGAACCCAAAGTAGATTACAAATAACCAAAGAACAAAATAAGAACTCATACGTGTACACACATATATATAGACACAAGCAAAATGCATTTTCCAAAAGTACTGTCTGTATTTTCAGGAAAACTAGTTTATTTCTATAGTACAAGATTTTTAAAGTTACATGATTTCTTTTTTAACTTCTCTTTACTCAGGCTATTTTTAGAACCTCTGTGTAGTTTAATACATGACTCCTACTGATTGAAAAACAACATCCTTAACTGAGGAAAACTGTGGCAGTAGGAAGGGGAAGCCAGAGTTAGTAGAAAATTTAGAAACAGTACTGACTTATGTATTTCCTTAGATCATTCCTATCAAGCATATTATTTAGCTTTTGTTCAGTTTTAAAACAGTATAATATACCGTAGCTGCCAAAGAATTTATAGCCTTCTCCTTTACCCATTTCCCTTGCTTCTGAGTAAACTTTTTTTTTCGGAAATAATGGCAGCAGGTCAGATGAAGATATTAAAAGGCTATATGAGGTTTTGTATGGTGGATTTATTTTCGTTTTTCTTTGAAAAGAAAGTTACACATCAAATACTATATGCTACTCTTTGATTCTCTTTTGGGAGGCAGGAAAAAAGGTGCATGGATGACTATTCATTGAAAAGTAGAGGCAGGTCCACAGACTTCACTGCCATGTCTAATACCTATATCTGAGGAGTAATAGAAAGCATGAAACAAAAATTCAGTTACAGAAGATATGGACAGAACACTAAACTTCATACAGCAGCTATTACTCTAACAACTAAGAACAAGAATGGACAATTAATGAGGCTTCATCTGAATGCTGCCCCTCCATTGCAAGGAAGTACTTATGGGACAAAATCATGCCTATACTACTGAAGAATTAGAAATGCAGAGAATAAACATCAATAAATTGAGTGGAGGGTCATTCCATGTACAGTTCAATTACTTACAATAAGTGAAACAGAACTGCCTCACAGTATGTCTATATTCTCAGCAAAGGACAAAGTAACATTTTGAAACTAACTTAGGCTTTCTGCCATAGAATAAAAAAGCCCTCAGTAACTGTTACTGAAATTAAATAAACACTATTTGTTTATAAAAACAGACCCAAAACACTGAAAAAATAAGGAATAATAGAAATAAATTAAGACTTTTTGTCCTCTACCACATTTCAGCATCTTTCCTCCATCAGCTCTCACTGCCACCTTCAAATAGTTAATCTATTCTAGCAGTTTCTTACCTACTATCATATTGTACAATGGAAAATGAAGCCTAACAGTCAAGGTCTAAATCTTCTGACACAGATACAGATATGGATGTTCCAAGTTATGACAACAGTGGAACAACTATCCTGCAAAAACAGAGCCCACATTAATCCAGTAAAAGTTGCCTTCAATTACATGTCTCCTACCTGATCAAACTGAAGGTCTTCACCTCTTTGAAGAGATCTGGACAAGAGCTTTTCCTGTTAAAAGAAAAATAAATTTCACAATTAAATTGACTGTTATCAAAGATAGATTCCTTCTTTCTCAGTTATATTACAGAACAAAAAAGTTACTTTTAATGTAAATGTATGCATTATTTTTCAGCTAGAATTATTTCTGAAGATGTGAAGTGTACTCACAAAAATGAATTTGGTAGCTAAACAGTGATAACATTAAAGATTCACAAACAGAATATGTCAAAGGCCTCTCCCAAACAGCAGGGCCTACAGCAGTGTGCTCAACAGAGATAGCTGCTGGTGGGTGTCATGGGTAACTTAGAAGGAAAGTCATTCCCATCTGAATTAACAAGTGTATTCATGTTCGTATATGCCAGTTCTTCTAAGTTACAATAAAAAATCTTAAAATGTTTTCACAAAGGCAGAGACAACTGTTCAGGGCATTTTCAATCCGCTCCTTCCCTGAACTGCAATGAAAAAATAAGTAGAAAATATAGTCCAGGAAAAGGAGAATGTTAATAATCACTTGCTTTACATTTGAAATAACTTTGTAAGGTACAGAAAAGCAGCAATATTACCAGAAATTAATTATTACAATATTTATTGCTATCAGTACCATAAGACATACTGTTCTGTTAAAAGCAAAATTAAATTCTTGGCAAAATAACTCAGTGAGGACTAAAGCATTAAGGAAACAAAATACTCATGAATTGTAATAATAAATATCAATCCTTACTAGTCCCTGTGTAGAGTACCAAATTATAAACTTAAAAGAAATTAAAATTTTATACCTCACCAGGGTAATCCAGAAAGGAAAAAAAGAAGAGGGAGGAGGGAAAGAAGAAAGAAAAGAGAAAACAACAAAGGGAAGGAAAAAAAGGAAAACAAAAAAGAACATTGAGTCCCACATACTGGCTCTGAGGGTCAATGATTCACAGTAAGCCAAGAGCTGCAGGAAGGGCTTTAAGGGTATACTCCAGAGCAGTAAATATATCAAGATCTGATGAGCATTTCTTGTTATTTTAGCAAATTTCAAACTACTCTTCACTTTCTAATATTATAAATGAGTCCAAAATGTTATCTTCAGCAAGGAAAGTAGAAAAATTACTCAGGGTAAGGAGTTAATAGCTTACATGAGATTGCAGTAAGCAAACAAGTTTTATGGAGCAAGGTAAGCCCAGTAGTAAGCTGGAAAAGCTATTAACTCTCCTGGTCTGGGATGTAAAAGGAGATACCAGCAATACTAATAGCCAGTACTGGTTGTGTCTTAGTACAAAGCAACTGCTCAGTAGTTTAGTATGAGACAACACCCAGGCTGTCAGATTGTTGACAAAAGCTTACAAAGTCAACATTGCTTGGTGGTTAACACTTGCAAGGCTGCAAGAAACAGACTATACGTTAAACAGATACAAATTCACATTGCATGTACCAGATCCAAGATTCAAACCGGCAGCTTATTTTTGCTTGTCCTAGTTGTAATCTTGAAAATACAACACAATTACTGACTTTTTCTCCAATGAGTGCAGCTGTATTTGCTGCTCAAAAGGACACAGTTTCCGGAAACTGTTACAGCCTCTGAAAACTTGAATTCAACATTGCCCAGGCAAAAGCATTTGCCTACTCTGAAAGTATAATTTGAAATAATATAGATACCAATTCATAAGCCATCTTCATTTTCTATAATCCAAAGAAATCCACTTAACTATCTAGGAAAATACTACCATTCATGTACGTTTCCAGTATGCCTAAATAAAAAAATATTTTAAGAAGCAGGTGGTTTGAGGAAAATGTATTTAATATTCTGAAATAGCTCTATTTGTTGATCAACTGATGTGTTAGTCAATGTCCTCTCACTATGTATTCAAAAGTAAGTGGGAAAAGGTTTCACCTTCTTGATTCTTTCAAATTCATATAATTTTATAAAATATGTTCAAAATACTGTTATGAGAACTGACATTTCAAAGTAGATATTAAAATCTCCAGAGACCACCTGCAAAGCAGAATTCCCTTTTAACTAGCACTCCTTCTCCTTTTTTTTTATAAGGAAGTGCCTACTGTGGGTGAATTCATGTTATCTGCACCATGCTTTTAGATAAACTGCACAAATAATTGTTATCTATACAGCAGAAACACAAGAAATGCTCCACTCCAGACAAATATTGTATCATTGCTAAATAAGCTGAAGGAGAATAACTAGAAAACTATTTCCTGAGAAGATGGAGAAGTGATTTTTCTTTTAAGAAGATGGGAAGTCAGATTACTTAAGTCTCCTTAGGATACAATGCCTCAAGATACCATGTTTTCACCATAATACTACAAAACTAGTACACAGGTGAAGAAACCTTATTATATCCACTGCATGTGTCTAAATAAAAAAATTGCTTAAGAAAAGAATAAAAAAGAGAAGCAAAATAACAATATGTAAATCTTTAGACAAAGAAGTTGAAAATCATGTCAACAGATAGCAAACTATTTTTAAGATAGTTCTGGAAGTTTAGCTTCCCTCCCATAATCTACACTAATTGAGGTATGTCTGTATCTCAATTGTTGATGTACTTTTAGGAATTTTACTATCAGAAAGAATGAAGACCTTGCAAGTTCATAACCCTCCCTATTGTGTTTCCTCAGCATTAAGGATCTTAACTGTTAAAAGGTAAATATCACTGTAGTTAATGTAACACTGACCAAACAAAGGTGACATAACCAAATAATGCTCTTGAACCCAGCCACAGGTTTATCAAGGCCTTTGAATTATTTGTATGGCTTTAAAATTTATTTTCTTTTAATGCCACCTTCTACCTCTGCTTTGTCATGGCTCCAGTCATCTCATATGATTTACAAAAATCTATCCAGCAGCATAAAGAAAAGGTCTGTAAACTGTAACTGAATTAACAATTTAAGATTTATTTTCCTGGCTTCCTGAAGTTGAGGGAGAGATGAAAATAACAAGGTCTACATTTATCTTTTACAAGTAAAAAGAAGAAAAAAAAAAAAAACACTACTGCATTAACCAAAGAGCAGTTTGTATCCATTGTGTAAAGGAGAAATGTCAACATATGGGCAGGCAGCAGAGACCAGGATGTAGACAGATGTGTGAGTGCTGTGCAAACAACTGCACCCATGGAAAAAAGGTACCACCTGTTGGCCCTTCTCCAGTATTCCCTGGCACCGTCCTCTGGTGGCCAGCACACCTTAGCAGGGTGGCTCAGACTTACACAGCAAACTAGTGTACTTTCTTCTCTCCTCCAGGGTGCAGGAAAGAAAGCAGACGAGGGATGCTGCCTTGCTTCCTGCAGCCCATGGCTGGGCAGTGCTTGCACCCCTGGCCCAGTGGCGGAGCAGAGCTCAGGAAGCACCATGCTGAAGTGATGCAGCGTGCTGAATTGTACTTCAAACCAGTTTTTGAAAGCACCTAGGCAAGACTTGCAGAAGTGTACAGTGAGCCATGTTTAGTATTTTCATAATGGAATAAAACCACTTGTGCTGGCAACAGGTTTACATACTTTTGCTAATTTTGACTTAAACATGAGACAACTACAATTTAGTAATATAGCACCTTACCAACTTGGTGGCACCATGTTAACCCTCTCCTTAAATTCTAACCATCCATATTTATATGCAGCTTGACAAAATACAAAACCATTGAGTTTATCACTGATATTTTTCACATATAGTTTATGTCATATTTGGGGAAGACTGGTATCATTCCTCAGTGTCATCCTTCTCAGATGAGAAAGAGTATTTTTCAAGCAACAACAGACTGTGTCTGAACCCTTTTTCCTTTAAAACTATATACTACTGCAAAAGATTTAGAATAATCGATTTTTTAAAAAGTGTTTTAATTTCATTTATTCACTAAAAGGACGATCTTCCTTCCTGCCATTACATTTGCTACTAGAATCATTTATTTTAAGCATTTGCTGATAAGCTCTTTTTGTAACTTTGGAAACAGAGTACTGGTATTACAATTTTGCAAGCAGAGAACTCTTAATTAAATTAGTAAAAGGAAAGTATGTAAGTAAATTCACAGCCAGAGAAACCATACAGTTACTTTTAAAAATCACAGGTCAGTTACTTCTAACTGAAACCTATACATCTAGCCAAAATGATATTATTCCCCCACCCCCAGATGCTGTCTTGATCTGCAGTTACTTTTTTTTTTTAATTTATTTTTTAATTCATTTTTGCTCTTCCACTGGCACGTTCATCTTCAAGGTTTAAAAAGTGTCTGGCTCCTAACTTTAATTGGTCTTGTTTCAGTTTTTCTCCAACAGCTTCATCCAACAGCCTTGCTTAATTCAACACATTAAAGATTTATGTAACACTATATATATTCTCCACATTTTTGTTTGTAGCCAAGTCATTCCACAGAATTAAATCACACTAAATGATAAAAGGCTTTCCTCTCTTCCATTAAAGCCTTTTCTCCAAACACAATCAGTGCCTTTCCAGTGCCCCTTCAGCCTTTTATCTTTCTGCTTAAATTTCATAAACTAGAACTGAATATTCAGTACCTAAATACAAAAATAAACCTGCTTAAGTACCTTTAATATTTCCTTTCAGCAAGACACCTAAGGATTTCCTTCTACCTTTTTATGTTACATGGGTTCAGGTTGTTTCACTTTTCTGCAGCTTTTTGCACGTCTTTTGTTGTTTTTCTATATAGTCCTTCCTTCCCACCAATATAAAATATGGAAAGCTTGTCAATTACATTTGATTCCATTAAAACACATTTTGTTTAAAGGACTTCAGCTTAGTAAATGAACCCTGACAGAACTGTTTAAAACCTTCACAAATGACTACTCTAGTAATGTTTACAATTTCTTATTTTATCCCAAAGAATTTTATACACACTGTATACACACAAAATATTAATTTCAGAATCTTTTACTAATAAGGTCCTGACAAAGGTAGACTTTATGTAATCACTATAAAACCTCACCAGACAACAGAACTGGGAATCACTCTTCTTTTAAAAGTGCATTATTTCAGTAGTTTCACAGAGTTCCTAATTTTTAATCCACTGGGAATTTTTGATTTTGTATGATTAACAGATTTAAAAACATTTGTTTAATTAACAGTCAACAGTGTGACAAGGAGACACAGCCTGGGATTGTTGTCAGAGGATTTATTCAATCTGGTCAAGGGACAAATTTTGCAGCAGAAGTGAACTCTAAGGCTATTGTATTCACCTTGCCACCATTATTCTGCTTAGCAGATTTAACTCCAAACTAGCTATGTCTACAGGAAAAGTTCTCTTCAGCTCAACTCAGCTACAGACAGTCTGTGTCACTGGCCAAGCACTACCCTGCCCATATGTTTAGTGGATGAATGGAAAGGGGGCTAAAGCAGCAGCACTGGGCACACAGATGGATAGCAGAGTGACCTGCCTCCCCTCCAGTTCGCCTCTCCTTTCTTAGCCAGGTACCCTTCACCATTGTGTGCCTCTTTTGCTACAAAGCTTTTGTGCTTTCCTTATGAAACTCTCCTGACTCTTTAGGATGTCTCTAAGCAAAGAGATAAGATTAGGTCTAAGTTGTAGGCTTGCCTGGTGCACAAAAACATAGGTAGAATGTATACCTAAGTCAGTGCATAGAAAGAAATGTTTCACTTCCTTCAGCTTTTTATCTGTCAATGGCTGTAGCTGAAGATAACTCCATCAGTTATCCCAAAAAACTTGTTTAGCCCCATTTTTGTGTTCTTTTGAACTGCTTCTTAATAGCATTTTTTCCTTAAGTTTCAAAACTGGGGCTTGAGTGCTCACACATGCACTTCTGCACATGAACACTTCAGTAAGCAGAAGTTTCAAACAGAAGCCTTCCATGAGCTGGCCTTCTGCAAGCCACAGCATCTCACCTGCTCAGCAGATTTCCAAGTTGTTTTTTAAAAAAAATGAAAAGGAAAAAGTTGGGTTTGTTTGTAGTGGGGATTTTTCCCCCCCAGAAATTTTGCATTTTTGCCTAATCTCCAATATATGCTAACTACTATATTACTCCAGGTGTTAGTACCATTACTTTGGAAAACAAACTGCATTCATCTTTTCTTGAAAGTATATTGTCCACGTATTACTTCAAAGAAATATTGACAGGAAACGCACTGTATTAGCGAAGGAACATTTTTTGTTGCTGCTATTTCCTTTTACAGCTTCATAGGACTTATGGATACTAAGAAGTCTTGTTTCCAGTAAGTACTAAATAATAGCTTTAACACAAGTCAATAAAACATAATCAGGTAGCAACCATGTTTGCAAAGCCTGTTTATTCTTGAAGTAATCCCTTTGAAAAGTCAACAATATCTGGGATGTTTTTTTCAGTAACCATGCATATGATACATCAGCCTACTTTAGAAAAAAAAGCAGGACTGTTTCAAGGGATACTATGAGAAAAAGGACTCACCAAAGGTTCAGCCATTACAAGTTCAATTTTCTTTTCAGCTTGAACAGCAAATTCCGCGAAGAGGCTTTTGATGACATACTCGCCAGGTTTGACATCTGGATCAATAGTAATATTAGACATGATGATGCCTCTCTTCTCCCAGGTGGAAACAACACTTGGAGAAACTCTACGTTTATTTACTCTGCTGGGTGGTGTGGAGGCTACAGGAAAAAAAAAGAAGAAAAACAGAGCTATAAAGCAGAGCTTCTAAACACAATGCTTGCCACTTCTTACTTTCCTGTCTATGACACACACTTTTTCACATTTCAGTATATTCTCTAAACCAGGAGAAAGAAATAATTAGCTTCAACATATAAGAACTTTTTTGGTTTTTTTAATTATGTGGGAATTTCTACTCTTAAGTTGCATAAGGCTTTACAATGTAGCTCATTTTTTTACTGATAAAATGCTCTATGACCATGATAAAGATCACAGCTTTCAACACATGGCACCTTCAGTTCAAGTATGACTAAAAATCAAAAGGTTCAATGTAAAGGATTATCCCCCTATGGTAAGAACCATGTGCTTGATTCCATTTTTATAGGTCATTGATGAAGTTCAAGTTTCTCCTTGGTGTTCAAATATCTTCAAGAGAAATATTTCCTTGGCACTTTTTGCCAGTAAGCTGATTCTCCTAACAAGAATGCAAACCTTTTCTAGATATGTCATGCTAACTAATCTTACACACTCTCTAGTCACAAATGCTAAATACTTATTCTCTGTAAGAAATACTAATGAATTAATCAACATAACTAACTCTCTATATATTAGTTTCATTTGCTAAGAATTACTGCTTTCGCCTTTATACTAGAATTGTCATATACAAAATTTACACAGTTATCCACCTTTATTTTTATTTTTCTCCTTAGGCACTCAAAAACATTTATTATCAAAACTGCCAGAAATGTGCATTGCAGAACTGAAAATCATGTTTCAGAACTCACTTAGACATGCATTTAACACACATAACAGTTAGAGTAAATAATTACAATTCTTACCTTGTACACTATTAAGTCAAAGTAATTGTTGACACCTCTTAAAGATCACCCAGATGTACCCAGAAAGGTCTGTTATTTCTGTAGCATATTCCTGATATAATTTTTACCTGATATTAGGAACTGATATTAAGAATTCTTATCTATTAAGATTCTGTTTTCCTAAGACAGTTATAGTCTGAGCCTGTGTTTAGTCTATTTTATTGTATTATATCTCACCATTTGTTCAGTTAAGCTTTTTAAAGGCTTTTGGCAGGTAAAGTGTGAGGAGATGCACTTGGTCTATTTTGCTGAACTTGCACATTTTTTATGTGTTCACGATTTTTACATGTGCAAACCTTATTAGCTAAATATTGTCCACAAGTTTTACGCAAACATTTATTTCAGTGTTGAACTAATTTATGAAAATACTGGTTGCCATGGAGACCAAGCCTTTGGTACTTCACATCTGCTCAAGTTGGAGTCTCTGCCATTCATCATTTCTTCTCTCAATTCAGAAAGTCACACTTTATGTAACATAACACAGACTTCCTCAACTTCCAGATATTTAGCATTTATCAAATGCTTCAGTGAAGAGAGCAATTCTGCAGGAGTGAAAACTGAACAGCCTCAACTACCTTTGCTTCTAATCAAAAAGGAAGGTTACCTTGCATAATATTGTGAGTACTATATATGACCTGTTTTTTTTTCTATGTTAATGTACAAACGTGCTGTTTAGTTGGAGTAATGTATATTTTTTTGCCTGTATATACAGTGCAGTATGTCTTCTTTGAGGCTGGAAGGACTTGTCAAGGTCACACAACTGATTTCCCAGGCACCAGGGGTAACACCAGAACAACATGCAAACACCACACATGCCATAAAACATTTCTGAACATCCTCTACCACTCCAATCTAGCACTGCGATCTCATTAACAGAGGTCCTAAAAGACATAGAGAAGTGTGTCCCACACAGCCCAGGCAATGGGGCATCACAGACACTGCTATGATCTAAATCCCTACAGTGGGAGTTCACTAGATGGAAGCACATAAAGCATTAAGAAACAGAACAAAGTGTATGCTGCAGAAGAAAAATCACAACCCAAACATCTGACTTTAAAGAAAATTCTTTCTCATCCTAGAGCTAATGATTGGCTCATCCCTCAGTACACAAGTATAAATGTGTCAGGCACTTTAAAAAATACTTCATTCATTTACAATGTCTGCATTCTCCAGCATCTGTACTCTTGTCATCCTTAAGCCCAAATTCTTCCAAAGGCAGCCTGGGAATCAAGAAAGGTGTGTAGAGGGCAAGAACAAGAGCACAGAGGTTTGAGAACAGCTAAAAAGAAGGAATGTATCCTTCCTAGCCATAGCAGGTAACAAACAGAAATACCAAGTATGAGACAGGCAAAACAGAAAAATGCTGCAACAAACAGATTTTGAACAACTCTCATCTCCATCTGCAGACAAACAAAATAAAAATTTGACTAGTTAAGGACCCATAAAAGATACCACACATTTCTACATATGCAGTTGCTTCTACCTTAAATAAAAGAGTTTCTAAGAAAGCTAGAGCTTTGTTCTGATTAACAGACAAATTGAATTCTCTTATTTTAAATCACAAATTGAAGGAAACAGACTGTAAAGAAATGAGAGGGTTTAAACCTCCTTTTGAACATCATTAGCTATGTCTGGTCAGAAGAAATTCAGCAAAGCAGCTGCTTCAGCTCGTTGTAGACTTCACCTATTGGAGTATACCACAATCCTATCAGTATCTGGACTGAAGGGAACATGCCAGAGCTCCAAGCCAGTTTCCACTCCTGAGAAGTGAGAAGCTGGTACTCAACCAGTTCTTTTCTCTCTATAGAAAAACTAAGACTATTTTGCTTCTTAATCCAAAACTGTATTTAGATTCTTTATGTGGGTAAGTCTTAATAGTGTGTTTACACAATACATTTCTATTATCAGTTTTCAAAATATCACTTTCAAAAAGCCGTTGTCATTTAAGAATCAGGAAAACTTTGAGAGCTGATAATCTTTGAAGTACTATCTTTACTTCATGTTAGTAAATTAATCCTAAGTAAGGGACCATCTTAGTGTGTTAACTTTCAAAGATGTTAACAGCTTCTCTCGCTAAGAATGAAACCCCAAGGCTGTGTAGACTCACCTAAACCCAGGCAAATCCTCCCCCCAGGCTCATGAGACATCATAAGAAATGGCTAAACCGGGCAAAAATCTAATGCTGGCAAGAAAAAAAGAAGCATCTGGACTACAACCCAACTAGCTCCTGTAAGTGCTGCAGAAATTTCACTGCAAGGCAGAGGGCATGACCATGACGCCAAGGAAATGTGGTGCCAGGACAGTCTTACAGCCACCAGCAATGCCACAGACCCCACTCCTTGGGTAGAGTTTCACACAGACTGATTCAGCACTGACAAGGGTTGCAATCCCTCCCAACCAGCTCCTTCCCTGTACCACCCTCCTCCTGTGCCAGCAAACACAAGTGTGCAGCTATGCAATGAACTGACCTGGAAAAGCAGCATGCATATTAATCTTCCCACCACATTAATTTTTACACAATCAGTTGTATGATGCACACATTGCACATATGTGCATGCCAGCACAAAGAGGAGAGTCAGTGCAGGGACAAGACTTGCCTTCTTACTGTTGCAGAAGCAAAGCAGGATCAAGGCTGTCCTACAGTTGTGTGTGGTACTAATCTCTGTGTTCACATGCGCAAACTCTTCAGGTGGTAATAAACCTTCCCCCCGCAACAAAACAAGGGAAAACTGAAAAACTGTCAGACTGAAGCAATTATAAACACTGCCATGAGAGTACCACAAATACCTTAGTTCTGCTAAAATGCCAGAGTATGCAAAAGGCAGAAAAAATTACTAGGATTTACTTTCACCTATGAACTTGCTGAGGACTCTACATGACAGCACTAATGGTTCACATTAATGACTCTTGCCTTGCATATGACAATGTTCATGGTTTTATCTGTTTTGTAAAACTATTAAGTTACTTAAGCACACACAGAAAACAAACACATAGGAGGGGAAAAGGAAAGGGAGCTTGACTGTGTTTAATAAGAAGATATATAACAGTTCCTTAAAGAAAAGCCAAAATCTATTATCAGATTTCTTAACTAGGCCAAATTACATTATTATCTAGTATAATTATGTTCAGTGGGATTCATTTACTCATGAAGTTGCAAACGCTAACATTGTAGAAAGGGTCTATGTAGATTTTAAATATATTTAATGAGAAAAAAAAAAATCTCATTACAAGACAAGATTAAATAATTTCTTTCTGCTACTCTTTGCCATCAATGCATAAGCCATTCTTTACTCTTTGCTGCCAGAAAAAATGTAAGTTTCAAACATGGTTTTAAAGCTTCAAAACATGGACCATTCTACAGGACTTCAGATGGAAGCTGGAACCAGAAACCATACCACTTGCAACAGTTCAAAACCAAAAAACTATTTTCATAAATCTCTTGAAAACAGTGAACATTATTCAGTTGAAACAATATCCTGTTTGTTTGCTCTTATGTGAGCTACTGCTATGTGGGAAATCTGAGAGCAAGTGCAGTAAGGAAATCTTAGTTAAACAGTATTGTTTGGTTGCTAGGGCCACACCAAATTGTTTGGATAGTTGCAAGGAACAGTAAAACAATACAAAGGATAATTAGACAGACAACACACTCCTAGGTCAAAAGGCAACATGTCCTGATGTATGCTAAATGAGAAACAAAGTTGTTTCATTTTAAACACAAGTGTCCAGAACCAGGAAAGGTTATTTGATACCCAAGTTGTTATTAAAGAATGTTATTTTTATCATCCTGCTTCTCTCTGCGTAGCCCAAATGCATGAAGTATTTGAGGATATAAGTAGCATCCTATTTTACCAATAAGACTATTCAGGATTCAAACACACAAAATGTGTACCAAAAGGTAACAAACATACCAAACCTGTGACAATTGATGAGTCCAGTTTACTTCATAGCTAATACAAAATGATGCCTTTTACCATTTGTACATTCTTTTGGGTACTAATTTACACTGGTTGAGTGTTGGCACTTCATATGTGCTTTAAATAGTACTTTCTAAGTTTTTAATGCTTTTTGCTTTAATTGAAATTTGCTTACTGTTGCTGCTGCTTCTCAAGAAGTTGAAATGATCAAACTGAAGCAAAATTTCTATATCTCCCCTCCTTTCAATACATGAAAATACATCTAGAATTATTTTATAGATTTTTAAAATAAAGTATCCAACCATAAAATAAGCATACTCAATACACTTTCAAGAGGCCTCCACAGTTTTCATCAAGAATAGGGTTTTTTTGGTTGCTATTTTTACTTCATTGCTAAGGTAGTAGGCAATTTTACACAGTTCACCTTTAATGATTAAGCTTTTTACTATTACTTTTGCAGCACATGTACTTTCATGGGTACTTTGTATTTCCTGTGATACTTGTTGCAGATTAGGGTTTGCACATCCAACTGAGAGTATGAAAATTTCCAAAGACTAAAAATATTATGTGTGGTAACTTAAAGGAATTTTAATTAAGCTCCTTGTCTTCTACTCTGATAACATGTAGAACATTTTACCCTGCTTCACAGAAGTGATACTAATATACATGGAAACATATCTCTAATGATTGTTAGAGTGTTTCATAACAACAAATCTTTAGTTATTTTACCAATATAATAATTTTTCCTAATAAGGATGTCAATGCTCAAAAGAGATGGCAATCTATCCAGAATCATCCTAACAAATTATGACTAGAACCCAAACATTAAATCTAGGTTTCCTTGTTTCTCAGACCAGCAGTCTGTTTTCTAGAACAGACAACTTCTTCAGTTATTTTATCATTACTTCACAGTTCTAAAATTTCTATTGATCATCAGGTTTCCACTGTTTCCAAAGTCCCCCTACTCCTACTAGTGAAAAAAAATCTTATGACTTGAATGAAATAAATGGTGAACAGCTTTATGAACACAATGAAATACAGCATATACTGCTCTAATAACAGGTGCACATTCCAGGTTTTAGCCTCTAACCTATAGACACATGAAAAGAAAAAAAAGCCATTCTTCACTTAAATCCTTGGATTTGCTTTCAGAATAGCAATGGGAGGATGCAGCTGCTATTCACTGATCCAGCCAGTTTACTGGGTTGCTGAAGCATGTGACAGCACAGGAGAGCAGCCAGGTCTGCTTTACTGGTTTTTGTCCAAACTGTGTCACACTACTGACAGTGCATGAAGCCTGTCCATAAGCTGGATTCATCCCTGCATCACCAGCTCTAGCTGTACTGAATTCCTGCTGATCCCATGCACAGCCAGCACTGTGGCTCTGGCTGGTTTCTTGGTTTGCTGGCATCCCACAAGTGCTGGAGTCATCAGGCGTTGCAGAGATGGTGGATACTTCTGCATTATACTGCATTGGTCCAGATTTTCCCCTTTATTTCATTAACACCCCTTTACCAGCAAGATGTTACTAATCTGAAACTGTGTTAATAGATTACAGAAAAATAGAAGAAATTGCAATTGCAAAATATGTACTCATTTTAAGCACATCCAGTTATATACAGATGCTATTCTGATTTTTTCAGTCATGTAAATTATTCTCAATAATGTGCTTAGATGGACCAAGATAGTGAGTTTCTGTTCAATATCATTTTTGAGGCATTTTTAGGAGGCACTTAAAAAAACCCCCCATACCTGATATGAATATTAATATTGATCCTGGCATGAAAATCTTAAAGTGAAGGGACAGGCACAGCAGCCTCCTGACACTACAGCCATATCACTTTACAAGATGACCCAAATGTGAATAAAATCCACAGTTGCTGCCTGTGAAATTAAATGCCTATGATGGGCCACTGGCAACACGTTTTTATAGTGTGATACCTAGACATTCCTTTGTTTTAAATAATACAAACCTACTGATTGTTAACACCGCAAATATAAACACAGTGGTAGAAACTTAAATCAGTCCAGACACATTAGAATACACACGACCAAGAAAACAAACCTGCTCTTTCTCCCCTATTTCTCATACCTCAGTCTGGATACATAGTTCCTGATGAACAAGCATCCTAATATTTTCAATACAGACTACACAGACTCATTTATCCAGCAACTATGGAATTCTCTCTTCCTTCTCTGTGTTTGCAGTATACAGTGAATTTTCTTTGGAAGATGTTTAACAAAGACTATGGCTCCACATGTATCCAGTTACACTACATGAACAGGCAAAGAAGAACTATTATGTCATTAACAGGCCACATGGACTAAGCTCAGACTGCAGATCCTTACTCACCTCTCTATCTCTTTTACCAATTTTAAGTGATTTTGATGAAAACAATTAAATAACCAGCAATAGTAGCTGGTACTACTGTCATGCATTTATGATATGCCACATGTCAGTAAGATGAATGGATTGCCTACCTGTGAAGTAGAAACAGGCTTACAACTGGCTCAGTTCAGTGGTATGGTTCAGTGTAATGTTTGTAAAGTCAACTCAAACCTTTCAGTGAGAGGAAGTTATATGTGTATTGATAACTTCCCCTCCATGTCTAAATCAGAACTTCAATTTTACTTCTGAAGTAGAAACACTTCCCTATTAAAGATTTTTCTAAGGAGCTTCAGATATGTTTATAATCATTTTAGCTGAGCTCTGGAACAAAGAAGCATGAATGCTGCATCAATAAACAGAAGATACATTTATCTCAACAAATAGCTAATTGCCCATATGGCTGTAACACGAAGGATACTCCAGGAGACACCACAGAAAGTCTTTTTGGCTTTATTGCGGGAACTGGTACTACAACAGCTGAGCTTTCACTTGGACTAAATAACCACAGAACTTCACAGCAATTGTCTAAGTTTTATCATAAAGATTACTTTTCCACCCCAACAAACATGAACATCTTTTTTTTTTGCAGAAAGTTGACTCAACCTAGAGAGCATCTGCTAAATTCTCTAGTTACAGGTACTCAAATGAAGCTTCTTTTCTGCTTTCAAAGCCTCTGAAAACACAGGCAAGAAGGTAACAGAAACATTACCTCCTGCCAACAAAGATACATCAGCAATTCTAAGGTATAAAACTTTATCTAGCAATATCCAGTGTTCTAGGTATCTGGTCCAGATTACAATCCCGTAGCAGTCTTGCTGCTACAGATGATACTCAAATTTGAAGTGTTGCCTTATAACTAGGTAGTTATGTCCTTCCAAAGATTCAGTAGTCTTTTTCACCACTGCTGTTAATATCTCTGATAATGTCATTCTTAAACTGTAATTTTTAGATTTTCACGTGGCATAATGTTTTCTAGAAATGTAACCAGTCTCCCACAAGGAAAGAGCCAAAGAGAAGTATGTTGCAGTAATATTCTATCAAAATTACAAGTCATGTTTCTATTATTTTAAAAAACAAAACAAACCAACAAATCCCAAACATTTAAGTTTAGGAAAAAATTTCTCTTCCGTATTTTCCATACAGATGAACGTTCTCAGAGATGTACAAAGTGAGTTTCCTGTGTGTCAAACACAAAAAGTCCTTGAAAGAACTCTTTCCCTTCTAAAGTCCCCATCACTATAATCTGGAGACTTTTGCTATATTCACTGCCACACTGCACCTTTTCCCTTTTTTCTACTAATATTCAGATTCTTTGAGGAACTATTGTGGAAAGAACAATACATTCATGTCTAGCTGCTTCAATGGCTGAGCAAACTAACCAGCAAATACTTCAGTTCCTGTATGGGACTTCATCTCTTTTAGTCCCTTCCCTACTTTGAAAAGTCTAAAAATAAAATGGGTATATAATTTTCTCCCTGAAACTCTGGAACAGACAGAAAGATAAATTCCAGATATAAAATCTGAAAAATATTTTGAAACACTTATTTTGCCTGAACTCAAGACAAATGAGAAGAGAGAAACTGGGTTACAAATTTCTCCAAGTAAATCCTACTGGTTTTGTCACTATGGATATGGTAGTCATTTATCTTTATTTATACGTGAGAAGTAGCAAATCCACAAAATGTTCTTTCTAAACTTCTATCCTCATACTGAGAGGATAGAAGAGAACCTGCTTCTCTACAGAACTGGCACTGAACAGGATAAAGAGCCACATGCATTATGTACAATTATCTAAATCAGATGGATGAGTATTTTACATTTACAAAAGCAGAACACACAAATACTATTAATAAGAAATTTAATGGTTAAAAAAGAGCTCAGCTCTGACATTCAGGCTAGTGTCAGGATATCCAGGGCAGTCAGTCAAAAACCGACTCTTGGTCTTTATTGGGCTCCCTCTGTCTACTGAGAATGCTGGATTTGACAACAGCAAAGGCTGCTAGAAGCTACAGGCCCAAAGATATTGCTGAAGCTCATCTGATCTCTAGTGCTAAATTAATAAGCGATGGCAGAGCAGAATGTTCCAGCTATGTTGCAAACAACTAGCATAGTAAGAAAGAAATTTAAAATAAAATTAAAAAATCATGAAGATGAACATAAGACAAATTTTACACATTCAGATTTTAAAAAATCATTAACACTTAACAGCTTGGACATATATGGAAAATACTGGCTGAAACTGTTATGAGCATACGCAAGAAGTACAACTCATTACGTGACTCACTTTACAGAGCCTTCTATGGTAGACCATGCATGTAGATTATTATCGGACAGGAAAAAAAAGAAATATTAAGAAATAATTTTGATAATACAAGATGCCAAAAGACCAAAACATACACACTGGAAAACAATGTCATACAGCACAAAAACTGGAGGGGGAAGAGGAAATCAGTTTGAACTCAATTGTCTCAAGTCCTGCCCAGTCACTCTTGATTACGGCATGCCATCAGGAAATCCTGACCATTAAAGTGTCAGACCATTAAAAATGTAGTTTATATAATTCCTTTTCTAGAACAATTGCCAGAATAAGAAAAACTCTTCAGAAGAAATATTTTCATTAAAAATCATATTTTGCATATCACAGAAACCTTTACTTAGAAAGAAGTGAGATTTATTTAATAGCATACTTCCAAACTACTAATATATAAAACATGCTTTGCTTCACTGTCAGAAAACTGTTCTCATACAAGACCAGCTTAAAAGAATGTAAAGGATAAGTCTCATCTGTCCACTACCTAGAACACAATCCATCAGGGTCATCACCACACCATATCATGTTTTTAGATGGTACTGTGCATTCATATGACAGCCAAGAGGCCATAATTCATGAGAGCACCACATAGCTTTCCTTCAGTTCTAACTCCTGGAGCTTTTTATTTTTTCAGAAGCAGCTTCCAAGGGGGGATGCAAATTCCTACTGAGCAAATTTAAGCTTGCTGGGGGCAGTTTGGTTTCTCTTCATTCCCTCTCCTGGCTAATGGACTTCAGTCTGAGAGGCACAGAACAGCAGTCAACATCTCAAGCAACAGGTAAGTGTTCTGGTAACCTTGCATTCACACTTTCTCCCCCAAGACCTTTCTGATTAGTATGGAAAGCGTACCCTGCTCAGCCCACGGGGGTGAGGGAAGTGTGGCAGAGCACAGTACATTTACTGCTGAGAGGTAAATCCATTTTTGCCTTCCAAGGCTATCAAATTGAAGACTGCACCAGTCTGGAAACACACTGATGCTCTGAATCCTGCGATAAGCATGAGCTAACAAAGGAAGTAAAATTATATCAATGCTAAGTGATGTCAAAATAAAAAGTAGAAGGGAGGCAAAGGCAGCAGCAGAAAGATACACCAATCAGGCCTGGGAAGTAGAACAGCAGAAAGGGAAGGAAAGAGAATTGTATTTGGTAGTGTTTATTCCAGATTTCCATATACACTGTTCTATAAGCTATTTCCACAGCAATGATGAGAGTGAACTTACTCTGATTAAAGACTTAATTTCCATGATATGCTAATTTTGTGAAGAGAAAGGAACAAACACAAACTCTACATCTAAAGTTTTAAGAAGTAGTATTTAAAAACTAAAACTAATGCAAGTATATAGCAGCAAAGGAATATACTTATATTCAGACTTCACAGACAACTTCATTCTAACACTTGTCACTGCAAACATATCATCTATGATGACGTTTTATTTCCTTTCTATATATTTAGATATACCACACATGAAAAATGGCTCACGTAACAAGGTCAAAATGACCAAAGGCTTTGTTAACCAGCAAACAAACTTGAATACCTTATCTCATCTTTCCTACTTCGCATTTCTCTGGAAAAACAAAACTCCACCTCCTCAGTTTGAAGACTTGGGGATACAAAACCCCCTATTTGTACACTGTACTGAACAAATTTATGCTTGGTGTTATTTCCAAAAAGATTGTGTCAGACAGCAACAGGTTTTGCAAAGAGTTCTTTTGCAGAGCACAACCCAAGGTAGTTTGTTTAACCTCCCCTCCCCTCACTGCCTGCTTATTCTTTCCTTGTGAGAAGAGGGCAATTCCAGCTCCCAGTTGAAAGAGGAAAATACTTCTCCTCATTATCCTCATTATGCTCATTATCCTCAATTATCCTCATTAATGTCAAACTGATACCTTTCCTGAGCAAATGCACAAAAGTAATGAATGCTGGCAGTTTTGCTGTAAAAGTCTATTTTAGAAAAGGACTCTGGAATGTCAGTTATAAAGTAACCAAGAACTCTAAATTATGTATTATTAAAAAAACCCAACCAAACCAAAACAAAAAAAAAATCTATAAAGAAACCAACAGAATTTACTTCAATATGCTCCATCAGTATTTCAGATGAGAAATATTTCTGCAAGTTAAAGTTCAAACCCAATACATTACCCCAGACTGGGTCCATTTACGGAGCATTTTCACATCTTTGTAAATAACTGCCTAGTGAAGTACTCAGAAATATTATAATAGCATTTATGATATCAGGGTATGGTTTGAAAATGGAAGTGTTAGATTAAGGACAGACACAAAGATCAAAAAAAGCAAAAAAGGAACAAACAGATATGATTGAGCATTGGAATATGCTCAAGCATACACAGATCAGGGAGAGAATATATCCATGCATTAAATACCAATTTCAGAAAAGAACAACTGTTCTATGCTCAGATTCTATTGGCTTTGCCTAGTAATCCTCCATAGGAACATATGGGCTAAAAAGAAAAACCAGACTAATTCAATCTGTCATATTTAACACAAACATGTCAAGAAGGGAAAACCAGAAAAGGATAAATCAGCATCTTTAAAAGCATATTCTTACAGTAATTTTGCTGAGGAATGAAACAAACAAACAAAACCAACAAAACCCCAATTTTTTGCACATCTAAGTAACTACGTAAACTTAATTGTAAAAAAAAATAAAAAAAAAATTATGTGAACATTTCCCTGAATGCAGATTTCTGCCCTGCACTGAGGGGATCAGTTCTTAAAATTTGACTCTGCTGGGTTTCAGTTCCCAGTAGAAGCAACCAAAGAGTTATTAGCACATAGGAGAGGCTGATTAATTTTCAACTAAAGCATAAAAGTCCTTGTGATGGCATTTCTTATAATATGGTTACAAATTCTGTTTTTCAAATTAGGTGTACTTAGTTGTCTGTGTTTTTCTGTTTACCAAATGTACTCTTCTGACCCAAGTCCATTCATTCATCAAACTCTAAAGAAAAACAGCAATGCCAGCTGCTTAATTTATTGATGGTCTGGGGTGTCATATTTTCAATTTTTCTTGGGGAAAAAGGTTTGATAAATATAAAAATTAACAAACATAGAAAAACTTGTGATTGTTCACTAAGTCACTTATCCAGATTTGCTTGTTTCTGTGGTTAGTGTGGATATTGTATTTTGAGGCTTCTCAGCACTTTTTAAGTCTTTAGCAGCAAAACGTAGTGATGAGTTCACATGAAACCCTAGTTAACAATACCTTTTTTTAAAACAAGCATGAGACACTTGTATTTCTAATCAGACTCCTGACTAAATATGTCTATGCTTTCTGCAAATAAAAGTACACTTAATTAGAAAGAATCTAAAGCTGTGCAATTCCTTAGGACAAAAGATGACAGCCTTCAGAGCTTTCAGTCTTCAGATGAAGTGCAAGGGCACTGTTAAAAAAATCTCACACAGTGTGCAGACACAGCCAGTGCTTGAACTGGACTTCTGTAAGAAAGTAATACTAAGTGCCATGCAGAGATATTCTTAGCCACCACAAACACACCAAAGTTTCAGAGTTAACAGCTTCTTTGTCAGTTCCATGGGAGGAGTCTAGTCACATCTGAAATAAAAATAGGTTGTCATATGCTCATCCAAAGAACTCTGACATACACAGCTAAATTGGTTATTTAAAACATTTGAGCTGCATATATTGATTATAAGGAAATAGAAGTAGGAAGTATCTCCTATCTTCCTCAACTTTCCTTTTAACTTCTTACCTGATTCTAATTTACTTTAAAAAGTAGTTTGCTTTCTCCACAATAAGAACCTTCATCTGGTTTTAATACATTGTTGTAAGTTCTAAAAAGTATTACAGAGGCTCAGGCTGGGACAAATGGGAAGGTCTGGCTGTGGAGGCACCAGGGGAATTGGGGCTCTCAGCATGGCCTGCATGAACAACAGCTGGGTGAGCAGCTCCTGGAGACATCCCGCTGCAATCACCTGCAGTTTCACAACACACTAAGATCTCGAGACAAAGAACCGTGTAATGACTCAAAGAAGAGGGACAGGATGGAGACACTGAATACTGACAGCTCCAAAAATACCTCTCGGCAACTGAAGGGACAACTGAGATATGAGGAGAATGTGGCACCCGGCATTCTTGGCTCCCATACCATGGCCATGGATTCCAGATATAAGAGCTTAACACAAGCATTGTGATGCCTTTTTGCTGGACAGATACCTTGAGTACCCCTGACCTGGGGCAGGGCTGTTTATTGGAGCTCTTGGACACACAACCTGTGCTCCTCTCAGTTCTTATGTTAAATAACATCCACTTTCTCTCTTATAAGGTTTCACATTTACATCTGTTACGTAGTTTATGCAATATTGTCACAGCATTTCCTACACTGTTTTCTGGTAAAAATTAAATAGTAGGTTTTGTATTTTTGTAGGAAGATATGGAAAATATCCAGAGTCTTTCAGCAAAGTAAGAGAAACGCTTGCCTACAAAATGAAGCATGGTAAAATCTAATCTGAACTCTTCCATGTTAATGGACAGGAATAAAAACATGTTTATACATAAAACCGTATTTTAAAGAGAGCAGCCTGTAAGGAACCAAGACACTGTGTAACAACTACATTCAGAACTGTAATCATTCAAATACTACCAGGTTTTGAGGCTCAAAAAGTAACTAAGCATTTAACCACATCTGCTGACACTGATTATGGCTTGTCCATTAATGACAGCACCATTTGCATGATATTTAGAAGACTACACAGTTCACCACATATATAAAAAGAAGAAATACACTGGGAAAAATATAAGAAACTACTTAGATTCTGCTTTGAAAATTCTCCAATGTTCAGCCCTCTTCAGGAAGAGAAGGTAAAATTTCCTGGTAAAAGATATCACAAAATAATGGTCAGATAATCTGTAACACTCCCTACTACTGCTACACGATGAAAAAAAAACAAGGTCACTTAGGTTACTGACCAGAATTAGCACAGACAACTAGCCTATGCTGCCATCTTCCAAGCTGCAATATAAAAATATACTAGCAGCTATACTATTTTGAAAATGAAGCAATATTCTCTTCATTCTTGCTCAATTATACTACTACCAAAACTCATTTTACACATTGCCCAGTTATTGCCACCCTGGAAATCTCAGCTTCTCTGGCTAAAGGTTTTGGACCTGAAGCTTCCTCAGTATATCAAAATCACACAGGCAAATTCTGTATGAATCCTAAGGAAACATTATCTCATTAATCATTCTACAGTAATAAAACGCAGATGAGACGAACAACTGAATGACTTCAGAGGGGGACAGAAGCAGAGAAGCAGTTTGGCCACAGTGGGACTGTGCAGTGACCATGGAGCTCAGTTGGGGGTCAGGGCCTCCAAACACGGAGCGCTCTGGTCCTGACACCTGGAAGGAGACCAAATGCAAACCACAAAACGATAACAAGCTCTGGCCTCTGCCAAGTTACACTCTCAGCCAGTGACCTAGAAATGTGAGTTTCACATCCAGAGCTCATCACTCATCTTTCTCCCTGAGGATGTGGCATTTGAGTTTGTATGGTCACATATTAACACTAACATAAAACACCAACCTGTTTTAATCATGCTATAAAAAGCCCACTTTCCTTGTGAGCTGACTGTAAGTTTGCTAAATCCACAGAAGAACGAGATTACAAGTTTTCCTCCTCTTCAGATGGACAACAGGAGGCAGACTGACCAGCCACGCAGTTATTCCACAGCCACAACTCATGGGGAGGAGCAGCATTTAATCTCCACAAACATGTCACCAATACCCTGCTAAAGCAGCTTGGGAAAAAGCAAAGAGAGGAAAACAAACAAAACTCAAGAGAAATCTCTCAGGTTTTTCCCTAATTGTAGATGCTGATGAAAACTTTCGATCCTTCATGAGGATCTGCTGCCTCACTGGAGTCACAACACAGAGTGCATGGTGGGAGACAAGTTAACAAGACAGATCAATACATTTAAAGGTTAGAAATATCCCATCCCCCTTCTCACAAGACTTTTCTAGGCAAGACACACAAAAAGCACACACATTACAGTGCCACTACCTCGGAAGGTTAACTCTGGCCTAGTACTGAAAGTACTCTCAGTCTTCAGGAACTGGTAACTGAGGCCCCTGAGAATCATCACCCTGCAGAGACAATCCTGTCAAGATGGCACAGCTGCTCTTCTGCACCTCATGGGTCTCTGTCACTTCTCTCAGTCTCCAAATAGCTAAAGCTATCCAATATTCACAATCACTTTCTGGTATAATTTCAGTCTTAAAACTGCAAATAAGTCTCAAGGACTTAAGACCGTTTTACTCAACATCATTAAGGCCTCGGCAGAAGTAAGGAAGAACAGAAGAGATACAAAAGCTTAAAAAAGAACAACAAAAGTGCAAGAATGTATCTAAAAAACAGTATGCAAACTAAAATTAGCTGAGGAAACAGTACTTCCTCACTTCAGCTCTTCAGAATAAGCAGTGCATACTATTTTTTATTCCGAAAACTTGCATCTCCAGGAAGACATTGGTTCGGTACATTGAGATTGAATTTTAGGGATGCTGAATTTCACCTCAATACGCTTCAGAAAGTTGTCATGCTCAGTAGCAGCCTCACTGTCATCCTTCACCACATTTTAGATACTGAAATTCTACAAGCTTGCTTCCAAAAAATACAGAACCAGTGGTTCTGTATTGCCTCCCTAGAGACCTTCCAGGTCCTGTTCTGCCATTCTCTCCCCTACATGATTAAAGACTTTTCTTGTTTTCCTTGTCCTCTCCAAGATAAGCACTCTAGTTTTCCAGTTACAGTATCCTCTTTGGGGATGATGCGGACATAAAAGATAGGCACAAAATATAAATTCAATACAAATGCGTAAGTAAAAATTATTCAAACAATCCTTTGAACAGTTCTACTGTGACAGATGCTAGGAAAACTGACAGTAAAATCACTTTCCTTTTGGTCACCTTTTGCCATATTTGTGAAACTTGGGTTTGTCAAGTTTTGTTTTGCTTAATATAGTTCTTTCAAAATTACTGATAAACTGGTTCGTTTTTTCCTGTGGAGGAAAAATTATAGCTTGAAGTACCCTTTACAGGTTTTTTAAATTATTATTTAAGAAGAGAAAAAATAAGAGAAAAATACTAAAAATATTTCTTATCCATGCAGTTCTTCTAGGTATTCCCTAGGTTTTGGATTCCTCCTTCCTCTTTTCCTACCCAATTAATTTCTGGAGGAGAGAGAGGTTCAAAGATAAGAATACCCTTACAAGCAGAACAATGTATGACTCCACCTTAATATTCCCAGATCAGTCTGTCATGGGTTTCTGGACACACTGTTTAATCAGCTACCAAAAAAACTTTGAACTTCTCAGTACACTTGGGTTGGCTCCCTTCTTTCTTCACTCTGCTGTCACAAAAATCAAGTGCCAGTTGCCAGCCACTCTTTTTTCAGGACAAGACCTCATTTGTAGCTGAAAGAACAGTAAAAATCTGGTGATACTTGGCCCAAATGCTATGTCCTGCTGACAGCCAGCAGAAAACAAGATGTTAAGAGAGAAAAAGGAGGCAGGTTTCCACTGAGATGTCAGACAAGCAGTTTTGCAAGCCTAAAACTGGCTACATTAAGAGCTGCTATTACTGACCAGTGATCCCAATGCACTGGCACCCTCACAAACATCACTGTTTCCAACCTGAAGATCTTCAGTTCTAGTTCAGCAGTGTGAAAAAAGGAAGCAAAGAGGGATGATAAATAAAAGGAGCAAAAGGAAGAAAATCAACAACCCCTAGGGTTACTTACACTGCTTTGATAGCACCATGAATGTAACAATTCTTTCCAAAATCCATTAATTAGTTAGCACTGATTTGCAAGGGCTTAAGGCGTTCATACATCTTCCTAGACTACCATTCTTGTCTCTACCAATTGTCTGCAAAGGAAACTTCAAAAAATAAAGTTGAAAATATCCCCCAATCACATGCCAGCTGCGCCTCATGGGCTGAAGCAGAGGAGTTATTTATACCTCCCATGCTGTGCTTTCCTAAGATCTCTTTAGGAAATTAATTGCCTCTAGAACTTGAACTAATTCTTGAGAAAGAAACCCATAAATATTAATGTTTTAAATTTTTTATTTCAGAAGTTTGAAATGGTTGGTTTTTAAACTCTTAGCGGTCTATTTCTGAGGTTATGTAAATATGAAGTATTCGCTCTTTGGATTTTCAAATTTTTAATTCTTTGAAGAATGAGAAAAGGCAAAGAATGAGGAAAATGTTTTATATGCCTGTTGTTTTCTACTACTACTTTGAAAACACTATATATTCATTAGCAGAATTTGCTCTGAACTGAGTAAAATCTGTCCTACACAAAATGTTTCTCCTGTTCATTCTAACTATGCCTACTTAGAGCATCAAGTTTAAAATTCAATGAAAATTAATCAAATAATCATAATATCTAGCTTTTTGACCATCACTGTATTTTAAAAACTTCTAGCTCAGTTTATAAAAACTCTTTGATTTGTCTAATGACAGTTATCAATGCAAACCCAATGATAAAAAGTTTATTTCTTTCTGTACCTTAATTTTCCAATAATGAATATTCTAATATTAAAAGTAATTAAAACAAAGCAAATCTATGCCTCAACATTTTATTTTCTTCTCTTATTGCAGCTTGGTGGTCTATTATACAAATCATATTTAACTCCCCTGAAATCTCTCACAGCATGTAGTTTCTACCGGAACTACTAATATAAATCTTTGCTTGTGGCATTCACACAGGCAACTGGGAATGTTAGGATTCAAACACTTAATTCATATTTACAGTAGCATGGCCTGGTTTCTTTTAGGTTGCACGTGTCCCTTTTGACTTAAAATGGCCTTTTCCTCTGTAAGTTTCAATTCATCTTTTATTTTGCACTGTACCTAACAGAATTTAACAGCTCCCTCTAACTAGCATCATTACCCTTTGTATACAAATGAGAAAGAATACTTCTTTCTCTGCAGGGGAAAACCTGCATGCACAGAGGATATAATATAGAAAGTAACAGTTGGCAGTCACCTTTCTAAATAAATAAATGCTGTTGTGTCAGTGATCTCTTAAATGCTATTAAACCCCTAATGTCTAAACATTTCCCCTTCAAATACAAAAGCATCAGAGATAGAGTTAAAAAGAAAAAAAAGAAAAAGTCAGCAGAAATGGGGTATTTGATATGGGTTGTTGCAATTGGTTTATCTGGAGCTTTCCTGAAGTCCATGCAGAGCACGCAGTTTATTCCAACAACAGTAGCTGACAGAGTAGTTTGCATTTGGTGCACTTTCTCCTTTCAACAGCATTCTCTTCTACAGTTTGAATCATTACAGAATCTAGTTATGGGTTTAGCAAAAAATGCACTACTTAAACAGAAAGAATGTCCCAAAGGAAAGCTCATTTTAGCACATCTATGCCTGATGATGATAAATAATGTATATCCCAACACATAATGTATTTCCAACAATGCAGGAATTTTATTAAAAAATTAATATGAAGAACCTCACACATGACAGTCTTCCAAAAAAAAAAAAAAAATTTAAATCAAAGTTCAATATGTTCCATGATTCTGTGCAGAGAAGTTCAAAGTAAGGCACAAAACATCATACATCCTTAGGTAATTATGACTGGTAAAAATCTGGATACATCTCGAAAGAGCATCCATGTCCTAGTGCCCAATCTACACAAAAGGTGCTACGGTATAGACTGCAGGCATCAAACAGATAAAGTAGACAAAGAGTATACATGTAAGTATGAATGTTTAGCAGTAGTGAAAGCTAGACCAACCCCGAAATACCCCAAAAAATAATCACACACCCTCAGTCATACAGAAGAAAAATCAGCAAATATAAAGAAGTCTTCTATGCAATACACATGAGAGCAAGACCCAACGATCCAGCTGAGCTGAGACATCCATATACACCCACCAAAAGGGGCAGTCAGCCTCTCACTACTAGGCAGGTGGGCCGGAACATTCTTTTACACCAGCCTCAACATCCACACTCCTTCACATGAGAAAAGGTGACAAGGCTGCACAGCTGAGGGCAAGGCCACGACTTCGCACAAACACAAGGAGCTCGGACATCTTATGAAACTTCCCTCATCTTCATCCTGCTCACTTGACCCATATCTAATTGAGCAGAACTGAAAAAAAATTGACAAGTTCAGAACTTTTGCTTGTGTATACTGGGTATTCTTCAGCTTCAGGGTGGCACTTGGGTTTTACTAGTTTGGATGATACACTTAGAGCCTTGCTATCTCGTTCCAGCCTACATTCATTTATAGGCCTTGCCGTTCCAACCCTATCCAGAAACAAAGAAAGAAGGAAGGAGAAAAAAAGCCCAAACTATCTTCTCCTTCCATAGCAAATTTTACTACACAGAATGTTACTGGCACTTCATTTAATGGAATATATGGCAACACACCATACATCAGGAAATGCAATGACTCATTACATGCCTCAGAATACACTCCACAATAAATTAATACATAGACGCATTCACATTTTATTGGGTGATTAACTAGTGATGAAAACTTGCTTTTCCCGTAACAACTCACAGACTGTGGAAAAGTCATCGTATGTCCCTTCCACAGAATTTGCTGCTCCACCAATACAGGGACTTGTAAGCTTATTTACTAACAAAAAGTACACTTAGATGCAGTTCTTTTAAATGTGGACTTTAGTAGTTTTTTCAAAACTTAACATAAATTTGAATTCATCTTTCATTTAGAAAAATCACTTTTCAATACGTCAAAACAATTTTGGAAGACATAATCATACGGAAAAATTGTTATATTCTCTAGAAACAGCCCATCAAGTTTCAGCATATGACTACTAACTGACATGATTCTTTGAAACCAAGGTTACAATCAAGAAAAATTTTCTACAAAGAAGACTGAATACATTATTTGGGATGCTTAACATTACAGAAATACAGTTAACACCCTACTTGATATTGTACTTATTTAAATTACTACTATTGTTTAGAAAGGCACCAAAAAGCATATCTCTTGAAAATAAGATTTTTCTAGGTAGCAAAATAATATTGATTTTTCCACTGGAATACAAAAAATGTATGAAAGTTCTCCAGAGCATGGTACTGACACTAATGACTCTTAGCCCAAAGGACTGCCTGGACGAAAAGCAATCATGTAACATTTCAGGTGAATTTTTTTCCTAAAGTTTTATTTTTCTTTGCAGTTTAACACTTGCTGAGAAAACAAGTTGAAATTTATCATACAATAATTATTTCTAAAATAATAACAAACTGTGCTTTTATCACTTTAAAAAGTATAATCCTCCAGCAAATTTCAACAGAAGCAGCAAATGTGTGTGCTTTTGCTAAATAGTCACGCACACCTCCATATATACTTCACCTCACTCCATCTCTTCCCAAAGAACACTGTCAAGAAAAAATTTGTTCCACAATTTTTCACATGGTCCTTTTCCATATACATTCCTATTGTGGCACAACAAGGTGATCTCACCTTTCTTATTTAAATGACAGCTTCAGGGCTGTCATAAAATAAAAAGTCAAGAGATACAATGAATCTATTACATCTACTTTGTTAAATACTGCATTTTCAGAGTAGAACCTCTCTTGAGAGCCAAGAATTCGTTTTTGATTGATAAAGGAGGAAGCAATCTTCAGTCAAACTAATCCTATGGGAAGGTAGGCGAGTCTTCAACTCTGAGTGCTTTTTTCATTCACAGAAAGGATGATTCAGAACTATCTGCAGGGCAGCTCCCCAGTTTCCACATGCCTGTCAGCACCTGGCAGCCACAGCTCCAATAATTCACTTGCTTTTAAAGTTGCTCCATTTCTTTCTGATTTTTTAACAATTTCAAAACCATCTGCTGTACAGGCAGATACAGCTCGCTTTCCTAGCAGGACTTTGTTCCCAGGCTCAGAAGTTTAAGTAAGTTTGAAAACCACTGCCATAACCCTTATCAAAAAGAGGCCAAGGGCAACAACCTCAATGTAGCTTTGGCAGGCAAGATGCTAAGTGCAGCCCTATTCTCTTAACCAGCATGAGTTCTTTAAATATATGCATGACTTCTGAATCAAGCAGAGCAAGACGGTATGAAAAATCTCATGAATCACTTCCAAAACTGATTTATCAGACGAAGACAGGGATGAGTTCAAGGACAGAGAAGCACCCACAGGACAGGTGTACCCATTTGTTTAGTCCCTTCTGTTTAGCAGACAAAGCACAACTGCAGCACAGCAACAAAAGTTGTGTGTTAGTTTGTTTGGTTTTTTTAAATCCAGAAATAATTCTTTATTTCCAAACAAGATATGACTATTAATACAGTATACACTGGAAACACAGAAGAGCTTTGAATAAAGTAGTAATGGGTTGTACTTGAGTTTACTGGAGAGCAGTTGTTCCTGTCCAGACTCTAAACCCCAGAAATACATGCCTAGTTTTCATTAGAAGTTATGTCTGTCGTACTGAAAAATATTTATTACATAATGCTTTCCACTGTAAGCAGCAGCACATTTGGGTTTTGAACCCTCATATTACATTACTAAATGCAATTCTCATGGTAGTCAGATCTCCTTAACCTTAAACAAAGGTTTTTGTGGACAAAATATGAGAGCTTTCTTACAACCTTCAATATAAAAAAACAATAAAAATTAATATTTTCCTTACAAAATTGAAACCTCAAACAAATACATAAACAGACCACATATTGAAACTGTAATGGGCTAAACAACAGAACAGTGAGATACATTATCACAACTAAGATTCCTTAAATACTATGGAGCCATGCAACCTGAGGACAAACCAGTATAAAGCCTCCACTACATCCACAACTTCAGTAAGCAAATACTTCTTAAGCAGGAACATCCTCACTTCACTGCTGGATTAAAAGAACATTCCTGACTCAATTTAAAAAGAAGTAATGCCTAAAATTGTTGGCACAGAGACGGCATTCTGAAACTAGGCCGTATGAATGTCACTTCATTGTTGTTACTGAAAGAAAAAAGATCAACTACAATAAAACCTTAGCCAGCACTGCAACATTATGCCAGCTTAGCAAGGCCTTAACCAGATCCATGGAGCTTTGGTGTCTTTCTGTTACACACTTAAACACACTATGCAGATGCTTATTTTTATGTATATGGAAATACATGCAAGCAATACACACTCCTCTTCTGACATCCTTTAGTATACAAAGATCTTAAGTTATCATATCATCCATAAAAAGCAGCATTTGCATCTAAAAATGCTATGAAAACAGAGCAAAAACTTTTCTCAAATAATTTCTTAGCATATGGACGTTTACTGAATTTCCAGACACATCCTCAACATAAATACTGTGTAATTCCTTGCTCTGCACACACTTGATTAGAAAAACGTTTCAGGAAAAATGCTGAAGCTCAACTCACTAAGGTATCCATATGAATCACAATACTTGGAGCTGGCACAGGTTGCACAGACTGGACTGCTCCTGGTCAGTCTGCAGAACGAGCCACCAGGACATGACTCTCGCATGCTTACAGAGCAGACATGTAGTCATGCCATAATCATGGTAATTTTCACAAAAGTAGCAACAATCATGAAAAAAAAAGGAAATAAACCCCAGCTATCTAATCAGTGAGCAGAGAAAATTGTTTCGTTGGTAGATGATCCAAGTAACACTTCCCGATGAAAGAGTCAGGAAAATCTGACTCAGTTGTGCTTACATAACAGAGGGCATAAAGGAGAAAACATAGCATCATATATAACCTCTTCTCAGACACCCTTTTTATTATTATTACTCTCTATCTTACTACAGTTGACAATTATCTAGTCTAGGTTCTGCAATTTATCTCCTTATCTACACAGAAATTATTTACCTAGTTGCAGATAGAATTTATGATAACTGATTTATTCTATGATTTACTTTAGTTCGGAAACAATATACATGAATCAACTTTAAGGATTTTTAATAATTTTCATAAGATATCTTCAACTTCTACTAAAAATATTAGAAAAATCCTTCTGGTTTTCTTTACTTCAGCAAGAATAGTAGAAACTACCAAGTACAATTACAAGGTATAATTTGGAACAGATATAGTTAATGTGGAAGAGACAAACTAAACAAAGTAAAAACTAAAACCTGCAAGGATGCCCATTTTGAAATATTAATTGCTTTATAGGACAATAGTCTAGAAGTTATTAGTACAAAACATGAATTACAGCAGGCAGTGCAAAAAGTAAATCAGGTCCCAATTAGCTATTAGGATAAACTGAATATCTGCATACTCTCCTAGCACTGATTGATACACTGTACAATAACTAACCTGCTACTAATTCCTTCAAACAAGACAGAGAGAGGTGAACTGAACACTGCTGTATCAAGGTAAAAATCCTAATGGAGGTTTTTTGATGACGTGTTTGGTGAGTAGGAACTGTGCATCCCAGTACACCTCAAGCAGCAATTAATGAAACATAGAGCTGAGATACCAAATACCTCTAGCTTTTGACTTTTTTCTTTTTTACGAATACAAGAACTTAAACATGAAATACTCAGCTGACGTTCGAATACGTCATCTTGATCACCTCTTGGCGACCTGTCACGAAGCTGCTGTGCTTACATTAGCAAAGCCTGCTACATAGTGCAAGGCAGCTCCCGGGCTGAGACCCTGCATTGAAGCATGTGTGAAAGGGTGATCTGAGGACAGACTGGTTGCCTGAACTAAGACCAGCATACTTGCATCACTGGTTCTGTTAGGACAAGAAATCCTCCTAGAAACTCTAGTTTCAAGCCATTTAGAAGATCGAAGTGGGCATTTCTTGCAGTTCTAACAATAGGTTTGAGGTACAAAAATACTGTCCCCCTAGTCTGAGGGTGACTGATTTGCTTCAAAGGAGCATTTGGGGCTTGACTGAACTAAGACACAGTGTCGGCATCTGGTAACTCTGCAGAGATGAGCATCTACTTTGTGTCACCTCTCTTGGACAGCAAAGGGTGCAAAGAACTTTATCAGAATGAAGCAACTGCAGTCAAAGGAAATAAAATAAAAAATAAATGTACACATATATAATTTTACATGAGAACTCAGAAGCGGATAGCGCACTTTGCTCACCTCTAATGCTGGCTACGTCAAACTGCACCAGCAGATAGGACGGCTAAAAAACGGGATTGCAAAGGGCGATTTCGTACAGAGGCATGCAATAACCCAATAAATAAACAAACACACAAATAAAGTCAGGCATCCGCTACGCTGCCGGGGTTCCGAATGCAGCGACATACTCACTGCTGCTGCCGCCGCTCCATGCTTTGAGCAGGGACTTGATGCTGATCTCGAAGAAGAGGTTATCCTGCAGGCTGAGCATGGTGCGGGCAGGGCGGAGCGGGCGCCGCCGCCCCCTGCCCAGCACCTACAGCTCACTGCAGACCTCACAGCAAAACCGCTCTTACAGCTTAAAGTTTACTGACTT
>JAWWEE010000122.1:47467115-47505443 GCA_035221455.1 Xenops minutus | reverse complement strand
GGCGGGGAGGGCCCGGTCCCGCCGGGGCCGCCCCCGCGGCACGGACCGCGCACGGACCGCCGCACGGACCGCCGCACGGACCGCCGCACGGACCGCGCCCGCCCGCCCTGCCGGCACCGACACGTGTCTTTTATAGGATGGTAGCTGTTTGGGATTTGTTTGGTTTTGGTTTTTTCCTTAGTGACTTTTAAAGGACTTAGCACAATTTCGGTATTTCTGATCATTTCCCCTGTCCAGTATCATTTCAAACACCACTAAGGAAAGTCGCTTGGGTGTGAATTTTCTGGATCCCTAGGGATGCAAGCCAATGCTGCCTTAGACAGTGCTCAGGCTTTAAGGGCATTCTTCTGGTATAAAGCAAGATACCCCACCAACAGCCTTTGTCCATTTCAGCACAGAGCAAAGCAGTTTGAGACAAACCTTGTTCACTCTGCCCCCACTACCAGGTACAATCAAAAGGTGGTTGCTCTCTGTCAGCTTGAGGTGTCATCTTTACAAAAGTCAAAAACACATCTGAAAGCACCTCAACATTTTATTGTGCAGATGTAAAAGTAGTAAAAAATTTCAGAAAGATTTCTACATACTGACAAGAAGAAATGACATGAAGAAAATCATGCTTGTTTCCATACCTGCCACCAAACTGCATATATAATGCTACCCTCGGCTCAAATACAGAAATTGAGAGAACTGAATTCTGAGATTCCTGTGGCAGTGACTGCTAATGGTAGACCTTTGGTCTAATGACTGTTAGGTCATTAGGTCTACTTAAATTGTAACTTGACCACACCATAGAGATGAACCAAAAAATTAATCATGTGGATCCAGGTAGACTGATTAACTAAAGCTGCTTGAAGGTGTTTTTTATAAAAATCTACATAATTCAGAACTGTTGCCCACCCTGTACTAGAAGTAAACAAGCCACGAGGAAGAACTCATACCAGTGCCCGCAGATAAGACTCGCATTCTCTGAAGTTGTTGAAAAGATTAAAGAACAGTGTACATCAAATACTTTTAAAATTTGGAGGGGGTTTTGTGGTTATGTTTTTTTGGGTCTTTTCTAATATCTATCATCCTTCGCAAAAAGACAGAATAATTATCACTAAGATGGAGGTAACATAAACCAGCTGATGTCCAGGTAAGTGGTTCTAAATGACACATCTAACACACCAGCAGAAGGACACTGGAGAAAGAGTGGTAGAAGCCTGTCACTGCACTAGCCTGGTTCAGCCACCAAGACAGCTGTTGGCATTCAGAAGATGAACAGCTTTATTAAAAGAGACTGGTAATATCACTCAGCTTTCATAGATTAAAAATAATTCCAATTTCCCCATACAAAAATAGTTTTCTATAATAAGATACTAAATTGCTACCTATATCTAAATAGTCCTTTGTCCTTCCCAAACAGGCTATAGAATGTGCATCCACACAGAGCAACTCTTTGGGACATTGCATCAAACTTTCTTTCATAAGCCTGTTTCAGGTAATACTGCCTATGTAGTAGGCAGCATTACCTCATATTCCTTTTCATCACTGTTTTTATGAATTCATTCAAAGTTGCACTTCAAACATTCCTTTTTCCTCTTACTAAGTAAGACATAACAGAGGTCGTATTTTGTTATAAGTAGGATATAAAGGTCAGGTTTTGGAACTGGCTGATGAATTTCACCACTAATTTGAAAGACTGTATTAATTATGGTTGGTCTCTGACTGCCTTTAACACTGGGCTACAGAGAGTTCTTCAAAGGAATCGTTGTTAACAGAATGCATTCCAAAATCATGAGCCAACTCTCTCAGCACCTCAAAAATAATGACTTTTAAAATACACTTTGGGTTCTTTGTAGCTGCCCTTTTCCCCCCTCAGCTTTTATTCTTTAAGTTATTAGCAGCAGAAACTTATTAAAAAACAATCATCCCAGAAAACCCAGGAGATACACTAAAACAACCTCATAGAAATACTAATATCCATGTTTCACCTTCTGGAGTTCTGTTAAGACAACTTACAACAAACAGAGTTGTCAGCATTTCTGTAGTGTTTCAAAATTAAATGAATTGCATGGCATCTGAGATTTTGTAGCACTGTTATTGAATCAAAATACCAACTAATGGTTACCATCAACTGGGCTTCCTCAAGGATACCAGCAACTAATTTTAAATGCTCTTAGCTCAATATTAAGTATTAGCCCATTAACAATTTCTATGAAGTGAGAACTGTATGTACCAAGACTATAAGCTTTTCCTTCCAAAGGCTGTAGTAGATGTATTGAAGACCAGGAATATTTACTATTAGGAACAAAAAAATTTGAGAAGAAAAATGTACTTTTAATACTACATGAATACATATGCCTTCGTACATACATGCACAGACAAAACAAGTTTGATTAAATGGACATTAATTTACAAGATTTAAGAATGGCTTACACCAAATACTTTCACCAACCCTCCCCTCCCCTCTAACAAGGTGAAAACAAGTTATCAGTACAAGTCCATTCAGCAAGTGCAGTAATGGATCTGTTGCTATCTCAGACCTATCACAGAAGCATCAGGATCATAAACATTAACTTATTGTACAACTGTGCCCAAGCCTTCCAGCATTACTTCCTCCTCACAACCCAATTTAATTGCTTTTATAACCAAAGATATATCGATGACAACAGCCATTTCAGACTTTTTAGGGTTTGGTTTTCCTTTGAAATGAGTTAACAAAAAACCCCACCAGATAATAGAATAAGCAGAAGTTTTCAGAATAAATCACAAAGTTTGAAATTTAACCTTCTGTTTTGTTTTTAATCGAAAAAAAGGAAAGTAGAAACAGGAAAGAAAAACTATGGATTACAAGCCTCTGAACCTTGCCAAGCACAGACAAGGCTAATTCACTGAGAAGGGCCCAATAAAACTCATCAGGCAGAGTTAGAAGACATGATTATGTATTTCTACAACTGTGTTAGAAAATGCCATCTACAGTATGGATTCTTTTTCAGTTTCTCATTCTCAGAGAGGAGAATGCAACTGAGTTCTGGAAAGTACACTGTCTTTAACATTGAGAGCAACAAGTACGATCACTAAAAATAGCTATCACTTTTGAGTACTTATAGGAAGAGTCTTCCATAAGATTAATATTTTACTATTTTAGATAAAATGAAAAGAAAGCACTTTCATTTAAATATAAGTCAATAGCTTTGATCTGGGGCTGGCCTATGTAAGAAAAAAATTCAAAAAGAAGCTCTGAAATTGATGATTTATGCATACTTTTATTAGTAGGCTGGACATTACGCAATTCCAATAACACATAGTTTATATACTGATTCCAATATTTGCATACCTTTTGATTCTGGACTTGTTATCAATTTCACTTCTAAATGGAGCAGACCACTATGAAGTCTATCTCTTTGATACTTTCTCAAAAGTCAAGGTGAGGTATGCATGAATGAGCACACCAGTATCAGAAATCTCTTCAAAGAGAATGACAAGAATAGGACTATAGGTGCAGTGAAGCACAAGTGCTCGATCTGCAGACACAAGCTGTTTTCACTCTACTAAAACGATTAATGTAAGCATCCAGCCCACACCATGCTTTTTGCTCAGACATGAAAAGCTCTTGGTCAAGATGATGGCTAGAAGCAAATTGCTCAAGCTGCTTCAGTGATCCGAGTCTGCAGACTTCAGGCTGCAAACAGACTGACACATTAAGATTCATGTGTCCTAAGTTCAGCTGCTCCAGGAAGTATTAGACTGACCTTTCATGGTACCATTCATCCATAGCCCACTTGACCTGTACAAGCAAAGTCCATTCAGCACTTCAACATGTATCTCATAGATGGAATATTCAGTACATGTACAGTAAGCCCAGTCGCACAACAGGTAAGATTTGCCCTGAGTGTCTTAAGAAGCTAGAGGACACAAGCAATATAAGAAACCTGAAACTATCATACTGTAGATAGTACAGATAACAGAACTTTATTTGTAGAATTAGGTCTTTAATAAAAATATTTCTAGAATCACTATACATAGTAGGATCAATACATTTACTACTTTCATGTGACGTGTTATTGCCCGGTTCTACAATAGTTTTGTTCCTCAGAGTATATACATATCATACTACCTCCCTCCTTCAAACCCCCAAAGCAGCTCTTGCTCTTTCCTGAGCATGATGGCCAAGATAACAGAATATGATTTGTCTACTTATCCCTCTACAAAATAATTGACATTAAAAATTCTAGCATAAACACTCAATTTTAAAACCACAGCTAAAGGCATTCTTTTAAGTTATATAAAAACCATGCAGTCACTGTTGCTTCCAAAAGTTCTGCCGGAAAGCTATTCATCTTCAGTGTCCTTCCAGAATTAGCTGAAAAACTCAGAATTTACTTTAAATGGGAAATACTATTTCTAGTTCTTTCCCTGAACACATTTGCTGCCAGTCTATATCTTCCTGAAGATGAATGTAGTAGAATTGAACACTGCAAACATAGTCTTCCATAAGATCCAAGAGGATACAGTTAATCTTTAACTTTTCAGTAAGTTAACACTATTTTGACTGTATAGTAAATCTACCTTAAAAGGAAAAAAAAAATAAAAAAAAATCAAAAGAATCCCCCACAACTTTCAAGAAAGAGTAATTAAAATTAAAAAACCCCAAACATTTTTCAAGGCAGTTTAACAAAGACCTTACCATCTTTGTAAGGATTTAGACTAAACAGATATCTGGCCATTCCTGAAAATCTAGCTTTCCAGATCAGCAAACATCATACGATCACAAGGAAATGAACTGGTAATAAAAAGGGTGAAGCATTTTAAACATTACAACAGGCAGTTCTGAGATGATATTTAACCAACCTCCCTCCAAGAGGAAGACAGGTAAAGTGATACACAAACCCAAAGCTGTTACCACATCTCATAAGCCTGACAAATCCAAGTTTCTCAATTTTCACAGGCATCCCTGTAAATAAAATTCTAGAAAACTCCCTCTCAGATGCTCAATTTCAATCTCCACTGACTGCAAATAAACCTTAAAGGTATAAAGCCCAATTTGTAATGGTTCTGTCTATGTCAGACAACCTCAAATAACTCTGAAAATCTGATCTGTCCAATTCTGTACCGTGTCAGGCTCTTCATTGTGCTTCAGCATTAACACACAAATGCACTGGGTTTGGGAAACCAGCTCTTGGGTTTTCACCAGCCTTTTAAATGAACCTGGAAATAGTTACCAAGCTACACAGAAAATCCCTGCTTAGTTGCTGGGTGTTTAAATGGATAGAGTAAGGAAAGGCTTAACTCTGTTACCCTAAAAGGCCTTAAGACAACTGCTACAAATCAGTTACGTTTCTATTTTTGTTGCTCCTCCCAAATTGCTGAATGTCTGTGCCACTTTTATGGGAAACATCATATCTGCATTATGTGACCATCTGTTACTCTATCGCTATTGAAAGCATTGAGTAAAAAAACCCAAAACACTGAGAGTTTAGGATTAATCCAGGAAAACTTTAAAGAAAGAAAGTTAAAGAAAATCACCTGTAGGGGTAAACTCAGCATAGAAGCCCCAATCTGTTCAGCCTCATGAGTGCAGTAGTACTTGGGTAGAAAATGTTCTTGGATGCAGACTCCCACCAGACTCACAAAGCGGCTGAAGGTACTTGCATATTTTTTGCTTGCCCTGTGCCAGGAGATGAATTCCTGCCTTCCCCCCTCCACCATAAACAAAGTGGAATGCTTGCTCCTGAGCCACTGCCACTGCAGCCAATTCCTGTTTATACATTAAAACACTGAACAGCCCCACATAATGCAGATGTGTGTCTGGCTCAGCCACCTCTGACACTGAGCACTAATAGTAGGCAGAAGGATGGGTGACTGCACACTTACAGGTGGGAACAACTTCAGGTATCTCTGCAAAAACTCCTCACAATCACAAGCCTACCAACTTATTCCCCCACGGCTTAAATCCCTATGTAGGCAGCAGCTTTACAAGCTCTGCACACATAGTATAAGGACTTTGAAAGCTGTAGTTACAGTCAGGAAAAGGAAAGCAAGAAGGGGCAAGGCATGGACAGGCAATTTTCTCTTGAGGTTTCAACTCCTGAAATTGCCTTTTCTGATGTTTCAGTTACATGGGGCAGAAGCACATGGAGCTCTTTCACCCAGTATCAAAAATACATAGAATAATTGCATCAATATGGCATTCTTTGCAGTTGAACTAAACTGGCATATTTCTTAATTCCAAAGCCAGTAAATATTTACAGTGCATTTTTTAATGCTTTAGTTACCAGGATTAAAACAATTAAGTACTTCTAATGCTGAATTTTACAGCTTTCCCATCCCTATGAAACAACAGATACTCTTTTAGGAACCTGAGGCATAAGTACAAAATAGAGATACTTTTAAGATGAAAAGGGGTAATTAAAAAGCAAAATACACACTGCTTTGTAAGTCAGAAATAACAGAATTCATCTGAGTGTCATTCCTGAACCTTTATCTTGAGCAAGTGTGCTGTTACATTGAAAAAAAGCAAGAAACTAAATACAAAAACCAGAAAAGGAGAGAACCAGAAGTAGTAACAAACTCAAGGGCAGCTAAATGCAACAATTAAGATACCAAACACCTAACACACACTAAAACTTTAAAACAAAGCTGCATTTGTGTAGAAGTTGTGCAAACAGTGCACAACACAAAATTCCTTAAAGTGCCTTGGCTGGTGGACTACGGAACAGCCTCTGCCAGGAGATGCACATGAGGCAGCAGCTACAAAGTACAACACTCCTCCACCTGCCACGCGGCACCACACACCTGCACCTGGCAGACAGATCAAATGGAAAGGGGCACTACCACTCCAACACAATCCCTACTAGTTAATGAAGGTGGTAAAAACGTGGTCATGTAAAACAAAGAATATGCTTTGGCTTTTTCCATTCACACAAACGGCTGTTCTCTGTTTGTCAGTCGTTATCTATTGACACAGCAACAAGACAGTTTTCATTTCTCTCAGTAACTGACATGAATGTGTTAATTGTCCAAACATACAATGTACACATATGATATAACTTCGTCAACATCTGGGTAAATGAAACTATTCTCTTCTACACAGCTTCTTCCATGAAACAGGAGTTTACAGACACTACAACCAATAAAGAAAAAACACTTTTAAACTGACTCTAACTGAAAACAACAGATAAACACAGTAATTTTATACAAGCTATGAGTGGCTTTTTTATTTATTACTTCCTGGGTTTCCTGTTTCAAGTTAGAAAATATTTTGAAATTAAAAAACATACTTCCTTTGGCAGTCATCTTCTCAAAGAAGTAACTGAGACAAGGCCTAATGCAGTGGATTTTTAAGAGATGCCAAGAGACACCAATAAAATTTTGAGTCAGTGTTTAATATGACTGTGCAACAGTATCCTGGTATTAGAGTATCTGAAGTTTATATTGCCGTACCAGTCTTATCAAGGAGCAATGGAAGTCTCCCATGCAATCGGGATCCACCACACATCCTTGTCACTACAGACCTCATTGGTACTAATGAGCTAAAGAACTATTATTTATGTAATATCTCCAATATAAAGGGTATCACACAGCTTATAAAGTGAGGATACACCAAGTTCTGATCATCCAAAGCATCTCACGAAAACTTGCTGATAGAAACTTAATGTCTTCAGAAGGTACCACTGCTAAGGTGACATGGCTTTCTGAAAGTTTTACCTATTTTTTCAAGTCAGTAGTGCATTTGGATTTCTCATTACAAAGTCTTTCTTTTATAAATACATACAAACATCAAAAACCTTCAAACATGAGCCAAGAACCCTCCTGTTTTTGCTTGAAGGGACATGTTAGAACTTGGCTGGAGAGCAAGAAGATGCATGTCAAGCAAAACAACAGCCACTAACACTACTTCCCAAAAGCCAGGTATTCTGCAATAGCATTTACTAACTGAGAGAACATATTCTCAAATGAAGACAACATTCATGGCATTTTTTTACTTCAAGAGCAACTAAAGGCTGTTCAGTGATAAGTCAGAGACACAAAGAATGACATTTACTGAAAGTGAAAAAGCTTTTCGAAGTAGTCCTTGATTAAGAGGAAGTAGCCTCAGTTTGGATCCATGTAATACTTCTTAGAAGGAATACATATAAAGTTCTCACTCAGAGTAAGAATGATTCTGTTATCAATATGCTTAGAACAAAAGGAACTAGAAACATAGACATTTACAAACCAAGACAAAAACCAGTTAATGCAGCCAACAGAAACTACCAAAAGTCATCAAAAAATACAGTAAGTTACTGAAAAATGTCATAATATCTGACTCTTCCATTTACTACTCACGTTTTCATTAGAAACAGAAAATCATCCCTAAAGGAGATTAAGACTAGTCAGATCACCTACAAACAAACTTATCCATCCAAAACACAGACTTCTTCCCTTTTCAAATGAAAAGTGAAAAATTCTTTAAGGAAATGTTCCAATTATAATATTTCTGTAACTTAAATCTGAATTGCTCATATCACTAGTATGTAATCTTCACATGCAACTACTGAATTAATCCTGCCAGTAAATAGTATATTGACCTTAAAAACACTTTCTTGAGCATTAGTGGGAATTTTTTTTTCATTTTTAGCCCAGTGATCCATTTTAATATGTGTTAATGGATAATAGGTTTTTAACTTCAAAATAGCTCTTTAAAAATAAGCTGATATTTTTATTTTACATGCTCTCCAGCATCTTATATACTCTACCTTGGGATCACTAACAGACATTATTGAAAACAGATTAAGTTTTAAAAGCCATTCTACATGCAAGATATTAACAGTATAATTCAAAAAGTAACAACATACTAAACCCTTCCCTCTCTCAAAATGTTGCTTTCAAGGTCTGTGGACAATTTAGACACAAAGAATTTAAAAGAGTATTTTTATGCCCTTGTATTACCAGTGTATCACAGAAAGAATAGTTATACAGTAGCAGATATTATTTTCACAAGTTTCTCCACATCTCTCTCCCTCTCCTTTAAGTTAAAAGCTTTATTTTGTCCCTCTCACAACTTCCTTAAAGTAATTGTGGATGGAAAGGTCAAAAGATATTTGTTTTATTTACAATCCCCCACTAAGTTTTATCTGCATTGTTTCAAAGAATTAGCCTAATGTTTCAAAAAACATTTGCAGCTAAGGATTGTTCAATTTCACCTTTAATTTTTTTCCCCTTAATAAACTGGAGTTCTCATTACTTCTTACTTTTCAGCTCACCATCTGCAGGGCAGAAAATCAGAGAACAGAAAAACAAAGTCCAAACAGCAGGATTACTAACATTCACTTCCCAAATTTGCTGTTGATTCTTTCTCACGGTGTTCCAATTTGCTGTCTATCCATTGGTATTGGAAAGGAAGGGGGATTTCCTATTCCTCCAGCAAGTTAAATAATCTCACCAAAAAGATAGATATGCAACAGGAACACCAAAAATCAGTATGCAAGACAACTATACAGGTGGATGGGTACAATCTCCTGCTCACAGTACTGAGACATTACATTGATTCAGCTGTCATATGAAACCTTATGCTAACATACTTATGCCTGAGAAACCTTTTAAGTGCTTAAAGTCCAGAAGATGCATAAAAAGAAACCCTGCAAATGTGATACTATTAAGTGAACAATAGCAATAAAAAGGTAAGCTCTCTTCAACATTATCTCAGAGGACAAGTGAATTACCTCCTATATTCATATACATATACTCCACATAAGTAGCTGTTAAGTATGAAGAAAAGGCCCATCTAGATCCACCTTTGATTTGTATTGATACCCACCTTGAAAGAAGCACTAAATTACAATTACTTCGCCACTTGACCAAAGCATATTTGTTATAAATTCCTGATTGCTTATTCTTCTGATGATACCCTGAGACAGCTACAGCAAAAGCATATTAGGTATACAGTCAAGTACACAATACAATTTGAAAAAATCATATCTCAAAAAAAATAAGGTCAAAAATCATATTTGAGATGTCTCCTAAAACTAAGCCATGCCATAACTTTTTAAAAAACAGTTAAATATAACTATAGTCGATTTTCCATATTAATGGTAAAATAAACAAGTCAGAGGCATACTCTTTTTGCACTTGGCCTTACTTTTAGAAAGACTTGCTGGACCTTATTTCAGTTCTTTATTGACTCAATTTGAAGCTAATGCCTTACTTAAAAAACATTTACCCAACAATCATTGTATCTGCTTATAAGCAGTAATAATAAAACATCATCACTGCACTTAAAATAAAGCTCAGGAGAGATGCTTGTGTTTCCATTTATCTAAAATATTAAAGAGTTCATTTTCCACAAATCAATTAAAGCAGAGGATATCCAGAAGGTGACTGCTACTTTTGGTGATGATAAGACATCGAATGCCGCCCCCACTACTGACCCAAAAGGCCCTCTCAGTGAGTTAATTCCCCTTGCCAATGCATCTCAAAAAAACTGCCCCAAAAACATTAGAACATTTTCTGCTGGCTTTGTGAAATTAATCTGCTCAGGGAAAAGCCACACCAGCACACAACAGGAGGCAGGGACAGGCTGCACAGCTGGGAGTGAGATTGCCCTTTTCACTGACAGCAAACTGTTAGATCAGCCTGATCCGCTTGTAAAACTGCACTCAAATCAAACCGAAATCTCCTTTCCCTACCTTCTCTTTCAAAGAGCTTCAAGCTTAAAGGCCCTTAGGAAAGGTTCGCTTATTACTTCTTATGGAAAATATACACAGAACAATTTCCTGGGGCATTACTCAAGCAAAACAATGCTATCTGCAGAGATAAGAAAATAAGGAGAGAGGGTTAGAGATTTTTATGCATAGTATTCTGGATCCCAGACAGTATTACAGAGCAGTCTCTGAACACACACGAGCAGCAGACTGAGGGGGGAAAGTCATGGTACTTAGTTGCCCACCAATCCCCCAGTCTTCTCTAACTGCAACTCTGAGCTTGGCTACAGAAACTGACTTCCACACAGACACTGGGCCCCCGGTTATCCTTTGCTGTACAAGGCTGATCAGAGATGCAACTCAGGGCTGAACACACCCTGCAGAGCTGCTGGCCTTACAGGGACAAGCGCTCACAGGCACTAAGCATGTATCCAGCCCCTGCTGCTAACCCCGAGGCACTTACAGCTCTGGTACTCATTTCTTTACCACCAAAGAACACATTCCTCATGGCTCAGTTCTGCTCTGCCAGCAGAAGCACTTGAAGGGAAGCACATTTTCCACACAGAGAAATAACCTGGAAACTGTGAGCAATGAGAATACTCACATCACTGATAAAATTAACATCTCTTGTGCAATTCTTGCAAATTGGACTTACACAGTTGGCCACTCAGACAGTTCCATGTTATTAGCTACCCTGCCTTACAACACAACCAAAGCACAGAACTGCAACAGGAGGGCACATTTCACATGCCAGAGGTACAGCTGACATTTGCCAGTTCACACAGGGTAGCCATGGCATTCCCCTTCTTTAATGCTACAATCTGAATCTTCCAAGATCAGCCTTGTATGTTTTATTTGGATTGTAGCTTTTTTGAGAGAGAAATTTTTAAATCTGAAAAGGTGTCAACTCTCAAACGCTACAGCAAATTTTAAAAAAATTGCCCATTCTTTCACTAACATCTATTAAGCATTGTGACACATATAATCAATATGCAAGTACTTCAACAAGCAAGTTGTGGTTTTCTTCTATAGTTCTAACAATCTTACACATCTAAAAAGACAGTTATGGAAGATTTCCAAAATACACTTGAAACCATTCTGACAGAAACTACATATTTCAAAAGACACATAAGAGAGCATATATTTCTAAAGTCTTATTTTCATCTCTACAACAAAGGATATACTAATTGAGTTAACACTTTGAACGGTGATAGAATAAATGTTTTAAGAACCAAAAAAAACAACCAAATAAACAAAAAAACCCCTCATCACTTGAATTCCACACAAAAATTTTAGGTCAGATACATAATAACCCAATTAGGTGGTGGCATAAAAGTAATATTTTTATGCTTTCATTGCCAGGAATAGGTTTTCTGGGGAGTTTTGTTGTTAGTTTGTTTGATACCTTCTAAAATAATTTTATACTTAAAGTTGTCAGACTCAGTATTTCACCCAAATTTTTACTACAACAAAAATGTTCCTAAACAACAGCAATAAGGAACAGAAAATAAAAGTAAAAAAATTAAATCCTACCCACTTTCAAATTCAAACATATCTACAGGACAAACCACTTTAGCTTTAAAAACCCATTGAGTTCCTCAGCAGTTTCACTATATTAAATTCTGCGGTGCATTAACACCACATCTGCTGACATTAAGCAAGTGTTTACAGGGTTTTTTTTCAAATAATTCTATTGTTTTATTACCTGTTTGGTCAGCACCTGCCTTCTGCAGCATACCCAACCGGTAAACACAGTAGTTCTTTTGCTCTATTCCAGCAGAGCGGTTCATTCCATTACCAAGATACAAAAATAGAAATAAGCAGATAATTTAAAGAGGATTCAGCTACTATCTGCTATTGTAAAAGCATGATCCCAGAACAGACTATAAGTCTGCATTTCGCAAATGATGACATCACAGTATTAAGTGATTCTAGTCAGGCACTGCTGATTTCCACAAAATCACTACTAATAATCAGCATTTGGCACATACTTAATGACCAAGAGAGTAAAATTTGTCTTCAACAGCAAGATGGGTGTATTCTATGTTTATTATCCTCATTTGCTTGAACTATCCAGAAAACATTGAACCAAGTTAGATAAAGGTATCTGTTTTGTCTACAAACTTCAATCAGACTACAGCATTTTCTTTTAACCTGGCAGAAAGACAAATTTGTTTCTTCTAAAATTATAAGATTAGGATAAAAAAAAAATATTTACAATTAAAAGCCATAAAGAAACCAGAATAGACCATAAAAGCAGAATTGATGAGATGCACCTATGGAGATATTTAAGTTGTGCACAACACAGTGGTATGAAGCTAAAGAAACTTCACTATCAGACATCATGAGCTTCTGATCTGAGTTTTCAAGCACATAGGCATTAACAGCCTTAACAGACCTTATTCTGCAAGCAGTCTTCAATAGCCCATACCATTACAACATTAACTTGTTCTAATTAGTTGTGCACAGGAACAACTTGTTTAACAAAACAGAACTGTCCCTGCTTTTCCCAGCTACTCATGTTACTTAACCTAAGACATTGAAAAAAAGTGATTTATAATACAATCAGAAAGGCTAGGAGAAGGCTTTCCAAGGAAACCCCTTTCTCCCACCACCACCACAGGCTTAGTTCCACAATTAAGCCTGTAAGGTCACCACCCAGTAAGATGGATGAACGTCAACATCTCCCACTTTTGCAAGTAGACACAAAAGGGAAAAAAATTCAAAAGTCACACTAATTCCTGAAAACAGCCACCCACACAGCAAAGGGTGAAAACTGTATCTAACAGCCATCAGGATCCAAAACGTAAAGGCTCAAGAGTACTATTTTAGCTGAAGGCAAAAAGAAAAAAAATTAAAACTGAATTTTCCCTTGTCACCCAGCTGTACTATCCAAAAAAGGAATATGAATTCTACTTTTTATTAGCACAATACACCATAACATTTAGACATTAACAGGTATTAAAAAAAAAATTAAACATAAAAGAAATCTTCATACAACAAGCTTACCCATGTACTTAGATTAAAATTTCTCTATACAAATGTCCATATTTTCACTTGAAGTATTTACATATTATATTTATTAAAAATGGGCAATCTTCAAAATACTAAAAAAGGAAAACATACAGTTTTGAGATGAAAAAACTCTTACAGTGAAGGCCTTTGAACACTCAGGGGATTTGAAAAATAGAGAGAGAAAAGATGACACAAAACTAGCACCCCACACTGTAGTCACAGACCTGTGTAGCACTCTTCTGTCTAGACAACTCTTAGTGCCTAGTCTTAGCTACATTGCAGTTTAAAAACTTAAACAGAGTTTCTTATCCCAAAAAGAAGTCACACAGGCATACAAAGATGTGGAGAACATTAGAAATCCTGTAAAACTGCTTCCAAGTAAGTCACCAAATGACAGTGTGACAATGATAAAACAGTTTTAAAACTAAAGATGCCATTATCAGAGGTAGTCTGATAAATAAAGGCCTTTTTTAATCAAATTTATCAATTTAGCAAAATAATAATGATCTGAAGAAAAAGATTAGCGATCAGTTTTTACCAGGTTGATGACAAGGATACATACTGTAATCAGGATGTAAATTATGTGTCTCCTCATCTTCATCTATTGTCTGTCCCAGTGAAAACAGTCTGACACGTCTCATCTTCAGCAGCCTTGGAGAGCTTTCATGGGCAGTACTCCCAACATCCGGAACTACATCGCCAGAAACAACAGTGGGAACAATTTTTTTCAGGAATTCCATTTTTACATGCCCTCTGTGTTCTCAGCATTTACTAAATTCGGCAGTTCAGCTCCACACTAGAGCGTGGCTCCCACACCAACTTCCTTGAGCACAGAGGTAGACTTCTAATGATGTCACGTTAAACCTGGGTGGTGCCAACACCAGCACGCCAGCTGCTCCAAGGCAGATTTTTAAAGAGGTCTGTGTGGACTGATAAGAAAACCAAACAACAACAAACCTATATATTAACCAATGTATGCTCAACTCTGCACGCCCAAAAGACACTGTATTTAGCACTGAAACAATTTTAAGCACTAAGAAAATCCACAACACATTTTCAAATTCATCTCTGAGAGTTCAGGAGCTCTGAATTTTCATGAAGTGCACAGTGTTCATCTGTATTTGAAAGATAACACTTATCATTCAGAACGTCTATACACCAGCTTTACAAACAAAGCATCTAACATCACCATTTGTACTCTCATGTAGTTTTAACTACAAAGATATTCTTTCTTCTATTAAGTTCTGTTTTGTAGAGACTCTGATGCTATTTTTACTACTTAAAATACTCACACCATCTTCCAGAAAACTACAAGTACAGAAATAACCTGTCACTTTTTATCCAAACATCCACTTTAACCCCAGGGCTATTTCTCCTTATGTGCCTAGTTTAGCTGAGGTTTTTGGTTTTATTTGGGTAAGTTTAAGCATTGTTTTATATTTAGCTTAAGGAAGCCATTAAAAAAGATGCCTTGCATATGGAGCAGAGAGTTCAAGCAGGAAAAACAAAGATACATTAGCACAGAAGAATATTCTTTAAGGCTTTCTACAGTTGGGGATATGCATCACTGTTCAATTTAAACTATTCTTTTATTTACCAGATCTGGAGTGGAGATACAAAAACACAGGCAATATTCCCACTTCATTTGCCATGAAAGACTGTACACACTGCTCAGAGAAAATGCACCAATACTCACTCTGAATACCTCAGTGGCAAACTGCATGCTTCTGTTATTTTTATGAAAGCAGCTCAGTGTCACATACATTGCTGAAAGCATTCGTAATTCTCCAAGATAGTCATGAATTATATACAGTAGTACACAGTCCTTAAAAGAAGATATTTAATCTGAAATTCACTACTGTTTTCTAAGTCTCAAAAAGAAAAAAAAAAATTCTACGAAAGGTACACAGAATAACCTGTTTCAGATCTGAATTTCAGTAGTTCAGTGCTCACAAGGGGCTGCTCATCTGGATTATCAATCTTACTGTACTGTTACATGCCTATGGTTCAGAATGCCACAACTTAAAGAAGTTGGAATAAGTTCATTAAAGCTGCCACCTAAGACATTTCTCAAGTTCTACATAGACTGATAACATAATACCTTTTCTATTCCAATCTGCATTAAAATCCCACAATGTTCAAGTTAGTCCACAGTCCCTTTGTAAATGAATAGATGTCTACACAATTTTTTCACTGTAGGTAAATACAAATTTCTGGCCTTATCATAAAAAGCATATTGCTAGAATATTACTTTCTGCAGAAAGATCAAGCAGAAAATTCTCCCTATAATGATTTCATTCACAGTCTTTTTTCCACTAATACAAAAAAAGTTACACAGAGAAGTGCTTTATGAGTTTTCCAAATAAAGATATCATAAAGACAATTTGTGACTATAAAAGATTGAGTCATTACAAGCTCAAGCAATCATTTATTCATAATAGCATCATTTTTTTCTATAGAATTACTTTTTGTGCCCTTGAAATCCTGCCACAAACTTACTTTGCAGTTTCTAGCATTTGGGAGGACGATTGAAATTCAGATGCTTCTGTGAGACAGAGCACTTCCAACCATGCAGCTGTTAAACTCCAGTTTGCAAAGATAGGGCTAATCATATATTTCACTTTGTATCTAACTTAAACACCCTCTGAGAGGTTCAAACTAGATATCAAAGTGCTCTTAAGCATACTACGGAGGTTTTATCATGCATGTGGACAAAGGGTGGAGTAGACAAGTGAAGTGCAAGTCCCTAGTGCATCACTTGCATTAAATGCATAAGGTGTGACTTTTTATGCATTAAAAAAAAAATAAGGATTGAAACTATATTTTTAAATGAGAAAACTTAGCAGCCTTTCAAGTAATAGGATATACCAAAAAAACCAAGCAAGGAATAAAAACTCCTCCACACACATGATCATATTTCTAGATTCAACTTGATAAACTAATAAAGCATATACAACACAGATGTATCACAAAGCTTTTGACTGATTTTTCCTTCAGGGTGGCTTTTGTTTGACTCTTAAGGACATCAAGAAGTTTGCTACAGAAGATGGTTGGGGATATATAAATATATATATATACATACACACATTTATGTATGTGTATGGATGGATAGTGGATAACTCCAGGACTTCCATACTTCATTAGGTCCTATGAAAACAGCATTTTATAAAAAATTAAGCCAACATATAAAGTTTATGGTTTTGCCTATGTCATTTCACATACACTCCTCCTTCGCACTTGCTCTTAGCATCTTTAAACAAAATAAAAGAAAACAGGTCACAAAAAGCCTTATTGGATAAATTTTAGCAGTTATTCTGGAACCTCTAAATAAAATTAGAAAAAAGCAATGGGAGACTTGATCTTATAAAATTACTTGCATTATAGTAAGTCCTTTGATGTCTTTCCATATGTATTCCACTTCTGTTATACTCAAAGGATGACTGATTTTGTACTGAAGTGCCTGCTGAGGTCATTCAGGCTTCCCTTGCCACAGTTCTTGACGTTTATACCACTTACCGTGCAAAATAATGTCTGAGCTCCACACCTCTCACTAACAGGAATCCATATTATCAAGACCTCACATCAGAAGGGATTACAAATAGATCATGAAACACGCAGAACTACCACACCAGGAGACCCAGGGGAACAGCACTTCTCAGAACACTGTTCTCTTTGGGTTAGACCCTTCGGGACACAAACAGCCAAGCTGTTTGACAGAGGTGCATAGGAAGAGCACCTACACGGGAATTCCATTGAAGCAGGTGAAACTGCTGATGGAGGAACATCCCAAGAATGAGAAACACTGAAAAAAACAGAAGACAATCGACAAAATAAAGATCCACATGAGAGAGAACTACTTACAAGTGACTTGAATTCACATGTCTAGAGAATTCTCAAATTCGGCAAAATTAGCAACAACAATAGCAAAAGACAACTCTAAACCTGATAAGGGGGAGTACAATTCATGGTTTGACAGGTCTCTTGTGAACCAAGCAAACCCACAGCTGTGTAACAGGTTGTTTCTCACAGCACCGCACCCCACCGGGGCACGGCCACCCAGCCCTGCCCGCTGCCGGACAGAGGGCAGTGCCTTCCATGGCACCTAACACGTAAGATCCCAGGCTGTCGGAGGCCAGGAGGAAGAGCAGTGCCCTCTGGCCTCTCCAGGATCACTGGAATTAGGAGGTTCCGAGGGGGAACCCCCCACGCCGCCAGCTTTGACCGCGGTGCTTCACAGCCACGCACCCCACACTCACACAGTCAGACCAGGCTTCCCTACAGACTCAACCCCAGGTTTTCCATAGCAGAGTCTCAGGCTACGGAGTCCAGAACCTTAAAAGAATTTAATGATGGTGCAATAACTAAATCACAAAATAACAAAATAGCAGCTGGAGCTGGGTGCCCCCAAGGAGTGACCCTGAACAAAGGAACCCCGGAACTTTTATAACCTCCCAGTCTAAGCTCGAGACAGGACCACATTGGTAGGGCAAAGCAACACACCAAAACTATTCCTCCTCTAGTAAGGTTAGAAATTGACCCTTCAATCCAGCCTGCAAGTATAAATTTACACCCCTACAATAAACTCATGAGAGGTAATGCAGGTACTGGATATCCATGTTAGACCTGCTAGCCAATTAGTAGGACATTATCATAATTTCACACAAAAGACTGATGCGATAGGGAAGACAGACCCCATTTCTTCTTCTGCATCTGCTGCATTTTCTAAATGGCAAGCCATTTTGCTTTGCAACTATAACAGTCACATACAACTTTTTCTTTTAAATACAGAAAATCAAGTAACATAACCTAGAAAAACACATGCATGGGGAAAAACCAGTTTGTCATACTGTGGTAGCACCTCACTTGCACTAGGCGCTTGTAAGGACCTAATATATTTAAAGGAATTAGCTTTGCATGTCAGAAAGTTTTAAACTTTTAAAACATGTTTAAGGTAAGAGGCTATCCTTCATATAACTTAAACTCACACATTACAGTTAATTCCCAAGCTACTTGGCATTAATGTTTTCCTCGGTTCAGTTCAATTAATGTAATTTCAGAGAAAAAAACCTAAGGAGCAGTATAAGCAGGGACAAAGTTTTGGAATAAACATACAGTTTTGGAATAAACTATCTCTACATCAGTGTAAATTTCTTGTAGCTATTGTTCTGCACACAAAATACTTTAAATACTTGAGAACTAAAATACTAAACTTTAATCTTTCTATAGTTTTGTTTTATTGCTTTTTTAATGTTAAAGTGCAAATAGTTTTGGTTGTCCCCATGTTTTTCTTAGAGGAAGTCTATCTGTTTCCTGAGAAATGAAAGTAACAACTGTCAGCTCTTGGTAAGAAGTTTCGCTTTTTTTTTTTTTTTTTTCCAATCACTTAAGCTGTATTTGCTCTGTATGGGGGGCTGGAGACCCTTTCTGAGCAAGTTGTGGGGGCTTTTTCTTTGGAAGACTGGGGATTTCTGGAGTGATTTGAGTTTTTCAGAGCTTGGCTTTAATTATTTAGCATTAGTAGAAGTGATCAAAATATACCCATCAGCAGCTGAACATGAAACAACTGTTATGTTCACTGAGTACAATATCATTGTTTAATAACAAAACCCCAAAATTTTTACCATTTATGTATTAAGTTTTAACTGTTCTTATCTTGAACTCACATGCAAGAATACAATGCTTTCCTGAACTCATTAGGAGTTCCTGAGAAGATCAAGGTATTGTCTATCCCACAACTTCTACAGTCCACAGTTGGGATAAGCATCTGGGCTTCCTGTTGCTAACCTCCTGCTTGTTCCAAGTACTGATGTATTGCACAAGATCTTTCAAACCTATGAATTTCTTGCACTGGCAGATTTTTCTTCAAATAAGAACTTGCAGCAGTACATAACCTGAATCATACCCATTTCCATGCAAGTATAAACACCAAGAGAAGTCATCATTACACAATCCCATAACAATAGACGTGGCCAGATTTTTCCCCTCATAAAATGATCAAAGTGAATGATGACAATCAAGATGTTGATATCTCCATGAAAAGGACATTAAAATAAACAACATTTTAAACCTAAAGGTTCTGTGGAACAGCTATCAGTAAGCCAGAACAGCAATGGCAACACTGTTATGAAATTGGATCTCTAAGGAACTGAGACCTGAAAACCTTTTTCAAAAGCTTTTTAAGTACTTTACAGAAAAAGAATTGCCAACTATTAATGCATAGAACTGCCAGAACATAAACAATAAATGATAACAAGAGACCAAGCACACAAATACAGAGAAAGAGGAATAAATCTAACTCAAGAAAAACTGTTGAACCACCCAAGAAAAAACTTGCATTTTTATCCTATATGAAACATTTATGTACTTATGCACACCCATTCAGATTTGCTTGCTATATACAGTCATATTATCACAATAAAGCTTATAAAATTGCAGAAAGATAAATAATACCACCATAAAGAAACTTAATAAATAAACAGAAGCAATACACAGCACAGTAACCGTGCAGCTTCAGAAGGTAAGCACTTTCCTTGAAAGACAGCAATTAAGGCAAAGGTACTACTTCTATTCACAAGCTCCACTGCTCAGGCATTCTGACAGTCACCTGGGGCAACAGAAAAGCTCAAAGAGCATCGCCATGTATTAGTAGTTCTTCCCAAATACCACAAATTAAGGTGGATCTATAGAACAGCCAGACACAAATGGTAACTTGAAAAATACAGATTAAGACAAAATAGTGGTGGCGTACATTTAACTCACATACATCATCAGTTTAAAAGGATTATTCTAACACCAGGAGAAGCATATGTGAGATTAGCACATATTGTAAAAGATTTATGAAAAAATTCCTTATTTAGATTTGGAAGAGGAGCTGCTGTATTACACCTGTCTGAAAGAGAGCTTAAGCTTGTTCCTATTAGAAGCAAGAAGGAAAAAAATAACCTGCAATTGAAGAGCAGAAAGAGGAAGACACTGAAATTTAAGGATCTAGCTGAACATGATCACCAAGGAAGGCAAGAATTCCTTAAGAAGAAAATTTGATGCTCCAGTCATCTGATGAGAATAGAAAGACAAGTTCTTTCTTCACTTGTGACTTTTATTATTAAAAGACTAATAGCTGTAATAGCAAAAGACAGGAAGATTCTTTTGCAAAAAAAGTTTCAAAAGTCTGGAATTATTTACACTTTTAGAAAAAGGCCACAAAGTCAACTCTACTGCTTTCAATTTCTTAATCACTAATTTTAAAAAAAACACGTCTTTTCAAGTTAATTTTGTGCTTTAGAGGAAAAAATTCCCTGAAGAGCAAGTTATATGCACATTTTAACACACACAGGTCAGCTTCTAGTAAAACTGTTTCAAGCCAACAGACTGTCTACAAATGTAAATACATAGCAGTGTCATGACTGTCATTTTGTTCGCGCCAGGATTAGCTTTCATCACTCACACAAGAGCAAATGAAATGTTGTTAAAATTAAGAATAATAGCTAAGTACACCTAAAAGAGAAAGGGCTCCTTTCCTCACACAACACTGTTATTCTGTCCCTGACTCTGTACATTTTGAGACTGAATCCTTATGCTCTTTACCATGTGAGTCAAATCAAAGGATCAGGTCTGCATCAGAAGTGAGCATTGCTGAACTTCATAAAGCATTTCTGAGCCAGAGCATTACTGGGGAGAAGCTAAGGATAGCAGAGGCAAGAACTTCATGACCAGAGGTGCACTGTACATGGAAAGCGCCCTGGGCCAAACAAGGCAGGATATGTTAAGCCATGCTGGGCAGAGGCACAAAGGAGGGGAATTCGCAGTTTCCACAGGAAAGCTCTGCAGCTACATAGGAGATATCAGGAGTAGCTGCATCACTTGTGCTGTACCTAAACCTCTGAAAAAAACGCCTGCCATTGTCTCCTCCTCTTTGAAGTATTTGTTTTGTTTAAAGACATACAGTGTTTTTATTAGTTACTAGCCAAAGGGTAAGCATCGTCCAGTTCCCTAAAGACTTCTGGTTTCCATTCCATTATATATCATAGACTTAAATTACAATAGAGTCTTTTAACTTGTGCAGTTACTTTACACCTTGATGAAGTCACTATTTCTTTTAAATTAAGCACCTCACCAAGTGAATTGCTTTCAAGTAAACAGCTGCTGGCTGCAAATGGAGAACACCCACTCCACAACCAATAGTAGAACAGTGTCTGACCCAAAAGAGCATTAAAAATCAGATTTGAAGATACATACAGATAGTCCTGTGTGTGTGTATATATAATAGAGCTGTAATAGAGCAATGTTAACCAAGAGCAAAATTACTTAGCATACAGAGCTTATTTCTCCACCATCTTCCTGCTGATGCACAAAGAGCCTTCTAAAAGAAAGTCACAAGAAGTCTAGCCCCTTTGAAGGCCAAATGTATTTCATTTTAGGTGTTAAAAACACCACTGGTAGTGCTTTGCATGTTATGTTCAATATACAAGTGGATTGCATTAAACAAGTGGTCACAAAGAAATATCAATCAAATTAAAATTTATCATTCATTATCAAGATACATAGTTGTTCTCAATGCCAAAAAACAAGTTCAGAAAGAAAAAGCTTTACAAAATGTTGAAAACGGAAATTTTATGCATGTTGAATGCTGCCTAGGAAAAACCCAAACAAACAAAACCAAAATCCCTAGCCTTCTAGACACCAGTAGCACAAAGTCCCCAGAATCCTGACAAAGGTAAATCCTACAAGATAACACTTTTTCCTCTAGTCTGACAGCTTTCCCACTTCACTGACTAAACAGGTTTTCTCTGTCCCTATTAGCATTTTCATCTTCTGAAGGTTTTCTGGTAGATGTGTTTCAGATGTCCCACATTATTTGAACAAGGAGACAAGCGTGAGGCATTCTGCAAGTCATTTGTCACTACAATTAGGTATGGTCTTCAAAGCTCTTCACAGAAACATCCCTCTCTAGTCAGGCTTCAGAGTGAGAACTAATGCTCCAAAGAAGCAGGAGGTGGGGAAAGAAAAACACACAAAAACCCCTATTAAAAGTCAGTGAATCCCACTGAGCTGTATCTTAATAGAAACTTTGTAATAAAAGAAAAACTCAAATATTTCCATTTATTTTTGCGAGATCCATTTTTCAATTTATATAGACACAGCTAATGAAACTGCTGACCAGGCAATGAGGACCAAGTATTGCTTTAATCCTAAATTATTACTTAAGGAGAAATAAAAAAAAAAAAAAGAAAGAATAAGAAGAAAATAATATTAAAAAAAATACATTCAAAAAACCACCACACTTTTGTCCACTTGATGGTCCTGTATTCTCTTAATTGTGCTGGAAAAAAAAAAAACAAACTTATGCGCTACACTTGCAAAAATGCTTGTCAAGTATTAACAGGCTCATTAATTGTTTTCAATACTGTTCAGCAATTGCATTAACAGACAGAACTAGGCTTTTCAGCACAACTGAGGCTCCAGATAATTTTTCAGAGAAGGCATGTGAGCTTTTCAAGACCTGACTGGATAAAGTCCTGAGCAACAGGCTGGTCAGGAACTGATCCCAAGGAGTAAATTATCAACACACAAGAAGAATGGCAGCTGGCACATTTTTCCAGCTATACATTATTTTTCCTTATCACACATATTTTTGAAGGAAAGCACTTGAGATAAAACTCAGTCTGCATTCTCCGACAGGAAAATACACCCTGACAGAGAACTTGCCTTTACTTCTTGCTGAAGTAGGAGGGCGAAAAAAAAACCCAACCAAAAAACCACACAACCCACCCTCATCCCCAAACATGTTTATTGCCTTCACAAAATGCAGTAAGTTTTTAATACAGAAGACAGACAACAGATACAAAAGCTAGGGACCCAAGGCTAATAGTACTTGTTTTAAACCTGCTACCAGATTGCTTTTTAAACATCTAGCAGTAAGTACAGAAAGCATGATAATTACTAAACTATTCCAAAAACTAGATTAGAATTGAACAGCCTTGTTCCCAATAAGGGAAAAACTACACAATTCAATCGAACAATTGATGTTTTTAACTGGAGCACATCTTCTGTTTAAACATACCGAAATGTAGAAACATAAATAATCACTTAAAACTTTTAAAGTGAGGTAGAACTGGAGTTGTTCAAAGCATGATAAGTATCCACAGGAGAACAACTTACAGTAAAAAATTATACTGTTCTCAAACCCTCTGCCTCCATTTTTCTGTTTCATTTAAAAGATAGATTTGGAGTTCCTAATCTAATGTTAAAAAATGGATTAGCCTTCCTTAAGCAATAGAAAGATGTGGTAAAGGTAAGTCCAAGGTAAACTTCTGCAGCAACAAATTTATTAATTTGTGAGAGAAAGAATACATACATCAGAACAAAAATAATTATGGTATAAAATTCTAACAAGGAACAGTGAAGCATGTTATATAATTAGAAATAAAAATCAGCGACAGAGGCAAACAACAGGGATGTATGATACATCAGAGATGATCCAATGGCAGATTTTAACATACATTCAAATTCTATTTTATTATATACTTCTCCTATAAAGAACACATAGAATGATACAAAATAAGGGAAAGGAGAGCAATGAGAAAATATTACAGAATATATAATATTCTAATTATTAATGGCCACTAGATAAATAAATGTCAAATATTCTATTACATTTTCTAAAGTAATAATATCAAATATTTTAAAAGTGTATTTAAAATAATTTAAAAGTGTCTGGAATACTCAAGTCCACATAGCAAATGCCATATAAACAACTACACTTCAACAATTTTCCTCCTGTCACACCAACATACTCTGTTCTCAAAGGCCAAAAGGAAGTGCAGCCTATCAGTTTTACTATTTAACTACAGAAAAGCAGTGCATTGTATTACTTTAGAAGGACAGTTTAGGTGTTGGTTGGATCTATTCATACTCATTTCAGCTCAGAAGTGCTTTACCCACAATAGTTGCCCTGTGCTTTACATCAATGCGTATCTATTTCCTACTGCTAAAATCCTTACATGAAGAGCAGCAAAGAAAAGAGCATCTCTATAAGGCACTGACTCAGGAATCAGAACCTCGACTAAGGAACGGGATGATCTCTAAGGTGCCTTCCAGCCCAAACCTCCTGAGCCTGTGGCTGCCTTGGCTAATGAGCCGCAGTACCGGCATTCCCCACAGGAGGGCAGAGCGCAGCCGGAGGCTCTGTCTCCAGCTCCGACGGGCGCTGGGCACCGAGCCTTGTCAAAGAACACTCCTGACAATTGTGGGACACGCAGAAACTGTACAAAATAGTTACTAAATGGACAATTCCAGAAACAGTACATGTACAGAAGCCACAACTGGCTTTGGGAGTTCCTGAGCTGCAGGTGACTGGGAAGCTATTTGCCCTGTTCTTAACCTCTTCCTTAGACATTTGCTTTTGGCCATAATCAGTTCTTATTCAACTTAAAAGTACAGACAGTCTTCTATTCAGATAATCAATATCTGTTGTAGTAGCAGTTCAAACTGTGTTAACAGTAGAATATAGATAACAAGGACCTAAGCAAAACAGGGAAAAGGTACATGAAAAGCTATGACAGTATTTGTGAAAAAGATCTTACCACTTCGAAGCCATTGTTAACCACTGATGAGAGCTGTCAGCACATCACACTCAGAATGGATCCATCAAGACATTTTCCCCGAGTCCAACGTGTGCTTAGAGACGTGAGAGCAGACAAAGATGCGAACAGCTACGAGTTAGCTGGTTATGTGGCCAAATACTGGAGAAGGGTCTCCAAACACAGGACAGACAAATGAAGTACAGAACTCTGAAAAGAAAGTAAGAAAAACCAGTCAAACCTTAAAAGCTCAGTAGAGACGTCAACATTTTCCAAATACTTTAGAATTCTGAATTTCTCACTGAAAAGTAATAAATAACAAAAATCTGTTACATGTGTCTTCAGAATTGCTGTTTTGCTCAGAAGCTGATTTTTAAATATTTCTTCCTCATGAAATACAGTAAAATAGACACCAAAATAACATTGTTTCCCACGCCCAGCATAATTCTGCATGCATCCATTCTTTATTTCAGTTGCACTTTAATTACAAACATTTTTATTAATCATATTTATAATCACTCTCAAATGCAAGTCATTCTTAATTTCTCGTATTAGTCCTTTTATTTTTTCTTTTCTGATTTTTCTTATTTTTTGTTCCTCTGCTCAGAACAAGGATGTGCTCATAAAAAGAAAACAATACTTCAGCTGTGTCTTCCTAACAAAGCCTTGAAAACTTCTGGAGATTCCTTCAGAACAGAAGTTTGTATGCAACTGATATACTTGCCGCAACTAGCCTGAGCAACAGTTTGTTTTTGCTTTTCTATAATGCCAAACTACAGCAAAAGCATTTTAGTATTTTTAATTCCACCCTGAAGGCAGATCAAGCACTTTTAACTACTCAAGTCTCAACGTGCAGCAGCAATCACCACACCGGATCATCTAGTTTATATGCAGAACATTTTTTTCTTTTTAAAATTCATAATCCGAAAAATTCCAGGTATGTAAAAAGCCTGTATATCCAACATGACTATCAGTGCTCTGATGCAACACGAATGTACTAGTTTCCTTTAAGGATGTGTGAACCATTCAATCATCACCAATTCTTTTATGTACAGTTTGTTCTACTTCTTAATTAGTGTTTCCAAAAATACAAAAGAGAGACCCACATAAGTGCAATCTAAAAGTAAAAAGCCACATCCTGAAGATTTTAAGATATAAAAGAAAGCTTAAAAGTGGGACTTTGAAACAAGCAAAAAAATTAGACAAACTTTTCCAAATAGGATGCAAGCTGGTATTTATATATAAATTAGGAACGTATTACATAATTCCTTTAAAAAATAAGTGTTTTAAAGACTTTGTCAAGTTACAAATGGAAGCATTTAAAGACAAATAAAATTCTGGCTCTGAATTTTACCTGTGAAATTTTGCAACTCTCATAAAAGTATCAACTGTTTTCTGTAGTTTGTGCAATTGGCAGTGCAGTGCATCAGATCAGAGGTAAAGCATCACTTTTACCTCTTCAGACAATTAGGGTAAGTCAACAGTTTTCTGAGCAGCAGAAATGTATGGCCTTTCATCCTATGTACATCAAAAAATTGTACTGTTCACTTTTTTCTTGTCTCTTTGCCCCTTTTTTAGAAAAGGTAAGCAGTAGTTTAAATCAATTCATGCCAAACCTTACATGCAGCCCAATTTGAGAGTCGGTCATCTGTCCTTTTAACTCCTCCCCAATTACCCTCACTGTGAACAGCACTTCAACAAAAATGAAACTCATGCCATATTACCCTCCATGAAACTGAAAGAATACCCAGACAGAAATCCACCCCGGCGTATGCTGACATCTTAGCTCACTAATTCAAGCAAAACATACATACCCAGATACACAATCCATTCTGTTTAGAGGCTTCCCGGCTTGCTGCCTTCAGAGCAAATACATACAAACAGATCTTCCTTCTTCACCATACAAGATTCAATCTCCCTTTCCTGCCCCAACACACCATCCAACAGCCCAGCTGCTTACTGGAGGGAATAAACTTCAGCTGAAAACTGACTTAGCTGTCCAAGCTTCAGGGAGATATTGTGGCTTCAGTTCAGCTGGCAGAGTGTTTGGAAAGAGTCCAGAGGGTGGGAGGCACATGAGAACCCACTTGAGGTACTCAAGTTTTTTGGTGGTACACGCTGAACAACAATGAATTTTAAAATGCAGCTGCTGCTCAAAACTTCAAGTACAACTAGAGCTGTATTTGCATACAACCAGAGGTATGCTACAGAATCAATCTGATCAGATTAACTCCAACTACTGGAAAAATAAGGTATCAGGAAAGGTAGCAATAAGGTCAAAAGTCTCCAACGGATGCAAGTGAAGCTTACAGTAATTACAGCATATTGCTGGTTCATTGGGGCTTCATTTCCTAACTGCAGCTGACAACAAGTTAAAATGTAACTATACGTTATTAGATTTGAAGTCAAAGCTATCACACAGATTTGGGGTTTACACCTACGAAAGATTTATGAAAAGTTAAGAAGCAGAACGTGAAAAAAGTTACAAAAAGTTCAAAGTACAAGGGGTTTGCTATCATAAGGTTCAAAAAATAGTTCAAAAAGAAGCATTGCTACCTCTAAGGTTTCATACTTAAAAAAATTCAGATCTCCTCTCACATTCTGAATTGGAAAACACAACTAAAAATCCAACCTGACGAAGTTACAGCATATGTAATTTCAATTACATAGACTTTTGAGGGGAGTGTTTAAAAGAGCATTTTTATCTTAATTGTTTTCAAGTTGATATATTCACAGAGTAGCTTCTATAATGTTGGCAACTATGAAAGACTGAACTTTACCTTTTGAGCAGCAATTAGATGCTCCAATTTAGCACATTTTATGCCATTGGTAAGTGTAGGAGAGGTGGTATAGCAGATCACTTCCAAGAACTTCAGGGGTGGGGATTAAAATTAATGTTGCAGGAAATCAAAGTGTCACCACCTGCATTTAAGATATGTACAACACAATAAATTAGGCCCTTTTTCATAATTACTGGTCCAAAAGACTTAATAAGATGATAGTTCAAAAGAAAGAAAGAAATATTAAAAGTTTTAGCCAAGTGCTGGAAGTAGTATTTCCATGCTACAAACCCTAACCAGGCTTCGATATGCTTTTGCACAGGTAGAATAAAGACAGATGAAATATATTAGTTTCTAAGACATCATTTTAAAAATTGCAACACAAAGTTGTAAGTGCTAAGTTGATGAATGGCACGGTGGTCACTCAAACATGTGGCTGACCTGTACCTTCAGCATTTCAGAGCCTGGCTATATAGCCTGCTGCCATAAGCACTCCTAGGATAACACACTCACCCCTTGTGAGGTCTGGACCTTTGTCACTGTCGCATCACCCCATCCTTTCCCTAAATTGATGGCAGATGCAGCAAGAGCCCATACACCAAGGAAACATATCAGGCTACCAGGCAGGTTAAAACCAGGCTTCAGACCAAGACTCACAACCTATACCACCTCTCATGCAAGGGGTGGAAGGAAAAAAGAACATCGTAACTACAAACCAGATTTATTACACAACATACTGACCACAGACAAGACTTCCCTGTTACAGAACAATTATGTATTTTTTCCCCTACAGCACTGAGAAAAGACACCAGCAGGCTGAAAGATTTCCAGTGGCTGCCCAGTTCCTCCATTCTCCAAACCTGATCTTTAGCAATAGCCTAAACAACTAGACTATACTGAGCTTACAGCTTCCTGTCCTCACAAATAAGGGATATTAGTGGCTGTACCAGAAATGACAAAAAGAACACCTTGAGAGCACCTGAATATTACAGAAGCTGTTTTTAAGCTAATTACCTCAAAAAACTGGATTTCGTAAGAATAAAAAGGGGGAATTAAGCTTTCCAGGTTGCTGATAAACAAACCTGCCCCCTTTCCTTACTGAAGCTTGGCACACTGTGTCTCAACAAAAGATTTTTACTAACAATTTGGTTCTTTTGCTTCCCAAAACAGTTTTAGGTATATTAATAACATAACAATAATCAACACCACAAACTAGAAGTGGTACATGATGAACTGAGCGTTAGTAAATGCTGTCAAGAACACAGTCATGCAGTATTTTCCCAATTTTGCCAACCATCTCCTTACTGAAACACAGCCTGTTTTCCACTCCACAATCCACACAACCAGCAAGGCTGGGTGGCTGCTGATCAATTAAATATGGGGAACCACAAAAGTTGTAAACAGGAGAGACACAGGGATTACTAATTCAAAAAGCAAGCCTTTGGGAGGGCTTGGGCAGGAAGAACTTCATTACACACAAATATTCCAACTGGAAGATGCATAGCTCATCAAGATTAAACTGATGTAGATTCAGGTTTTACATAACTGATATGGAAATGAGATAACACTCACAAGGCAGATCAAGATCACCTAGGGGGATTCATGGGAAAAGAAGAAACAACTGCATCTCTCTGTCACACCAAAACTTTGGAATACAGTCAACCACCTGCACATCAGAACTACATTTGTTTTACTGATTCAACTCTTTCTCCTCACAAGAATTACAAATAGCTCTCCATTTACAAACTGAAAAAGATCGACTGAAGAGACTCCCATTTGTAGTGGAGAAGGCTTTACAACACAAACTTCAGAGGAGGACTTAGCACCAAACGTGTAATGATTTGACCATGACAATTCAAATTTTAAAATGGGTTATTTGAATTCTCTTTCCCTTAGTTAGCATAAAGAGGGACTAAGAAAAGTAAGTGAATCCCAAATTGTGTCCATGGCGAGGGCCACAAAACCTGCCTGTTCTTTAAATCTTTACTATCACTTTTTATCTTTTAGAATCTCATTTCAGAGTATTAGAAATATACTCAAAACTCAAACCGTGTTTTTACCAGAGCAGAGTGGTTATTTCCATTTAGGCCCAAGTCCTTTTCAGTTTCTCAGATTAGTCTCTTAAGAAAAATTGCCTTTACTAGTTCCACAGGACAAGGAACTCACTGCCTTCAGAAACCAGTGATGCAGTTACACCTTTCCTTACAGTGCTACTGCCCTCTGATCAGTCCTTTATCCCTGCTATTTTCTGACTGTTGATTTAGGAGTGTTTCTTCAGCTGTAATACAAAACCAATTACTTTGGGCCCCCTAAAAAGTGACCTTAGCTATTTTGTATTACACTAACTATAAATTGGAACTAGCAATCTAAGAGAAAGTGTTTCGCTGCTCCTTTTCAAGAAACTGCAAAATAGGAGTGTCCAATCTGCAAGTGATCTGCAGAGAACCAAGACATTACAGCTCTCTCCTGTTAGCATCAGAGGTTGTAAGCAATCCAGATGTTCAGACTTCTACCAGGCAAGCAACTAAAACTAAGCCTGTGTAGTGTTTAAAAAACTGTGCTACCACAAAAGGGAAAAATTGAATATGACACCAGCTTGCCTAATCTTACGTCCCCTAGACATTTATCATCACCTGTGCCCAGGAAGGAAAAATAGCAGATTCTAATCAAGAGCAACAACTATCACCTTCCTCAGACGCACTGCTGCCTGGAACAGTGCAACACAACAGTGCATCTACAGTGTTTGCAGTGATTTGAACATCACTGTTCACCACACCTACGTTAACAAAATTTCAGCAACAGGAAAAGTAAGAACTTCCATGAGTGAGCAGGGTAGGCAGGAAGCCTCAAACTCTGACCTCTGCACCACCATCACTACAGTAAAAACTGAGAAAAAGCAAAAAATGCCAAACCACTTAAGAAAATAAACTCCTTTTTTCCATTTTTACAAAATAAATTGCAAGCACAGCTGAACTAAAAATTGGCCTATAAGCTTGAAACTAAGTAATTTAAACCCAGAGAACAGGATCTTATATCACACCTTCAAACTGCTTTTGGCAATTTCCCGTTTTTGACAGTATCTCAAACCAAAGCCAACCACCCCTTTTTATTCAATCAGCTTTTGGAGATGAGCATCTAGCAGGGCTCAAAGGACTTGAAACTACTGAATGAAAAAAAATCAACATCTTATGTACAACTTCTCTTTCTTAAAATGTGCCAAAAACTCTAAAACACTGACAGTTCAGTTACTGTATCTGTACAAAGAGAAATGTGGCCAAATTTTTCTTAACCCATGTGGCAAAATTATATAATCTTAGGAGGAACCAACATGAACTTCATGCACATTCAGTAGCAAAGTCTATACAGATTAAATAAATATACACCACCTCCCCTCCCCTCCCCTCCCCCCCCCCAAAAAAAAAGCCACACCACTTTACTCCCTTGAACAAAGCAGGAAGCTGTTCTCCCCACTTCCTCCCCTCAGAATGTCTTCAATAGAGGATAAACTCAGGCCCTATATATAAAACACTAGTGGTTCTTCAAATATGCTGACCAGACAACAATGAAGTAGAATATGGATCATATATAATATAAGAAGTATAACATCAGTTAGCAGATTTCTGATCCACTCAAGCAATTGCAGAAAAACCTATTTAAATATATCCCAATCTAATGCAATAATCTCTGGCCTCTGAAAATAGAATCCCAATGCTATATAAAAGACAGTAATGCTAATTACTTTTTAAATACAACAATCAGAATGGGGACTTCATTGTACTTACAGACCACCTCTACCCATTCTTTTTTTTAAACAGCATTTAAGCTGAGGAGTTCATAGAGTCTGAATTTACACAAGCTGAGAGATAGGAACTTGCTGTTTTACTTTAACAGAAGCTCAAACAAGGCCAGTCTTCATTCTCCAGTATAACAATAAGATAAACAGAAAAGTAGTTGAAATATTCTTCTTGTTTCTAGGCACAAAACATCATGAAAGCCCTAGTGTTTTCTCTCTCCCCTATGCATTCCACTCTTCCCATAACAATTGCACAGTAATTTTCGAACAGCCATCTGCTAAATTCAAAATTACTTGTGTCCCTAACATATGCCAGTTCTTAAAATTGGAACACCTGCATCGCTTAACTAGAGTCACACAGATTTTATGCCTTTAAACTATATAGTTATAGGTAAGAGTTTTATATGCTAGATACAGTTTGAAGGGAGCATGCAATAAAAGCTACTTTAAAATTAGAGAGACTAGGAAATACTTTAAAAAGTTGTTTTTTTTTTTGTTAATTTAAAAAGCCAAGGCAATAACAGCAACTTGCACTACAGCATAACATGGAAGGCACTATCCAGTACCTTCTTTAGATATCCTCCCAGGAGATAGAAGGTTGGGCTTCAAATTGGCTCAAATCACTTGCACACAATTTACCTCACTACCACAAAAATACAAGTATAATCTCTGCCTAACTGATAGTTTGTTTACAGTTTTTGAATAGCAGACTATAATATCAAAGCCTGATCATGACATACAGGAAGAGAAGTGTTCTTAAATGCCTTTAAATAAGGTTCATTTTTACCTACTACAGGAAGGGCCCAAAAGTATACAAAAGTATTGAAGAAACATGTAGGTAAAAACTCTGATTCCTGCCCCAAAAGCTTGTTCTACTTATTTTGTGCTTCTGTTTACCTAACTTTCTGTTCCCACGCTTGCTATCTACCACTTCTCACCCTCACTAGCTATTGTATAGCTATTCACCTATCGATTCTGCAGGTAGGTACATGTAAATATATATAAATATACACACACCCATGTATCAGCTCTATCTCAAGAAACATCTCTGATCCCCTAACTTTATATGCAACATCTACCATCAGGTAGTTTCAAATGGGGAGGCAGAGGTGAAGTCTAAACCGAAGGAATTGAGGGAATGGTGCAGGATCTCCATAACTTCTGTGTCAAGAAAGAGAGAAACAGGTTTGCCATATCCAAGTGAAGGTGCCAGGGAGCCCCACATGTACTGTCACTCCCCTCAAGAATAAGTGCACTCAGTCCCAACTCCTTTCTCTTTATGAGCTGATGTGGGGTATCATCAGGAACTCCCTGAGTCCTTGCAACAGCCATCAGAGGACCAGCAACTACTCATCACCATATTCCAGAGAATAAACAGGCCAGTCACAGTGCACAAGGCACATTCTTCAGCATTTTGGATGACATAATTTTGTGGATAATATCTATGGAGGTAGAAGTCTTAGCATTTTCACTTACAACAATCTTTTAATTAATATAATCAGTATTACTGGCAGATTAGATTAGTTCAACTTAAGATCATGAAAATTCTGTCAGTGTCAAAATGTTCAGCTGTCACAGACAGAACCCTAACAGTTCTTTCTGATATAGCACAAGAACAGAAGTGGTGTTGATAAGGACTATTCTCACGCAAGACTAAAACACTAGGAACTCTGCAACCTACCCTCCATGCTAATGCCTCTACAGAAAATAAGCCTTTGTCCGGGTCTATTGTTAATTCCAAGTCCCCTTTAGGACATAGCATTTACAAAAGAAGATGCTTCTTCATTTTGGCAAAACTGGACAACATCAGTGGAGAAACAAAGTCAATATCTGCAATATCAACTTCAAATGTGAATTTCCTGAGACCTTGTTTTATCATAACATTCTCAAGCCTTATGATATAGATATTCCCTTACTTTTTTAAATTCATTATGCTTCTTTTATTCTCTTTTAATAGTCTCCCACACTGAATTACTAGAACATTATCTTCTGGATCAAGTACAACAAAATTATCTGTATTTGTAGTTTTCACCACTCTCCCCAGCTACTATTTTATAAACATATCCAACATTATATTCAGTTACTCCAAACAAACAAACTTAACTGCCTAGGGCTGGCAAAACCTAAACAACTGTTGTCTGTGAGGCTACTACAAAAAAAACAAGCAGTGAAAGATCAACAGCAGTAAGTCTTCTGTAAAAGGCTCAACAAATGGGGTTGCATACTGCAAGACAGGTCTTACCCATCCATAATCTCAGAAGGATCATTTTAGCACACTTGGCTTTTCTTTCTGTTCTTCTCCCTTGCTTATTCGCACACTGCTGGGGTATCTTTGAGCTCCTTGAATACTTTCCGCACAAGTATGACAAACATCATTTACTGTTACCTGAACTACGGTAGACCCAAGCACTGCTGGAAACAGGTATACTTACTAATGCTGCATTTAACCTATAGCATCTCTTCCCATTTGATGTAACATACTTGAGCAGTAATATTTTTTGTTGTAAGTTGCAGTTTATGAAGACAAAGCAGAGAAACCTTGAGAGGACTAAGGAAAGAAAACAGGATCCTAAGGTCTACCAGCAAGAAGTATCTACTAGAGTATTAAAAGACCTTTATAAAATCCCACTTCATACAAATCTGGTCAATGCATGCTAAAAAGCATGCATCTTTCATATATGAAAGAAGGCAATGTTGAGATTTTAGGATTAGGTGAACAGGAAATATCTCATCCGAACATGAGAGAGTCTGGTTTAGCTGGTTTAGCAAAATTATACTATTACTCTCTAGAAACACACTGAAGATAAGGGAAACACACATTAAAAAGAAAGAAATGCTACCTAAGATGGAAAATAATGTTGGCAACTACCACTGACATAATCTGCTTTAACATAAAACTTGAAAATTACAAATAATCCCAAGGATCAGTTACTTAATTTTGAAGCACCCTTCCAATAGTTAACTGACAAAACACACAAAGCTTGTTTTATTATCATCACCATCTCATGTAACTTCAATTAAAAGAAAATGAAAGAGGGGGAAAAAAGGTCCAACTCAGAAGTCTTCTCCCATTTTCTGGAAAACAGGGCAAAAGAAGACAATAGGTCACCATGCTAACTCCAAAATGACCAACTGCACCTCTCAAGTCAGTAGTCCCAAGCCTATTGCTACAGACTGCTGAAAAGTCAGCTATTTCAGCCTAACCCAGCCCCAGCTCTTGAAAAGTGCAATTCTCTTACACCTGTATGGACCAGCTGCCAAAGCAGCAGCTGAAATGGCAAAAGAAGGGTCCTCTTGTGTCGAGGTCTGTGCAAACTCCATGCAGCTCAGCTTTGACTATCAGCACTAACCGCAAGAAACAATTCACATTGGGTCTGGTGACAAGGGCAAGAATACCCATAGAATACCCGTGTAAAGAACAAACCACTAAAACCCCAAAGCTTACAGCAAACAGCTTCTGGGCACTAGGCCATTGTATCAGACCAAATATTTAGACATCTCAGGGAACCTCAAACTCAACTTTAGAAGTTTGGTTTTGTTTTTAATATTTGTTCCTCTTCTATTTTTGCATGCAAACATAAATCACTAGGAAGAACTAGGGATAAACACAAAAATCCCTCAAAACTGAAGCCATGTGCAGAGCGAACACTGTTGTTCAACTAGCTTGAGAGGTTTTTTTCCTTTCTTGTATCTTCCAGTGACTGCATTGGACACTTGCTATCTGAGACTGTATTTTGTCATTCTTCCTGAGAGGTGTTCATGTCAGAGGGAATTAGGGATTAGAATAGATTTGGGGGAGGGGAGGGCAGGACAACATGAGTCTTAGAAGAGACAGAGCTATATGGCAGTATACAGATACTTACACAATTAACTGTCAAACACAGAGGATAAGCAAGCTAAATACTAGAAAGAACTGCTCTTTTAGTCAATGTAAAAAGGCAGAAGCAATGCTAGCTGTGTCAGTCTGGCTAACATCTATTACTGAAGTTTACCAGGATTTAGAGCAAGACCAGACAAGAATAACACTGAATCCTAAAACCTCCTAACATTGCAACACTTCTCTAGCCCACTGTCATTCCTGGGAGGATTATTACAGATACAGAAGTCGTAAAGGTTCAGAGTTGTTTGGGTGCTAGCATGCAGAAGCGGCACAAAGCAGTAAACAACGGCCAGGCTGTGCACTAGGCCAGCTGCCCTCCCACTGAAGGATAAGCTACACTGCATTTCCCACTGCTAAGGCTGGCCAGTGACTACAGATACAGTCACAAACCCTGTACTATTATCTTCATTCTTTTCACAGTAATTCACATAACCCATGTGTGCACAAAGCTCCTTCCTCTGACCTTGTTTGCACGTGACACCTATAGCTTCTGTTAAACTAAAGCTTAAATACAGAAAAACCTGCTAAAAGCTCATGGTGCTCTAAGCTAGAGGGAGCATATTATACACCCATGTTCTGTATTATGGAAGTCCACTGAAGCAGAAAGTTTGCCTACGTGCCTCTTAAGGAACTCAGACAAAAAAAGTAAAATTGTCTTTTGGTCCTTTAAACAATAATGAAGTGGTCATCACGAGGCAAGTTGACCAAAACAAAGCCCTCTGAAATACAAAGCTTGATATAAAAAAGGCAACTCCTCCTCGACGCAGAATGAGCTCCTTTCCAAGTTGTTTTCCTTGATGCATAGCCACTGGAGGGAATTATAATCTTCTTAAGTTCTTAGAAAAAGTAAATACAGACAGCATGTTCTCAATTGTGTTAGCAAAACTTTCAGCGTACCAATTAATTTTTTATCCTCCCAAATTAAAAAGACAAACATCCACAGTGAAATAAACATATGAGGACCACTCTTGAGCTGTTGAAGACTTGCAGGATGACTGCAAAGCATTAATACAGTAACTTGAAAAGTGAGCAGTTCTACCTTTTGCCTTAGAGCCCTACAACTCTCCAACTTCCCTCCTCAAAGGGACTATGCTATTAGACTAGAACCAGCTTTCACCATGCTTTGGTTCACTTAGGCCAGCCAAACAGACACAGAATTAGTTAAATATTCCAACTTTACCTTAACTAACCCCACAGAAGAATTAAACAACTTTTCTTTTGAAATGAAGTTCAGCAACAGTTTTTTACAACATCCCAAAGCAACATACCACTCCTGTGCTCCAAGGAAACCACTTACAGAGAAGTCAGCACAGGCTTTAACCAAATCAATTTTGGAATATAAATAAGGAGCCATTCACAGCAGCAATTAGCCCAGGGAAGTCAGTTGTCTACTGACAACCACTACCAAGTACCACGAAGGACCTCTACAAACCACAGGTAAAGGAAGTTTTTGACACAGCCTTGTTCTTGTCTTTGAATACGTGACTTACTAGACCTGCAACGCAATTTTTTTTTTTTTACCGAGGGGTTTGTTTCCTTCCTGCAGTAGTGTCACAAGATAAGAATCAGTGTGGTTTCACAGCACTTGGTCAACAATCTTCCATAGAGATTCTGAAGTATTCGGCACATATCCTCAGCATGACAGTAACAACACAGAAGCAAAGCAACTGAAACACCCTGCTGAGGAAACAACACATTGAGGAAATACTTCTTAAGAAACTACCATTAATTTCACTCTTTGCTCAACCTTCAATCAGCAAATTACCTTCTTTATCACAGTACTCTACATGCTTCATATTGCTTGTTCATGCCCCTGTGAGTGGCTTCTCACCTACTGCCTCAATAACACCTTGCTTTTTCGGGTCTGCATTTACACAAAGGTGGCTTACCATCCAAGGCTTTCTCACTCCACGAAGTCTGCAGCTGGGAGACAAGCAGTGCACAAAGGAGTAAAGAACTTGCCTTCTGGTTCAGTATATTTCTTCCTTAATGTTCATTTCAGATTTGTAATTTTGAAGGAAGTCCAGGTTACACTCGTGCTACCTCATCTTCAGATTATTTTACTATTCCTTAAAACTGTATCAGCAAACTGTTTTTGCATATCACCGGGTATGAATGACCACCAAAATACTTGGAGTTTGGTAGGGTGTTGGGTTTTTTTTACGTTTTCCATCTGATTTCTTTGGATCTTTTATGTGGAGCTACCCTGATTGCCGGACCAGTGATTTCTGGTCAAAACACAGAGTGACCTGCTCACTGAGCAACACGAATTATCACATTATCAAAATACTAGAAACCTACATATGAAAGTGGAGAGGGACAAACCAACTAAGCCCCTACAATACTCCCAGGCCCATCAGCACGTCCACAAGAGGCTGTAACACCCGTAAGAGCCGAACCTGGCCGCAGCAGCCGCTCCAGCGAGGCGCTGCTTGCTGCGCGGAGGGCACACACGGCTGTCCCGAGCTCCGCGCACCCGAGGCAGGGAGGGAGGGAGCGGCCGGGGGCGCCGCTCCGCTCCGGGCCCGCGCCGCCCTGCCCTGCCGAGCCGTGCCCGCACGCTCCCCCGCCGGAGCGCCCCGGCACCCGCGGCACCCCCGGCACGGCCGGCGGGGCG
>JAWWEE010000122.1:47453617-47466282 GCA_035221455.1 Xenops minutus | reverse complement strand
CCGCCGACCGTCACTGGGGCGCGCGCGCGGCGCTCACGCGGCACCGCCCCCGCGGCACCGCCCCCCGGCCGCGCCCAGCCAATCGCCAGGCGGCCTCGGCCGAGCAGAGCCTCCTGATTGGCGGAGCTCGCCCGCTTCCCGCGGCCGCGATTGGCCGAGGCGGCGGCAGGTCCCGCCCCCCCCGGAGCGCTCCGGGGCACCGCCCCCCGCGAGCCGCCCCGCCACCGGGACCGGGACCGGGATCGCGATAGGGTCTGGGATCGGGACAGGGACATGGACAGGGACAGTGCACCCGGCCCGGCCCGGGCACGCTCCCGGCACCCCCGGCTCCGGGCTTGCAGGGCAGGCGGGCGGCCCACGGCAGGCTCCGCGCCCCCGGACCGAGCGCCGGCGGTAATCAGGGCGGTACCGTCGGAGCGGGCGGCAGTGACACCGCCCCGCGGGCACCCGGCGGGGAACATCACGGGAGCCCCCGGGCATTGGGGCGGTGGGGCGCGCCGGCAGAGCGCTCCTTTCTCCCGCAGGAAGCGGTCGGAAAATCCGCCCTTCCCCCAGGCGAAAAAGGGCAAATACTTGTGTGCCGGCCAGCTCCACCAGTGCTCGGATACCGCCTTTTTGGCAGGCATTATTCGCGCTGTTCTACCAACGCGAACAGCCGGGCTCCCCCGCAGAAGCAGCCTGGCTCCCGGGAGGGAAGGGAAGGGAAGGAAAAAGGGAAGGCAAGGCTAGGCTAGGCTGTCGCCACCCCTGCCCAGCACAGCAAACACTGGGGCTGCTCTGGGCATTGGAAGTTCGCTTTGATTTCAGGCACTTCCCACAGGCGCCAAGCTGCAAGGTTTATCGCAGCGCGAGAGACACTGGCAGCAAGGCGAAGTAATGAGATAACTCACAGCATCATCCGCAGACCAGTCAGCTGGCGCTGGGACTCGCCGGGATTCCACTAATACAACAGGTCTGGTGGCTGGATGTAACAATGTATTTCTAAACAAGGCAAAGATTTGGGAGCCAATGTTAATAGAAACAGTACCAACATTAACATTTTAAGGAGTTAAAAAGTAACTATATTTGCTGTCGAATTGCCTCGAAACTTCCAGGCTTGAAGAGAAAACAAAGCGGGGGAAGGAGGAAGAATAAATACCTGTCAAGCTTGATAAAATAACACAAGATCCGCAGAGCAGTATTAGAAAGAGTCCTGAAGTCACCATTTTCCCACTGTTAAACATAAGCCTGTCTTGCAAGTACTGCATTATCATATCCAACAAAACCAGAACGGAGTGAAAAGTATGCTCTTTATAAACAACAAATGCACCAGCACAACAGTTGTAACAATCTCTGGTAGGAATTCAAAGTTCTGTTACACACTTTGTACAATTCTAGTTTACTTGGAGTAAAAGGTCTCTTTGTGCTCAAGTAGTTGTGTCCACATGCTGTACATCCTCAAGAGGGATGATGTACATCAACTTGCAAAAACCAGTAGGAAAGGAAAGCAGAAGAGGAAAAAAATAATGATATGCTGGTAGCTGAGAAAAGGTTAACTCTTTCCTGTAGATTTAAGAATTTTGTGGAGTATTTTTTATTGTACTTTAACAATCGTACCACAGTCTAAATGCTGGGTGATAAGAGCACCTAACAAGAAAAACAGGATTGCTTGCCACTGGTGTTGTGCATCACTTCAGACAATTGGTTGAAGCAAACTACGTCACAAGATGCTTCTGATTGTGAAGTTATCCTGAGTTAGGAGCTCAGGCCGATCTTCCCAATAAATGCATACACATCCATAGAATTGAGGCGAGACGAGCAGCAGAACCTCACTACCAATGAAGATCAGACCACTGATATTTAACCCTGAGCACCTGAACATTACAGGATGCACAGTCACACCACTTTCAGAACCCTAATTCTCCTGTAACCTGCCCTCTTTACAAAATAGCCCTAAGGAAGTACTTTTCAAAATAGTTACGGTACCAGTTAGTATTAATAGCAATTATTATCTATGTGGGTAAAGTCCTTACTAATTGAGGCTTTGACTATCAGCTCCACAAAGACACCCACTCTTGGTTCTTGCTGACGTGCCATACTGCTTCAGGCAAATAACTGATTCTTTGTTTGCCACCAGTTGTAGTAGTTACAACAATGCTCTTTTTTTGGTATGAGGCTGTTATTTTCTCATTAGGGAGAGAGTGATTGTTCCAAATAAAGTCCTGTTAACTCTTGGCAGCCACTGAGGAACCAGAACCTCTCAAGTGTTAACATTTCACTGTATTGTCCAGACCACCAAGCAAAAAAAAACCCAAAAAAAACAGCAACAAAACCAAACCAAACCAAACAAATCACCTTTCCAGCCGTGTATGTGAGCACATAACCTTCCAGTACTTGTCCTAGTGGCTTTCCTTCCCAGACCAGCATTTACCCCAACTCTTTTACACATCTACTTGTTTAAGTTATGTCTTACACACTATGGTAAAACTAAACTTATTTGTTAGGCTACCTCTTTGTTTCGCAGTGGCTTTGTACCAACTCTTACACTAACTGTTAACAAGGGAATGAAAAAAAATTATTAGAACGATAAGCTTTTAAACCACTTGACTGCATATAACTCACCCTACTAATTCTTTGAGCTCCAGCTTCAAGAGTTCTAAATACTCACCAGTTACTTTCTTTTGTAAAGTACTGCAATTAGAAACTATGTGACTTTCACACCTCCCAACTTCTTAACATAAGCAATCAGTTCATTTTAAAAGAATCTTATCCTTTGAAAGTTTTCCTTTTTCCTTCTTTGAGGCATCTCCTTCACGAGAAATAACTCCCAATTTCTGAGGGTTAACTATCAAGTTTCTGTATTACAATACTCTGAATCTCAAATACAGTTTTCATTCTTAGATGATACTAAGTGATATGATACTAAGTGATAAAAAATAAAAAGTTTAGAGACATAGATGAGTTTTAATACTTCTAAAATTCATTTTGACTCCTAAAGCAGCCCAAAAATATATAGCTTCATGCTTTTAACAAATTATCTATCCATTTTGTAGATACAGCCTTAAACCTTGACAGAGAACAACATTTTGTTTATCAAAAGGACTTGGTGATTCCATGACCAATTTTAAAGTGACGTTCTCATAGTTGCATGAAAGATGGCATGAGTATAAAGGAAGTCGTAGAAGAAGAAGTAGATCAGATGTCAGAAAGGGTGTCCTTGTTAACATTTCTTTTTGTGGATGAACTTCAGAAAAAGGGTTTGAGTACAGAGAGCAAAGTGCCAAAGATGTGGATATGCTTTACTATCTATGCTGCATATGGCCCTACAACTGCAGTTCTAAGTGAACAAATGGATGCATGTACCCACGTGAAAGTATCTCACAAACAGGCTGTACTAGGTAAGATTTTTGAAAGGCTGATAAACTCACCAGTTTGCTGCATGATTTTAATTATCTTTTTCCCATTAGAAGTCTTAAGGGGCTTGAAGACAATGAAGTGAGAAAACTGAATGGATAACTATTAATTTTACAATGGAGAAGCAAAACAGCAGCTCATTATTTTCTTCGATGAAGGAGACTGCCATTTCCTCCCCGTTGAAGCTGCATGTTTAGAGGATGTGCAGTTCATAAACGTGCCCTACCCCACAGAAGTGCAAGCTTAAAAAAACCATTGTACTCTTTGCCTAGAACGTACTGAAACATAAGGGAAAAAGCATGAAATAAACTGCCTTAATAAATCTGCTATAGTCCCATAAATAAAACAGTCATTAGCTGACAAGGCCAAAATCTTTTGCCTTCAGATTAATAATGTGCATAATGGATGGTTGTGTACTGGACAGTGCTTCACTAGCATGGGCTAAGATGACAGGCAGAGATAAAGACTGCCTGATAACACTGATTACTTGCAGTGTCCTGCAGATTAGAAGTGTATTTATGGTATGAATTAAGAGCCCCGCTACACACAGTTTCTGGTTATATCTACCCAGCTTATTTCAAGAATCCAATCTCAGAAAGCAATCTCCTCTACAGCTTTCATTAGTTCATTTGTCCTAGGCTCTTCACATGTTCACAGTGTTCATTTTACAGTTGCATTCTCTACTTAGATTTCAGACACCTTCTATCTCAAAAACCTCCTCTCTCCTGTCTTCAGACATGGGCCCTTTTTTGTTCAGCCATCAGAAAGCAGCAAATTAATTCCAGGGTGAAGAGACAGAGGCTTGCTCTAGGAAAAGCTAAAAGGGAGTGGTGCATTCCATGGGCAAGTACGAGCACATCAGGATATGGTGAATTCAAGCCACAGTACTGCATGTTTACAAGAAAATGCCAAGGCATGCACTGCACTATCAAAAATACATTTTTTATTTTTTCCCTCGTTTTCCTGATTTCTGATAAACTGCAGGCACCCCTAAAGGTGCCGTCTCCACAGCATTAGCTAGAGGCACGCACACCCTCCTAGTCTTCCCCTGCAGTACAATCCCGTCCGCCAAGTCTGTACCACTTTCGAGCTCAGCGCTGCCCACAAGGCCCTTGCTTAGTCCTATTCAGACACGCTCTTTTTTTTGGGTGCCAGAGATCCGTTCTGTTTAGGAAATTCCGGCCGCGCACCTTTAGCAACCAGGGCGCAAACCTGCGGGTAACATACCTACTGCTGGAGCCGGGCACGCTCAGACCAAGCCTTCAGCTGCGCCCTGCCAAGGGCACGGAGCGCTGACCCGGCCGGGCAGTGCCGACTCCCGCGCTGTTCCCGCGCTATTCCCGCGCCAAACGCGCCAGGCCCGGGAAGCACCGCCCGCGGCGGGGTGTCCGCTGTGCGCATGCGCGGGGGCGGCCGCGCAGTTCCGGGTCGGGGCGGCCATGGAGGCCGGGCAGGGCCCCGGGCCCGGCGGGGACGCGGCCCAGGTGGGCACCGGGCGGGGGACACGGCGGGCCGGGCCCTGTGGCTGCGGGGGGCACGCCGCGGGCCCGGGGAGAGCGGGATCCTGCCAGCGCCTCGGCCGGCCCTGCACTGCGCTGCCTGCGGGGACGGTGCCCTTGAGGCCTCCCGGGGGCCGGGTGGGGGGCCCGGCAGGAGGAGGGGAGGTGTTCGTGTCTGAACGTGAGCCAGTGTGGGCCCGGGGGGGCAGGAGGGCCAGTGGCATCCTGGCCGGTGCCAGGAATAGTGCGGTCGGCAGGACCAGGGAGGTGATCCTTCCGTGTTCTCGGCACTGGGGAGGCCGCACCTCCGGTGAGGTGTCCGGTTCTGGGCCACAGTTTGGGAGGGACCCTGAGCTGCCGGAGCGTGTCCCGAGCAGGGCAGCGAGGCTGGCGGAGGGGCTGGAGCACGAGGTGGAGGAGGGAGCGGGAATTGTTGCGGCTGGAGAAGAGGAGGCTCGGGGCAGACCTGCCCGCTCCCTACAAGTGCCCGAAGGGGCGGTGTGGCCGGCGGGGCTCGGCCCCTTCCCCCGGGCAGCCAGCGACAGGACAGGAGCGAATGGCCTCACGCTGCGCCAGGGGAGGACTGGGCTGGACATCAGGAAGAATTTCTCCACAGAAAGAGTAATTAGACACTGCAGTGCCGTCCCGGGGAGGAGGTGGAATCACCATCCCTGGAGCTGTTTAAGGAAAGACTGGACGTGGCACTTAATGCCATGGTCTAGTTGACAACGTGGTGTTCAGTCATAGGTTGAACTCAATGATCTCAGAAGTCTTTTCCAACCTAATTGATTCCGTGACTGTTTCCCCAGTGCCGGCAGCCTTCCCGCAGCTCTCCCGGCCAGCTGGTGGTCTGGAAGTGTGCCCGGCTACAGGGCTCTCATGGTGGGAGAGGGTCACACACCTCCAGCACAGACCTCTCACATGCTGGCCAAACAGCTGGTCAGCTCTCGGCGAATACATGTGTGTGAACTAACAACACATGCTGTGTTCTGAAACCTTGAGAAGTACTTAACAAAGGCACTTGATGACCTGTCAGATTTCATCTATTTGGAAGGCTGTTTACAACGACCAAAGCTGGCTTTTCTAGAGCAAAGGGAGTGAGCTAAGTTGGGATCTGACCATGCACAAAGTGTTTTCTGCTTTCTCATGATTTATAGATGCATTGGAATTTTTTGTTTATATGTTTCATGTGACATTTATGGGCAAAAGCTGCCAGTTTCTTAAGTATAGCTGAGTGAAGGCACAGAAACTACAAGGTGTGAAAGTTAGACATTAAGTTTTTTGATTGAAAAATCTCCCCAAACCTTTCTTTCGCTCATTCTTTTCTGATTTATTTCTCTAATGAAAGAGGGAAGTACCTAAGCCTTATGTGCCAACAGAGGAGGAAAGAAGACTCCTCAAGGAATGTGCTGAAGAGAGTGCCCGGTACAGAGGTAAATTCACCTTGCTAGAAAACTTGTTTGCTTTTCTTTCACCATTAACTTTTGCTGTTACTTGAGGCATTAAGGAAGGCCTGGGTCAATATCTCACAACAGTGCATTAACAAGCTTCATATGGTCTAAAATTGCATCCTAGTAAATGCTGATCCAGGTAGTATTTATTAACAGTTTGCAGGGCAGAGTTTTGTAAAAAGTGCAACGTAATTTCTAAGTTTTATGCTTTATAACAAGATCCTTTCATATTTTATGTTAATGTACTTATAAAAAGTCTGAAAATAGATCTAATTAATGAGTATTTATGTTTCTGAATTTTCTTTATTATTATTTTTCCATTTTTATTTTCAGTTTTCATTGTTATCTTTATGAAGAGTTGCAAAGAGAACAATGTATAAATAGTCACTCAGAGAAAATTTCCATCTCTCTGCATAGCCAGATGTTTAGGCATAGTTTCTGTAGTTCACAGGTTCAAGGCATACTTGGTTTTTGTACACCTGGTCACAAGATTTGAACACGCCTTTTGGTATGATTGTTACCTACCATTTTATTGACATTAGTGGGCTACTCCTGACAGGTGGCTTGATAGAAACCAGGACAGATGAAGAATTTAGCTGCTGATTCGCTAAATTTAGCACATCAGGGCTCCGATTTCCTCTGGAAGCCAGTACTTTCAGATGCAGCTTCTAAGGCATTGTGATTTTGAGTTAATGAATTAGAGTTCTGCTTTTTTTTCTCCATTGCTTTGGCATTCTCCTGCTTTTTTACAAATATTTGGAAACCTTCAGCATGTTTGCCAAAACATAGCCATTTTCTGTATATTTTTAAAAGTGAAAAGAGCCAGGTCCATTAGTGGTAGTGGTTTATTGATAATCTCTCTTCTGGAAGACAAAGAGGGGAGGGAGTTGTTTGCTATTCCTGAGGTGTTCTGCTGCTTGGCAGTGTAATTCATTGCCCTGTGTGTCTTTATAAGGTCACTGGTGAAACAACATGAAGGTATTATTGAGAAACCCCAAATCAGTTTCTTGAGTTACATCTCTTTAGGGAGCTACAACAGTAATTGAGATATTTTCTGGGGAGTGGGGCAGACTGTACTGTGCTGTTACCTTGCTGGGATCGCCCAGCAAGATATTTTCTAGGTCTCCTGTCTTTGTTTCTTTGTTTTGTGCATACATACTAGATTGTTGTATTCACTGTATTAAATGCATGTTGCATGAACTTCCCTTTGCAAGAGGTATGGGATGCCTGTGTGACCACCCTGAAATCCTCTTTGTATTGTATCAGTTTTTGTTACTCACTGATGTTACTATCAATTTGTGTATTTTCAGTTTGTTTATTTTGATTTCAAGCTGTAGCAAATTTTTACCCATTCTTACAAACCCTCTGTGTTTTGACATAGTTTCTATTGGCAGCTGCTATTGGCAGTTATTTCAGAACTCAGTTTAATATGTGCTGTACTGGAGTTACTAAATTTTAATCATATTATAATACATTATAACTGCTAACACTTGAAAATTCACACTGCAATCTACAACTTTATCCTTTGCACTTTTAATATTGCTAACAAAATCAAATTATATTGGTAAAACTTATTCCTCCTAAAACTATTTTGACTAGGGTACATTATGTTCTCATCCTTATGTGCTATTGATATATCAGCCTTCCATTATTTCCCCAAGATCTATTTTGTTCCTGAAGCAGAAAAAGTACTTTTTGCCCACAGCAGTGAAATGCATTGATATTTTTTGATTTATAAAGCTTGTGGGTTTTTTTTCCCTAGAGTAATTATTCATAATAATTTCTATGTATGAACCAAATTTTCACATAGCTATTATTCTTTTAATTTCTAGTTACTATTTCAGATCACTTAAATGCTCACATACTAGTTGCTGTTTCCAAGTGTGTAAACTGTCTTTGGTGTCCAGAATATTTGTGTTGGGCCTATAAATCATTTCAAGCTTCTAAGAGTTAGACTGAAGTCCTCTGTAATATGTTCTTTTGAATATATTTTTTTTAACACACTCTCCCTCTCCTTGTTTGTTTTTTCTTTTACAGTTCAGCTTCAAATCTGCACTGTCGTTCTATATCTCAGGAAATCTAGAACTCTAAATTTTGGGAAATCTAGGTCTGAAATCTCTAAAAGCATGAGATTTTTAATCTCTAATAGGTTGGAAGATTTTATTCTCTGTTTTGAAGTGTTGCTCTAATCTTGCCTTGAACCAAGGAGCCAGTACTTTTTCTTAAAAGTGACATCCAGTCACATTTACTTTGAACTACTGGTTGGACTCCTTAGCTAGTTTAAACTTGTCAGAATTTGTGAGGGAATAAACTCTTAATTTGCAAAGTGTACTTTAATATTGTGGCAAATACCATTTGTCTTCATGTATGAACTTAATTAGCAAATTGTGTGCATCAAAACACTATGAAGATCTAGTGCTGTTGCAAAAATTTCTCTTCTAGGTGAAGTTATAATCATTGAGCCTTTTTATAACTTCTACATTTTCAGACTTGCATAAAATTAAATTTCATTATGGCGTATCTAGATCTTTTATATAATTAACTGTAGTCTTCTGTCATGTTATTTCATTGTCCCTGTATCTTGTGTAGGGGCGATGGTCTTTACAAATAGTTGCAAAGTTAATTTCCCAATATAATAATTCTCATTGCTTGAAATAAGCATTCCAGTTGTTTCTTGCCATCTGCAAATGCTTGTTGCCACCTAAAGTCTTTCCATATGATAAAAATTGACGTGATATATTAGGTCGATTGCGATACGCAGTGATGTTCATCAATGTTGTCTTCTCTGCATCCCTGACCCTAGCCCAAAGTTGAGCCATAAGCTTCAGAAAAAGCTGCCCCATTCTTTAATTTGCTGATGAATAAAATTTATTACCTAATTTTAATAAATTTGATTTATAGCTCTGTAGGAGTTAAACCTTTTTCAAAGGTCTTAGGTTAAAACTGTGTCAGGACTTTTGCTTATCAAAAAATTTTAGAGGCACTGGCCACTATGTAACTGGGTTCTGTCCTGAAGAACTGTGTATGCCTCTCTAGAGCTCTGCATCTTGATGCTGTAGCAGTTGTAGCTAGACCCGGGGCCTTGTCTATACAGCTTCGTCCCATCTCACATTGGCTTTTTTATTTTAGGAAGCATGAAGTCTAATGCAGACAGGATGACTCATTAACCAAGTACCACATAAGTTGTAGTGCTTCTTAAAAACTGGAACTGAAAATGTTTGATGATTTATATACAATTTGTTTATTATATATGTCCTTATATTCTTATACAAATGAACTTAGTAAGTAAGGCATAGCAACTGGCATTTTATCTCTTACTTTGTTGAGTGTAATTGAAAATAGTGAAAATCCTATTTTAAGCAACTTCTTTTCTTCTTCACAGCTTTTCCTTTGGCTGCAGTAAGCATGCTTGGTACTAGTTTCTTAATTAAAAAAGGTAAAGTGTAAAAATACTTTCATTTCAGTTGGATTTGCTCAGATGAAATGTGTTTCTGCTGTCAGTAAAGTAACTAAAATAATATAATGTCTAATCTACTTGTAACTAAAAGAAGTTCAGACTCTGCAGCTACCTGATTTGCAGTTCCTCAAACTAAAGAAGGAGCTGAACTTCAAATCAAGTTCCTGTGCATTTTATGTTGTGTGACAAATGCAGTGTCTCACTGAATATGAAACAATATGTTCTACAGTGTGTAATAATAATATGATTGATTAAAGAGGTAATTCTTAGATTTTTTTAATTTTATGGGGAATTCAGATGTTAGTGTAAAAGTAACCTGCTACCTACAAACATAACTACAAAGTAACCTACAAACATAACTATTGTTGAAGTTTTTCAGCTTAATTCTTAATATCTGATTACTAACTACTTTGATTCTCATTTTCAGGTGTTCTAAGAGATAGCTCAAGATTTGGCTCTTTTATGAAAGTTGCGTGTAAGTAAAAGCTACATATAAGTTCAGTTTGTATTCATGCTTTATGTTTTGGAGTCTTACGTAGATGTAATTCCCGTGACACTAGCTGACTGATTACTGTGACTCTGTTCTAGTAGAATCACAGAATATCTCAAGTTATTAAGGACCCATGAGAACCATAGAATCCCAATGCCTTGCTCCTCACAGAACTGCCTGAAACTAAACCACATGACTAAGAGTGTTGTCTAGATGCTCCTTGAACTGTCAGGCTTGGTGCTGTGACCACTTCCCTGGGGAGCCTGTTCCAGTGACTGACAACCCTCTCAGTAAAGAACTTTTCCCTGCTGCCCAGTCTGCACTTCCCCTGATGCATCTTCATACCTACCACTGATCACCAGAGGAGATCAGCACCTCCCCCACTCCTGCCCATCCTGAGGAAGTTGTAGATGTAAACTCTGATGAGGTCACCCCTCATCCTTCTCCAAGCAGAGCAAACCAAGTGAACTCAGCTGCTCCTCATAAGTCTGGTCCTTGAGACCTTTCACCATCTTGATCATCCTCTTCTGGACAGATTCCAAGAGTTTGATGTCCTTATATTGAGGTGTCCAACACTGCACACAGTACTTGAGGTGGGGCTGCCCTAGTGCAGAGCAGAGTGGGACAATCCTTTGCCTGATGCCCCCCAGGACACAGTTGGCCCTCCTGGCTGCCAGGGCACTGCTGACCCATATTCAACTTTCCCTCAACCCAAACACCCAGTACTCTTTCCAAAGGGCTGCTCTCCAGACGTGAGCTCCTGGGAACATCATGAAGTTCATCAAGTCCAAGTGCAAGGTGCTGCACGTGGATCAGGGCAATCCCAGACCTGAGTACACACTGGGAGAAGAAGTCATTGAGAGCAGCCCTGCAGAGAAGCACTTAGGGGTTCTCATGGCCAACAATCTGGACACAAGCCAACAGTGTGTGCTCACAGTGCAGAAGGCCAATGGCATCCTGGGCTGCATCAAAAGAGGAGGGACCAGCAGGTCGAGGGGAGGCGATTCTCCTCTACTCTTCTCTGGTGAAACCCCATCTGGAGCGCTGCATCCAGATCTGGGGTCCTCAGCACAAGAAAGACATGGACTTGTTAGAGCAGGTCCAGAGGAGGCCATGAAGATGAGGCCATGAGAGGGCTGGAACACCTATGAAGACAGGCTGAGAGAGCTAAGGTGAAGGAAAGGCTTCAGGGAGATTTCATGGAGGCCTTCCAGTACCAGGCTTATAAAAAAGAGGGACAGCAACATTTTACATGGACAAGGGTCAATGGTTTTAAACTAAAAGAGGAGAGATTCAGATTAGATGTTAGGAAGAAATTCTTTGCTGAGGGTAGTGAGGCACTGGACAGGTTGCAGAGAGAAGTTGTGGATGCCCCAACCCTGGAAGTGTTCAAGGCCGGGTTGGATGGGCCCTGAGCAACCTGGTCTACAGAAGGGCATCCCTGCTCATGGCATCAGGTTTGGAACTAGATGATCTTTTAAGGTCCCTCTGCAACCTAAGCCATTTTATGATTCAGTGATTTATTCACCGTCTTTGAATTTCTGCAGTACCTTTTGTACAACTTTTGTTTATAAGCTTTGCATAAATTTGCTTGATAAATGTAATGTAATCATTTAAGATAAAAACATTGTAAATAGATACTGTACAAGCTTGCTTTAAATTACATTGCCAGAATACACCCACCCCTCCCTTCCTAATTTGAAGGTCTTTTTTCATGTATCTCACGTGTCCCATTCAAGCTATTTTAATTACTTTTGTTTTTCCTGGACATTATGTATGCACAATTGTAGGAAAACAGCAATTTTGTGTGAATGATTTTTGGATTATGTATAATCAAAACTAAATCAATAAATTAACCTTTTCAATGTAACACAGGACAGTAAAACAGGAAGTTGCCATCTTGCCAATCTGCCCAGATACAGCCAGTTTATTTCAGTGGGAAGAGGGTAAACCCCATGATTTGTGGTGAAGGAAGTCTTGTTTAAGCAGATAAATGAATGTGAGAGACTAGGGCTCCTGGTTGTTTATGCTAAATTCTGCTTACTTTCTCTGAACACCAAACAATGGTATAACACAAACATCTCTAATAAATAATAGAACTGCAATTTCCCTGATCACTCCTACATATTTCTTGTTAAGGGCCACAGTCCCTCTATTTAATAGAACTAATTTTTTCGAAATTAGGAAAAAATCAGGTGCAGATGGACTGGCCAAGATGTTCTGCCTATTGAATTACTATACTTTCTTCAGTAGTCTTCTAGGCTCTCTGACAATTTACTGAAACTTCCAGGAAGTCATTGCTAAGTTTATTTAGACCTCTCTTCATACTAGTGAAAGCCTTTTCAAGATCTGACTGTTCTGATGGATTAAATGAG
>JAWWEE010000122.1:47420008-47446303 GCA_035221455.1 Xenops minutus | reverse complement strand
CACTTTGGCCACAACAACCCCCTGCAGCGCTGCAGGCTGGGGACAGAGTAGCTGGACAGAGGCCAGGCAGAAAGGGATCTGGGGGTTCTGATTGACAGGAAGCTGAACATGAGCCAGCAGAGTGCCCAGGTGGCCTGGAAGGCCAATGGCATCCTGGCCTGTATCAGGAATAGTGTGGCCAGCAGGACCAGGAAAGTGACTGTTCCCCTGTACTCAGCACTGGTAAGGCCACACTTCAAGTGCTGTGTCCAGTTTTGGCTCCCTCAGTTCAGGAGGGGTATTGAGGTGCTGGAGCATGTCCAGAGAAGGGAATGAGGCTGGTGAAGGGACTGGAGCACAAGTCCTATGAGGAAAGGCTGAGGGAGCTGCGGGTGTTCAGCCTGGAGAGGAGGAGGCCCAGGGGAGACCTTATTGCCCTCTACAGCTACCTGAAAGGAGGTTGTGGCCAGGTGGATCTCGGTCCCTTCTCCCAGGCAACCAGCAGTAGAACAAGAGGGCATGGGCTTAAGCTGCACCAGGGGAGGTTTAGGTTAGACATTAGGAAGAAATTCTTTACAGAGACATTGGAATGGGCTGCCCAGGGAGGTGGTGGAGTCACTGTCCCTGAAGGGGAAGAGACTGGATGTGGCACTTAGTGCCATGGTCTAGTAGAAGAAGTGGTGTTTGGTCCAAGGGTGGCCTTGATCTTAGAGGTCTTTTCCAACTAGTTGATTCTGTGACCTCTGTAAAATGTTGATCAGATAATGCATGCTGTCTGTTACATTTCTGTGTTCCATTTGAGGGCTGTACTTGGGCCTTGAGAATAAAACTACATTGAGCAGTGCACAAGATTTTTAAATAAACTTTTTAAATTATCTCTTTGTATTTTTAGGGTAAAAGAGTAAGGAGGGAATACAGAAATTCAGAAATGCTTTACTCGTGCAAGTACATTTAAATCTACTGTTCAGAGATTACACAGATATTGCAGGCTAAGATCCAATTTAGCTTCTTGTGTCACACTGCATGTTACTTGCTGTGTGTCTGTTCATACTTTCTTAGTCACTTCCCCTTGGTTCACTCTCTTATCTCTGGTGCCTAGCAAACAGGAGACAGTGATTTCTGCCCTCCCTTGCAAGGACAGAAGGGAAACCAAATCATGTTTAAACCAGCTTTAACCAATCCCTAACTTCCACCTGCTGATGCCTTCTCCCTTCACTGTAGCTCTACAAATACGTGCATGTGCACAGTGATCTAGATTGGCCCATTTTCCAGGGAACGAGTGCAGCCTGTTCAGCTGCTATTGTTAATAGAATTGGAAATCAAATTGTACTTAGAGAGAGCTTCTCATTGTGCCTCACTGCAATATCAGTCACTCCAAAGAGATTTGTCAGGGCATTATGATCAGTTTGCTGATAGATCACTGAGACAAGGACCAAGCGTTCTGCTCTGTTCCACTGGTTCTGCTGCAGATAGATAGTAATGAACAGTGAGCATAGTAATTAATTTGCAAGCAGATTTATAAAGGGGTGCCTGAGTAGTGTCAGCATTCCTACTGGATTGTATAGATCCATCTTTAACCTTTTCAGCATAGTAGTCATTTACAGACTGCTTTGCAGCTTACTTTAAGAGAGTCTGTTTTCCCTTTCTGCCCTTCAGTTATGGGTAACACACTTCTGAAAAGAGCTGTTAGACCAATACCCTGGCTTTTTTGCTCTCTGACTCACTCCTGTGCTAAAGGAAGCTGCCAAATAATAATGGCTGAGTAGTTTCCTAGTAGGGATTACTGATTTCTGTTTGAACATGTTTTTAACTATCCTGAATCCATCCAGCTGTACACGTAACTAGATTATGTAGCCTCATTACTTATTGTAACATTCCTTACCGGTTTCCTCCAATTGTCTTTGTTTGATCCACATGCTAGATTTGTTTAAAAGTAATTACAAATTCTGTAGAGCAGGAATTAGCACAGTAGGCCTCCTGACTGAATAGTAATTAATTAAGGAATAATGATGAACAAACTCTTTTCCCCATTTATTCAAAAGCAGCTTTAATTAGATGTCTGTTATGCCATGAGTGACACTCCCCCCACTCACCACTTCAAATTTAGTGCACTTCTTTGCAGTTAAACTGTCATATGTGACTACTTTTTTTTTTCTTTTTTTTAGTTAAAGTAAATAAATACGGAGATACCTGGGATGAGTAAGAGTCAAATGAAGAAATGAAGAAAATTACCTCCTATCTGCTAACTTGAACTTCATCTAGATTAGTCACAAGTATCAGCACCTTTGGTGTGCTCTGCCAGGCACAGCTATTAGTAAATGAGGAGAAAATACTGACCTTTCAGAATATTAAAAAAAAAGTATTTATGCTTAATTTTTTTTAATTTTGCATAAATGGCAAAAAGAGGCTATTGTGACGTGTCATGACTATAAACCATTTGTGCTGTTGTTTAAGAATGAAAAGGGTAACTGGTAATAATATGAATGTATAGGAGAACTTAAGAATACATGTAAATAAATGCAATCACATGTATTGAGAAGGGAAGAATACCAGAAATCTTCTCAAATTTTCAAGACTCACATTAAAAGTTACCTGTAGAACTCACCTCTCACTTTGTTTTGTGTGAAAGTGATATGCTGGAAACTTCAAATTGTTGTCATGCTTGGTTTGTAATGTCATGAATAATACTGAGCTATTCAGGGGGAAGGGGCCAAGGAGCTGAGCCAGACACAGAAGTAACAATATTAATTTTTTCAAAACTGTTTCACAGTGGATCTGCATTTTTAGACCGATATGCTGACTTGCCCACAACAGCTTTCTACAGGCACTCATTTCCAAAGAAAATGATTGAATGAAACTGCAGATATTTAAAACAGCTACATTTAAGTGCAGAAGGCTGAGCCTGACAAACTTTGGTAAAAGTTTGAATGATATCTTGACTGTTAATATTAGTCTCTGTATATTTAGCCTTATTTCTGTATCTGTGCGTGTCATGACAAAACCTCCGTGTGTATGGAGAAAAGATCCCAATTAATGGAATATTATGTTATTATAATCTGTAAGAAAAGAGCTACACCGGCAAAACTGTGAGGAGTATTTCCTTGTGCTTGCATCATTTGCTCTGTCTCAGTCAAAATGTTGCCTTTACTTAGGAATTCTCATTTTTTTACCCCTGTTTGGGGGGTTTGGCTTTGAGGGAACAAAAACCATGATGAACTTGCTAGCATAAAAGCATTCCTCACATCCTTGTTGGAATTCAAAAACAACTTGCATACCAAGTTGAAAATTCTCAAAGACTTATATTGATTTAGTGGACTTGCAGCAGAACATCATGAATGAGGAGATGATTGCGGGGGGTGTACAGAACAGTTGACTGAAGTGAGGAGGAAAAAAGGGGGAAAGAGGAGGATGCTTAAAGAGACAAATACTACTTATAGTAATCAAAACTGGGAGATTGCTTTCAGAAAAGCTGATCTCCTAAAAAACTGAATGTGCTAATTGGATAATAAAGTATCAGAATTTTACCTTGTAGAGAATGCTTCTCATAGCTGTGATAAGTGAACTCTGAAAATACACAGTCTGCCAGAATTGCATTGTTGTGGTTTTCAGTGTGCTATTCCAAAGCTGATTAGCTTTATCAAGAAAATAGTCTCAGAGTTTCTTAGTTGTGAATTATCCTGCAAGTAACAAGAAGCAAAAAATTTAGATAATAGTGGAGCAGATTCCTATGATGGTGCCTTCCTGCAAAGTGTCTTGCCTGAAATTAATATTTTTGGGTGGACAAGCACAGCATATTAGACTTTTTCCGTTTCTTAGAGGAGAAAATAAAAGGCATGCTAATTAATGTTGAGGTAACATTGTGTATACATAGGACTTCTCAACTGAATGTAAAGCTTTCATTCTGTTGCATCTAGTTAATATCTCTCAGAGGACATACTTTTTTTTATACTTGGGAACAAGTCTGGTTTGTCATCAGAGAATTTAAAATGCTTTGTCTCTCCATCAAATCCTCAATAAATATTAAATCCAGGAGAGTTCACAATCAGAGCTGGTAATTTAATAGGGTTTTGGGAACTGATGTTTTGTCAAAGTTGGATCACATTCAGTTTGCTGTGACGTGCATTGAGCCCCTAATTCACTGAACAGCCATGGGAATTCAGTCTTCCTTCCCTTTTCCTGCGCTGCTTCCATGACTACCACCTTGTTGCAGAGTGGGTTTTTACAGTCTCATGATTTCATAGCAGCAACCCAATCACATATGAGGAGCTTGCTCATACTGCATTTCCATGACTTTTGGAATTTTTAACACAGACAATGGCATTAAAAAAGGCTTGAAGTTGTCCTATGGGCCATGATACCTGTATGTTTGTCCATAAATATGAATTAAGTCAATGTTTATTGTAAAGCTAAGTAAACTTTCTCAAAATAAATTTTAACTACATAAAAAAATTAACTCTTATACCTTAAATTAAACACCAGGAAATGAGTCCGAATGCTGCACTATGAACATTTCCAAAAAAAAATCAAAAAACCCTGTAAAGTAACTGTTTTCACAATTTCTTAAAACTTAAAAATAAGGAGGCCAGTTTAAAGCAGCAGGCTGCATTATCCACAAGTCAGTGGATACTAATGTGCATGAACAGAGAGAATAGGATTGCAAAAATGTGGATCAGCTCTTTTACAGCTGGTAAAACTCTACCAAAAATCCTGGTCCTCAATGTTTTTGTGTTTCCCTAAATTAGCAAGCATGTTTAGAGCCTCAAGTAAGTATCAATCTGACCTTTCAGGGGTTTGTTCCTACTAAAATTGTTTGGAACATATCTACATGAAAAAGTGAAAATGGAAAGTGATTTGATTTGCTTAATGAAAGTTAAGCCGATTTGCAGAAGCTTGGACAAATCATTAATATTCCAGAGTGAACCCACAACTTTCTTGCCTCCTTGAGATTCAAGAAGAAATCCTGACTTGTCCAATATTTGCTGGAAGCCAAAAGACCTATTTGTTCTCCTCTGCTGGACTCCAGTTTGTAGCCCTGAGTGAGCACCTGCAGGAAGCACGTCCAGCTCTGTTCCTTGAGATTTTAAGATATATGGCAAAATGGTAATACAAAGTTTCAACATAATGTCATGTCCTCTGTTTAGCAGAAGCATAACTTTGCAGAACTAAAAACCAAGAGTCTGGTAGGAGCTACTTTAGTAATGTGATGCCGCAGTAAACTATAAAAGGATGTATGATAAAGATACTGCACAATCATCTGATAAAACAGATATTCAATCAAATATAAATTTCACTTAGCCTCAAAAGAAGACGAAAATCTGAGAATGAAGGAGAAAATGAGAGTTTGATAGATTCCTTTTGCCAAACCTTGAAGTAAATTATTCAGGATTAAAAACATATAGTGTATAACCTTGGTGTTGCTGTTTTTCCAGTTGCTCAGTGGTGATGTAGATCTCCATTTTCAGGATATACCATCTTGCATGAACGGCTTCTAAACACCAACATTTTCAATTAATTCCTTACATGGAATGCCATACATTCTTTTCTACCCACTCTAACCCATAGAGGAAGCACTTTTCTAGTTCATTAGATTTTTAATTATGAAGCTAAAATTAGTTTCTATAAAAATGCCAAAATAATTTTATTTGGCTTAATTCTGTAGTTTAAATACATTTGTTAAACTTCATTACTTTGTGATAACTAGCATTTTAAAACAGTGCAACTGATAGAGGTAAGGGTGAATTTTGTTGCAATAGCTAATGCTTAAGCATCAGTGATTGATTATTAACAATGTTGAAATGATTTTCTAAATAAGCCATGCTAATTAGTAGAAAACGCTTCTACTGGTATAGCATCATGCACTCAACGTATATGGCTGTGTGTTTGCATTGAAGAGCTCAGTGTGTTTTTTATGTTCCCCTGAGGATTTTATGAAAGGCTGCATTCATTTTTCCTCGCTTACCCTCTCCATGCCAGGGAACATGCAGCTGTCCACCCCTTGGAGGCTGCGCTGCAGACAGGAGTCACGTGCCACGCTGCAGGAGCAGGGAGCCCCTCCAGCCTGTGCCAGGAGAAGCAGAGGAGAGTGTGGAAGGGGACAAGGCTGGGCTGGTGGAGCAGCTGTGTGACCAAGCGGCAGCCGCCTTCTGGAGCTGCCAGCTGTGCAGCAACGTGGTATGAACCCCACTGAGACACAGGCAGGCCCTGTGCCTGACAGTGGCCAGAGGCAGCTCCTGAGGTTACTACTAGATTCTACTGCATCAGTGGAGCTAATTAGGGGAATGGGAGAGAGTAAATGGCAAGCATTTGCTGCTGGGAAAGGTTTCCTGTTTGTGTTTTGAAGTACTACAGATGGGACAGCATAGTTGGGGCATGTCTGGCCCAGCCATATCTGACCTCAGCCTCCAGCTGGCTGAGGGAAAGGCAGGTCTGAAATGTGCCTCTAGGGGGAAGTATTAAAGGTGTGTCTTGCTCTGAAATACCTGAGCTTGCCAACGTGCCTGAGCAACAGAGCAATGCTGCGGAATGCTCAAAATGCACATTAAGTGAGAAGCAAAAAAGGTTAAGTGGGGTTTTTCTACAAGTTGGAAAGGCCACTGTTCTCAAATGTGTCAAAGACAATGGGAAAAGCATCCATTCCCATGTTTAGTACTTTTTTGCCCTTCATCTGCAGAGAAAGTCACTATATTGTAATTAAAAATACTTAAAGGTATATTTTCTCAGGAGTCTTGAATCTTGTGCTCTCTGCACATGAGACATTTCAGTTTCCATTTCTAGGTACTAGCTACTTAGGGTTTAGTTCAATTGGCAAGGCTCTTAACATGGTTTTTCAATAGTTGTCTGAATGTAAGAATCACCATAATGGTCACCCTGTCTTGCACACTGGCTAGTGACCCTTCCAGAAGGGGATGCTTCACCTCCTGTGTGTCTCTGATCAGAGCTGAGAAGTTTCCTGAAACAAAGGTCTGGACTGTGCAAATGCAGGTGTTTCACAGCTACCAAGTCTGTGTGTAGGTTGTGCCTTCTGGAGCTGTTTTCTTTGCTTCTACCATACACTGTGGCAAGAATACCCCCAGTGTAATTGTCCGGTATAGAGTTACTTTTTGGTTTGCTTTAAATCTGATTTCACTGAGTGCTGACTAGTTTTGATTTTACAAAACCAGCAATTGTTCCCTATTCATCTTTCACCCTGTTAATAGATAGTGCATTCCTCATGTTGAGGTGTTTTCAGCCTGGAAAGTGGGTTACCTAATTCCTTGTGCAGAAACCGCTTTGTATTTCTGATCATTCTAGTTTTTATTTCTCCTTTTTCTGTCTCTCAGCTCTGCTGTACACTTTCTGAGGTGCATTGGAAGCACCATAATATTCAAGATGAGGGCGTGCCATAGATTGCTCTGTACTGTAAGTCTACTTTTTCCTCATTTTTTTCCCAGGAATTGTTAATGTTCTATTTGCCTTTTGGTTGTCATAGACCACTGATCTTATGTCTTGCAACTATGCAAAACAACTCTCAGATCTCTGTACTGAGAAAGTCAAGTAATTTAAAGCCAACCTTATGATGCAGTTAGTACTTTCCCCCATGACTATGAAGCTTATTAGTCAGGCTCTCAGCATGGAGATTTTTTTCCTAGCTCTGTAATTTTGCCAAGATGAAACACTTGTGTTTTCCAGTGTCAGATTATCTGTTAATATGCTGACCAGATCGCCCCCAGCCTGTCCCCAGAAGCCTTCTCAAGCCTTTTAAACTGTCTTTGAGAAGTCTCATTTATTTCCTGAGAACCTCATTTTCTTGAGGGCTTTACTAGGCAAAAAAAAACCAAACCAAAAAAAACCACCAAGACTCCAAACCCATACCAAAGTACAATTGCCTTAATATTTCCAGAATGTGGAACTATTGCAATACAGAAGCTGGATCCCATTTTTCTTGGCTTTCTCAAGTGGAGTTTCTGTGTGTGATGCCAAAAATAAGTTGGGCAAGTGGGACAAATTACCAGCAGTTCCTTCACTGGTAGAAGTGGTTATGAGGAAGAGACTGCTGCTCCCAAATTAGTATTGCTGTCAGAGGTACCAGAGTGGCACCCAAGTCATATTTCCCACCGGTCCAGCATGTTCCTGTTGGAAATCCTGCCCCCGAGCCTGCTCTCTTCTTACCAGTCCATCCCAGAACTCTCCCCTCCCATTACCTGCCATTGCATAGCACATCCTATTCTCTCATTCTTCTCTGAAAATGAAATAAAATAAGGCCCCGATCTTGTTTTTGATAGGGATTTGTAAAAACTCAGATATTTTTTCATCTCTCATTCCCAGTTTTAAGAGAGAATTATAGACCAGTTGGCTTGCCTAGAGTCCAGCTACTAAGGATTTAAACAGGAATGTGCTGTTTTCAACCTTCTAAAAGACAACTTTTTTCTTTTTTAAAAAAATTTGGAGTGAATACTGTATTTGTGGGATGATTTCAAACAGCTAATACAACAGTTCTCAAAGATAAGTCTATTGCAGTTGTTTGAGGTTAATGTAACCATAGCTTTCCTCTTTGACCCTTTTTCTCATTGTAATTTCATAAAGCGCATTGAGGCTTCCATACAACTACTCACTTTGTATGAATTCCAGCTCAAGATGTATTCTGTTTCCAGATTTTAACAAGTACATGGACTTCAGCTAAGCTGTGATATGCCTAAACACACAGCTAAACTCCCTCGTCTCTAGGTGAAGAAAGTGAGTTCTACTTTCCAGATACAAATGGTTCACAGGAAGCTGTCTAAGTTCATTGGATTTTTTTAGCCTCTTTGTAATATCTTCCTGTCAAAAGGAAATGTACATCTTATTATCAGTATAAGAAAATACTAAGAAAAGTTTTAGCACTATATAAACAATGCTTGTTCCTTTGCACTGTCAATTATTTTTCCTCCTTGAGATCTCTTCCCTTCTTATTAAAGAAGTAATTGATTCCCTCAAATCTTTCCCTATTTTTTTAATAGGTCACCTCTAAATTCAATATATTCAACTTCTGGTTCAATTAAAGCAAAATTCTTTAATTGACTTGTACAGAATTCACACTTGTAAGTCAACAAGGGTTACCTCATTAAATTGTGCATAATTGCTACAAAATGGCTGTGTTAACTTTCAGTTCTTAGGCTACTCTTTGTTAATCATGAGGAGCTTATTTGCCAAGTAGAAAAATCATGAGGATCTGGCCATGAGAGCACAAGGTTTTCTCCAGCTCTTAGAATCATAGAATAGTTTGGGTTGGAAATGAACCCTAAAGATGATCTAGTTCCAACCCCCCTGCCACGGGCAGAGCCCCATCCAACCTGGCCTTGAGCACTTTCAGGGATGGGGCATCCACAGCTTCTCTGGGCAATCTGCACCAGTGCCTCACCACCCTCACAATAGAGACTTTTTTCTAACAAATCTAACCCTGCCCTCTTTCAGTTTGAACCCATTTCTCCTTGTCCTGTCACTACGTGCCCTTGTAAAAAGTCCCTCTCCATTTTTCTTGAAGGCTCCCCTTTAAGTACTGGAAGGCTGCAATTAGGTCACTCTGAAGCCTTCTCTTCTCCAGGCTGAACAATGCCAATTCTCTCAGCCTTTCCTCACAGGGGAGGTGCTCCATCCCTCTGATCATGTTGATGGAGTCGCTCCAGCAGGCTGATGTCCTTCCTATGCTGGGCACCCGTCTCTCTTTTGCATAAAGTAACAAGTGTGCATTTCAGAGGTCCTTTCTGCATCACGCAGCAAACAAACACCTGCTTTCTTACAGTGCATCTCCTGTGAATTACAAGGCACTTTTTTATACTTCTCTGTCAAATCTTAAGAAGCTTAGAAGTTTAACCAGATCCTATAAACCATCCAATGTTAAAAAATCCAGCATCACTCAGATTCCACCCCCAGAACACACATACAGCCACTGGGAAAATTCCAACACACCTGAAAGTCACAGAACAATGAATGCCAATTGACTTCTATTTTATGATATTAGGCACTATTGTACAGAATGTGTTGTGTGTCTTATCTCTCGTTTTGTAGCTAGTGCTTTTGGAATGGTCAGTTAAATTATACATTATTTTTAAAAAGTTATATTTAAGAAATAATGCAACATTATTACTACCTCATCATAAAGACACATAGCCCAGCTGCACACTGGACTAGACTGTCATGGAAAGCACCTGATAGGCTTAAAAATTATTTGGCCATAAATCCTCTAAAGTACAGAAAAATTCTTTTAAAGGCCTTCTAAAGAACAGTTTGCCCATTAGCTGTGCTCATTTTAACTTTGATATACACAAATTTAGTGCTAATGTATCTTAGATTCACAAACTGCCTTTTTTCTTACCTGTATCAGACTATCTTATGAACTTAGATCCATACAATTAGTTAATCAGAGTATTGCCTTTTGCTAAGTATGGAAATAAATTTAGAGAATAAGGAGACAAAAAATTTCATACAACAGTATATTTATTACAGCAAAGTAATGAAAAATAAAAAGTAAACAAAATTACACTTAAAGCAAAGTTAAGTAGGTAATTTGTAACCCCAGGAGGTAACACTGACCACAGGAACAACCTTCACGAATCTGATATGAAAGGTCCTCTGTCTCATGCATCACCCTCCTCAGCATCACCTGGATGTAGGAATGGCTTCCCTCAGATAACCCAGGCATGACTAACCTTGGTGCAGCTTCTTGCTGTTATCTTGACAGCAGATGTCAGATGAAGGGAAAGTAGCTAAGACATGTCACCATACAAGTTGTGCTGGCTCTCACAGAACACCCGTGACAGTTACATTACTTTCAAAAGGAAGGTTGGCTTCCCTGTGGTTGTGTAAGCCCGCTCTCCCTGGAGCCCCTGTGGCAGGCTCTCCAAGGATTACCTGCCTGTACACAGCATCATCTGTGACACAGCATCGCTGTGTATCCCTGACTCTGATGGCTGAGAAGAGCTGTGGAAAAATTCTGTAGAAAGGTAAAAAAGTGTAAAATTAAAGCCCCTGTTGAGACAATGGTTCTTAGTATCTCAAGAATTCATGAGGCCAAACACCAAGTAGAAAAGTATAAAATCCTATAGGAACAAAAAAGAACAGGGAATCTAATCAGTCTAACCCTTCTGCCAGGTGGCTGTTTGGCTAGGAAAGACTATCCAAGTGCTTTATTGGGGAGTTGATTATTTAGTCAAATCATTTTGTTAAATCTGGAATGTCTTCAGTGCGTAGTAACCAATTAATAGTTACTTTATATTTTCCATACTATATATCCTGCTTGCAGAATCTCTTTGTGTCCAGGTAAGGATGTCCAAAGAAGCTATTTGAAAAGAGGGGCACTAATCACAGGTATAGTATAAAAGCAAACAGAAAAACCCCACAAAAGACAGCCTTCATCAGCTGACAGTGATGCCCAAACTTTTCAGTAGCTGTGCATTTGATTTTCATGTGAAGACCATCACTGTGTTTAGGGGAAGTGTCTGCTTTTGATATTCTGACATGTTTCATGGAGGCTTATAGGTCCTGCTGTTTGTAGAGAGCACGTGCCACCTAGGTGGCTTTTTTCCTCAACATCTGGTGGCCTCAGATTGTGTTCAGACCACAAACTGTTCCAAAATACCATGTTCTTGTTCACAAATGTGGCACGTGCTTTTGTTATCCCTGGCACAATGGACTTTTGTGTAAGACTCCCTATTGGAAGCTGGTTCAGCACAGTAACTGCAGCGTGACAATACCCTGGACTTAGTCCTCTTAAAGCACTCCCTAACTGAGCAGTCAGCTCAGAGATGGGATAGCTGCTTCACTGTGTACATCATTAAAACATCCTTGCACTCTTTCCGTTTGGCATAGGTGGCAAACATTCCAACACATACTGCTTGGTTTGCTACACAAAGTATTGCCAGCATCTAAGTAAAATAGACAAATTTAATTTTTCAGCACTAAGAGCTACATTGCACTGAAGGGAGGAAAAGAAACCAAATCATGTTGAGAAGACAGGAGTGTACTTCCAAAAGTGCATTACAAGAAACTGGTATTTTGTACAAACAGAACTATATAACAATATGCAATATTATTATTTCTTCTCTACAGAAAAGTGTCTTGAAAGAAGCTGGTCCGTAAGATTTTTATTGTCTTCACTGCATCTGTAAATGGAATAAAAGGACCCATTATTGAGCTGAGTGGCACCCTGCCTTCAATGTGCAATGTGCAGCTTCTTGGTAATTTCTCTGAGAAAGGCTCTGAAGTTGCTGAGGGTAAAAGACATTACCTTCAGACTCACAACCAGGAGTATAATTTTATCTGGGTGGTCCTCCCAGGCATTGCCAGAGCTTACACCATACGCTTAGGGTGGATAGCGGCGAGATGTGCTCAGTAAGGGCTCTGTACGTCTTTAGAGCACAACATGCTAAATTAAGAATTTTTATTTAAACATAAAAGAGGTTTAACAATATAGAAAACAACACAATGCTTACAGTATTTCTTTTCCTAAGTTTCTAAAAACTGTCCATCAAAACTGATTTCTGGTAAATTAAAAATACCACAGTGGCCCAAATATAATGGCTTTTTCCTTCCAGCAATAAAACTTGAAAGCCATACACTTGTCTTACATTTGGTTTTGGACTGAGTTTCTGAGTTTCAAGCCCTTTTAAAAACCAAACAAGAAGACTTAAGTTGCTGTTAAAAAGTGCAGCAATCAAGGTCTTTGATGAATACATATACGTGAGCTAGAACAGGAAACAGGTTCCACAGCAGAAATTCCAAGAACCATTACAGAAGGAAAACAGAGAGAGGCCTGTGGCATCCTGTGTTCTTCCCCTCAGGCAGCTGCAATACTCCTTTGTACTGCAGACAATTTGGAATTTATTTAACAGCTAATTGGTACTTATAAACCAGATAAATATTGTCAGCTCACAGCGAAAGGCTGAAAAAGAAAGTGTGTTTGGAGTTAGGGTTCAGCAGGCTGCAGTTCTGAGAAACAGCGGAGGTAATTCCCACCATAAACATTTATTTCTACTACACAGGTAATTGCTAGTAAGGGACTGTCCTCACTGAAATATGCTTTGGGGTCCTTATTTGAAATAGATAAGGACACTAGCCTTCATAAGCATTTATTTAAGAGAAAATCTTCAAAAGCACTTAATCAGCACAATAACGCAAGGGCTTAATTAGTTCCCAACTGCTAAAGGATTGAGGGTGTCATTCATCCATCTATGTCTGGCTCACTCCTTCCTTCATCCTAGCATTAGCAAGAAACCCTTCAGAAAGGTTTGGGGTTTTTTTACCCCTTTCCTCATATGGAGCAGCAAGCTGATCTGGAGCACCAACTTGCTTCATGATCTCTACAGCGGGCATGAGAGAAGCACTGCCCTTTTTGGCAGCAACCCTATTAGGTGAGCCTAAGCCAAACTGCATTTCCTGCTAGTGGCTGAGCACTTGCAGCACTTGATATAAAATGCTCAAGCAGTGACAAAGTTGTTTAAAACCAGAACTTTATTCTAATAGCTTTTTTGAGGACAATGCTCATTGCCGTAACATACTGTTGCATAGTGAAAATCCATCAAAATCTCTCCTGGGTAAGTAAACAGGTTCTGACACAACACTCCTCCTTACAGACTGCCTGCAGGCAAGCACTTTAGACTTAAGAAAGGGACCATTATTAATATCCTTTACTAAAATCCTACATAATGTATGCCAGATTCAATCCAGCACTTTCTGCATCAGACTTCTGTTCCAAGCTACACAAACTCACATGGCAGGATTTCAAACAGGCCCTCTGCTCTCCTCTCTTGCAGGCAGCCAAGCTATTTGCAAACACTTTCACACATTCTCCCTGTGAGAAATGTAGGCCAGCTTACCACACGCAGAAAGTGTGAAAATGTTCCTAAAAAGCCCAGCTGCTGGCCTGTTTTTCATAATATAAGTGCTTTGAGACACTCCCCTAGCTTGTAGCCTGCAAACCCTCCTTTTTCGCAAAGGAAGCTTTCCCATTTCTGGGGTGAGAGCACCACATGAGCCATGTCCCTTGCCCCACCATGGCAGGTTGCTCTAGCACCACTCTTATGCTACCACACTCAGGCTTTAGCCAAACTGTAGTATTGGATGCAAAAACCCACACACACCCCCTCCCAAATAAACAAACACACACAGCTGTGTCTGCTTTTAGTTCTCAGTATTTCAATGTATTTTTAAACATCAACATAATCCACAGTTATTTCATTAAGTAAAAAAGTTGGAAATTGAGAGGAGTTATATTTGTTTTCATACAAGCAGTCGATCCAAATTAATTCCACTTAGGTGAATAAGCAATACTCTGCTATTTACTAGTGCAAAAGTTCCTCAGAAATGGGGGATTTAAAAATAGCATGAAAGGTATGGTACGTAAAAACTAAGAAACCGATTTAGTTAGAAACCACAGAATAAAGAATATTTCCTTGAGTAATGCTCAAATTTTAATCCATTATTACAATTCATTATTTTCACTATATTGTTCAAAGGTTTCAAAGAAGAATACCACTCAACATGGAAAATAACATGAGAATTTATTTTAAATTTCAAGGTTGCCTACCTGGGATTAAGATGCTGAAGGAAGTGAGTCTTCTTTCTCGTTTGATCCCAATTTTGCCTTACATTCCTTGCAAATATGATGACACTGCCTAAAAGATTGAAAGTCAATAAAATATTGAAGAATTTTTCAGGATTTCTTCTAATACAACCATATTGCATTATGGCAAAAGTTATTGAAGAAATAATCTCCTGCCTATATTCCTCAATTTTTATAACTGCTTTATGGGACATAAACTTCAAAAGATGACATCTAGATGTCTCAGCCAATAAACCCCCATTAATTAGTATTAAGTACTCCTTCTGGCAATTGCCAAAATATAACAGGATTTTCTAAGCAGGAAAAGAGTCCTTGCCATTGTACCTATGAGCAAACTGAGTGAGGAGCAAGATGTTTAACACAAAAGAGGGACAAATAGCCATTTTGTCTAATACCGAGTGAGGAAAGAAATAGCCTTGTTACATGGGGGGAAAATGCAAGTAGAGAAATAGATGAACAGTCAAGAAGCTTCCTGTTATCAGTCAGGCATTTTTATAAGAGGCAAATCATTTTGTGGATAGGATTTTTGGAAGTGTATTTCGCATATGAAAGGTGCATACCAGAAGCCATATTGAGAATGAAAAGCAGTACAGACAGTTGAAGAAGGAGCTTGGAAGGAAGTCAGAGTCTGCTTTGATGGGAAGGAGTACTTTATATGAACAATGACTAAAACATGGAAGTACCAGGTGACAGACGTCAGCCATTGAGATCTGTCCTATGGTTAGAGTTGCAAGGTGAAAAAAATACCCTTGCAGTTCGTGCTCTTCATGGTTTGGCATGACAGTATGAGGTCAGGCAAACCACAGAGGAGAAGGTTGGAATATGGGTTGAGACTGAATTATTTTTAAAATATGATGACACTGTAAAAAAAATCTGTAGCATATTTGGCCTGCTGTATGGTCCAAAGGAAGGCTCAAAGGCCCAAAGTGATAACATGGACAACTTTAGCAGTAGGATACTAGATAGCAAGGGTACTAGTAACTGGTGTCACATCACACCAAAGAGTACAAAAACTTCATTTAAACCATGTATATCCTATTAACAGGTATTACACTGGGTTTAATTTGCATTTTCTGAAGAAAGCATAGTAGTTTCTAATACTTCCATATAGTGTGCCTCATGACCTGATCACTGAATTTAAATTCATAGTTTTGCTGCATATAATTTTTACTATGTTTTAGACTATTTTGATCTACGATTAGTAATTTAAGTAATTACCTTTTTTGTAGTGGACCAAATGGTGTGATACCAATTTTCTGAAACTTTTTTTGGCATTCTCCCATGTACGACATCTTTCCAATAGCAAAACCCAAGACACCAGCAACTATAAAGACAGATGACATAACATTGTTAATATAAGAGTTTAAATCAGGAGTCTGCTATTGGCTCCACTGTAATCATATGGCAAATTGTACGTTACATGTCTTCTCAAAGCATGTCAGGTTATTCAGGGACTATAGGCATGATTTCAATAACTTCTGAAAACTGCCTACCTATCAGGAGATATATCAACTGGTCCAAAACAATGCATATAGGAAAAGGGTATAATATTTAGAGGAACAGATTATAGAGATAGCCCATAGTAAAATTAATTCACAATGTCAGCACTAATAGTTCTCACCCTTGTTTGCATACCATGGTTTATTTCTAACAATCACACTTTTAACACCAATTTCTCTGGACTTCTAAGAAGCTAGAACATCAGCCTGCCATACTATCACAACGTGGCTTTCACTCCTTACAGAGTCAGAATAAAAGCTATTTCAACATCCTGAATTTCCTGCTGAGCTACTGCTGAAGAAGGCATTGATTTCATTTCTTGCCACCTTACTGTACAGTACAGTTTCTGTGCCTTTGTTTTCCTCATCAATCCACAGTTATGAATTAGACAGTTGAGATCAACCAAATGAGCATATGAAAAGGGAGATACTATTTTATATATTTTATATATTTTATTTATATATATTTTATATGACTCCTTGATACCATAAGCTGTGCAATCTACTAAGCACGGCTGATCAATGAGGCTGACATAATTCATAAAACAAAGTTGAAACTGGGGGTTTTACCAATTTGAGAGGTCGCATTAAGTAAATATGAGCTGCTACTGAAAATGTCTACATTAAAAGAACCTTGTTTCATACATTTACTTTTAAACACATTAGAATTCTGATTTCCTAAAGTGCTGGGGTAGCATCCAATAAATTCCAAAAGAGGAAGAGTTTGGCAGGAAATTCAGAGAGATGCATCTAAGATCTGCATATTGCCTGTAAATAACCTTTCCTTTCCTTTTAGAATTGGGTCCAACTTACGTGCCATCTTGGGGTATGCACCAAATCTTGGGCTTGCTGAGAAAATGCCTACAATAAAAGGAAATAGTCAGAAAGCTTATTCATTTGAGGAACTTACCAGCACTCAAAACCAAGGCAGTATTTTTCCTACCAACTTTTGCATTGCTCAAGATGAAAATTGTATAAAAAATGTAGAAGTCCAGTAACTCAGATTTGGGACACCAGGGCACTTTCCATTCCACTAGTTCTTAGTGGATGTGTGTTGGGGCAGTCCTAGAGTCAAAGGAGGAAAAGAATCTGGACTTTGCAGGATTCAGTTCAGGCACGAGCTCAGAGTATAAACCAACATGAAAGCAGCATGTCTGCCACTGGTGACATCTGCAGCACTGCAGGTGGAAGAAATGGTGGCTTATGTTTCAGCACAAACCAACCCTGCAAATATAATAACCAAATTAAATCTCTTACTCAGGGTCCAGCTCCCTGTGCTGTGGTAAGTAGGACAAAACTGTTCTTCAGTAGTTTTTCTGTGTCTGTTGATTAAAACTGTAGCACTGGTATCTAGCCTCCTCCTCTGGAGAGGAAAAAGCACACATTTTGGCCTTTAACAGGAGAATACAGTGTGATAAACAAGAGAACCAAAAAATTATCATTAGCTTTTTCACCACAATCCACCCCCCCTCAGTTAACCTCAGGAGGTGGAACTAGTATTCATCTGAGAGCTATGTGTCTGGCAGAGGACTGCCATGCTGTAGAGGAGGGCTCCACACAGCAAGATTACCATGGCAAAGGGAAGGGAAATGAACACTGGTTGCACTGTTATTTGCATTCAGACAGTAATAATACGGCTTAGAAGCTCCAGCTTCTAGAGGCAGGGTACTGTGTGCAGCCATCAGGAAGGAGTCTTTAGACAGAGGAGCATTCAGCCTGTTAAGCGCAAGGGCCTTTGCCCACTGGCATCTATGCAATTTTAAACTGGGTCTCTTGGGGAGGGAGGAATAAAAGTGGTGTTTGTTTCTAATTAACCCTCCCCTCCAATTGTTGACACAGAATAATGATTATTTGATAAGGCCATTTGTTATCTCACAGCTGATCAGAAACATTTTAAGTACAACAGTGCCAGAGGGTGTAGCTACTGAGACAACCCCAAAGCCTTTCCTATCACTGCTTAACCTTTTTTGAACATGTAATCCTTTGTCTTCCCTGACACACTCTCCCTTGCTCCTTCCCTCCCTGTCTGCCTACAAGCTCATAGGTCAGGGATGCAATAGGGAACTCACATCAGACTCTTGTAGTAGAGCTGAGCTTTTAGGTTAAGCAACATGGTAATGGTGGCTGGAAAAAAACAAAGGGTTTGCAACCACACACAATGAGAAATAGATGAGCCATTTCCACCTCCTCCATTTGCTGTCTCCCACGGCCCCATCTCGTATAGACCCTGGATTCTTTCCTGTTCCTTGCTTCAGGCCCTATGATTTTTTTCTTCTCCTGCTGTAACTGGTTACTGATAAAGGCTGAAGGACTGTCTTACTTGCTCCTGTGGGATATACCCATCTTAACAATCTTCAGGATGGATGCTCTTCACTCTTTACCCAAAACGCTAACCTCAACCTTATAATTAGTCAAGACTCCCAGCAGCAACACTCAAGGTGCCATGTGTAGAACCAAGCTCATCCACCACATAAACAGAATACAATTATCCTTTGTGTTAGCCCACAGACTGCAAGCCATCTCTATAAAAAGCTCTCTGTCTCCTCACTTTGGAAGCATTCCCTGTCCCTCTGCATCAAAGCCCTAGTCATATTGATATAAGTTCACTGTAAAAACATTGCCATCATTTTTCAAATATATCAACAGTTAGAGCTACAGTATCTGATCCTGATGTCCCCGCTCAGGTTGTACAACACTCTGCCCTACAAGCTGCCCCAGTGAAGTCTCTACTCAAATGCATATGATCATGGTGACAGAATCCAGCCACCAGTCTGCAGATTTGCGAATTCTCTTTTCAGTTCAGGCTCTTTCAAAAGAATGACTGTGGCATTGCACGCATAATGATCAAATCGCTATAACAATGATGATGATGAGTAAGAGGAATATTGATCTTGAAAAACAGCACTTTAACAATGTATTTTTTATCTTTACCTTTTGAGATTAGCCCCTGGGTGACAAGCATGCTCCCAAGAGACAAAGGAAGAGCTGTGAAAATGAAAAGGAGGTGAGTAGCTGGTATCAGCCAAAATTTGTTACTTCCTTGGTAAATACTTTACTCTCTTATACATGACATGTTTTATATATTTCTAATGTTAAACATTACTTCTAAACATTAACTTTGTCTGCTGTCCTAATCACCTATTACATTTGCTCATTGAGATTACACTCTCTTTAAAGCAAGGATGTGCTCGCACAGTGTCAGACATCAGCCATGTTGTAACAGCTAGAGCTAATGCACTATGTATATTTATTAAATAATAGTTTCCATAATCTCAGTACTTCCTCTCACTACTGCACCACCAGTAACGACAGAAGCTCTGCTGAAATGTTGAAACCCTTTTCCATCTTCTTAGTTCAGAAAATGTGTAATTTAGATACAAAATGACATGGTGGACTTAAAAGGCACTAAAACACTGAGTAACTAATCTTTCAGATATCCTAATACCTGAAGAATTTCACAAATCGAAGACACATAGCCATGCCTGCCTTCCATTCTAAGGCAAGAATAAGTACATAAGAAAGTAAAACATTCCTAAGGTTGTTGTAATAATGGACCTCAAGAATAGAACCAACTCTGCAATTGTTAAAGTAAGTTCACATTAAAAAAGTGCTTAATTCAACCACCTTTACCTACAATGATTATGAAAATAATTCAATTCACCCTGTAATAACACAATGCTTAACTTAATGTGGTGGAGTTAAACCACAACAATATTCTGACAAAAAAGCATTTTGCAGCCAGTTTTGCATATGCACACCAAAAAGTCATTCTCAGTATGGTAAAAATAACTCTGGATCACTCACCTCTGTACCAGAAACTTTCTTGTTTGCATTCTTTATAGATCTTTGCAATTTCTCCAGCATCTTGAATTTGGGACATGGGACAAAAGAACATGGGCTGAAAGCATAAACCTGGATTAGCTTACTGAATTTAATCTCACAGGAAGAAAAAAGTAAATCAATTAAAGAAGGTAAATCACTTTAAAAACAAATAAAGCACAATGCAAAAAACAACCAAGCAAGCAAAACAACTTTTTACGTTGTTAGCAGTGTGATGAAATACTTGATACTCCAATACAGAAAGAACTGTATACGTTTTAAGTTAAAACCGCTCATCTTGTTGGTCTGTACTTTCCTAAAATAGCTCAGCTTCTTACCCCAGAAGCATATTGCTTTATTTCTGCTAGTCATTTCATTCTCATGAGCCCCATCACCTTTCTGGGAAAGTAATGACAGGAAATAAAGGCAGAGTGGCAATTCCCAAAAATGAAGTTCTGCCCCATACAAAAGTCAACCGAAGCTCAGTAAGAGCAGATTTTGCAAGTATTCACAAGAGGCTCAACATAAACTCTGTCAGATTCCTCACTAGCAGAACGTGGAGCAGTTTAAATATATTTATGGCACTAACTGAACTCAACCATACTGGCTTCATCCTCAGTTAGCTCACCAACAGACTCCTTTTGGGTTCCCAGTAGCTCTTTTTTCCCTCATTTTGATTATAAGAAAAAAGAGACAGTATTCTCTCTTGCATTCTACCATCCAGGATATTGACATGAGGATATAAGTAGATTATTTTTCTTTAAGAAAGAACTCTGTTATCGGTGGTAGCACTTGTAGTATCATTATTGGGCATCTGAAATATATGAGCGTGCTGGTTTTGACTGGGAAAGAGGTTATTTTCTCCATAGCAGCTGGTATGGTGCTAGGTTTTGGATTTGAGCAAACTAGTGTTGATAATACAGGGTTGTTTTCATTACCGCTGAGCAATGTTTACACAGAGTGAAGGCCTTTTCTGTTTCTCAGGCTGCCCCACAAGCGAATGGGCTGGGGGTGCACAACAATTTGGTAGGGGACATAGCCAGGACAGTTGACCCCAACTGACCCAAGGGACATTCCATATCATATGATGCTGTGCTCAGCAAGAAAAGCTGAGGGAAATAAGGAGTTATCATTAAGTTAAATTAATTGAAATTTTAACGTTTTTCTGTAGAAACACCACATCTACAAACATATTCCTGAAAGCAAAACCAAACATCATAGAACAAGTAGTGCCTAGGTAAAAAGTGCACATTCATCTGTTACAGGATGCTACCTCATTTTATGCCTGACTGATCCCTGACTTTGTAACCATAATAATGAAATGCATTTATTGGCCACAGCCACCTGTTTCATATTTTAGCTAATTAATATCTCAATCCTTTTTCAAGCACTGCTCTCACAGAAGTTAGTGGTGGTTCTGCTGGGGCTGAACACTACAGAACTGACTCCATTCCAGACCCTAGAGAACTACTCCAAACTGGTTTCAGAGCAAGCTCACAGAAGATACTGTAAAATGCAAACAGGCTGAGTGAAAGATAAGGAAATGAGTGCCAGGGTCCTACGTGCACCAACAGGCTTTCCAACCTTTCTGCTTCCATACACACCCTCCCAGGGGTTTAGTCGCTTGGGCTCAAAGTCTAACATGGCACAGTTGTGTAATGCTGAATTAGATTGCTATGAAAACAGCAAAGCTGTCAGAAATAGCTGCAAGAAGCTCTGCCCAGGGCCTCTGCCCTTTGGCTCAGGAGTACATATAAGTTCAGGTCCTTATCCTAACTATGTTGTAGGACTTCTACCTGGCCCTTTGCCATGACGATCCTTACCCTGCCTTGCTAACTTGATCTCCTGGCTTACCATCAGACTTGCCTTGTTCCTACAGAATGGCCCAGCAATCACTGAATTGACTGTAGGCTGACCCTGATTAATGTCACTGGATCTGATCTCCTCTTCTTTTTTGGGTACTGTGAGACTGTGCTCCCTGTCCCTGAGGTCTCAACCCCTGCCACCTTGCTGTCACTTGTGACTCCAAGGTCCCCTTTCCTTGCAATCACTCCACTTTTGCTGCCCTCAGGTAATGACTGGTTAGCAACAAGGTCATACCACATTTAAACTCCTTGATTTCTCCATCAGAGGAGAATGCTCATCCTCTGTACAGCTGGAGGGCAGATTCCTGTGCAGTACTGTTCCCTTCTCCCTTTCTGAATATTCAGACACACACATGCACAACTTGATGCAGGACGGGATATACTGGACTTGTACTCAGACACTGCCAATTCACAACTACTTCAACTAACACAGCATAAATCAGAGCCTTAACATTTGCAACTTCTAACCCTCTGAGTATTGTGAACCTGGAAAAATAACACATAGCCTTCTTCTCTTCTTTTATATGCTTAAGCTAACAAGCACCTACTTCTGTCTTCAACAAGAGCAATTGAAGAAAAATCCCAGCTATTCATTAGCAGCAGCATCAATAAAAAAGAGAGGAAACCCAGCTTACCCATCGAGATTGCTTTATGGGAGGTGTCTGACTCTCCTGTTGGACTGTTTCAGAAGACATTGTCTCTTTCCTTGTACTCCTTGTTCAGCAGAAGCTCTGCGTTTTATGCTTGGCTACTTCTCCTTCTGCTAGATACAAAGGTAAGAAGCCTGCTCTAAGTTCAATGTTCAAGAAATAAAAATGACCAAGTTGAAAGGAGTGTATTTTTTACAGCACAGAGCATTCAGTCAGCTGATATGCAGTTTACAGCACAGTGAATCACTTATCGGCAACACAGAGTTCTGTGTAGCCTAACTTGAACAGGGAAGATGGGGAATTATAATCAGATGCTGAATCACGACCTAACACAGCACACTCAGTCATAAAGAAATAAGAATAAATACGAGCAAGTCATAGAAAACCTTTCTAATGCTTTTATGTACTGCAGGTCAAAAAAATAGCTTCTTTAGTGTGCTGTCCAGAATTACTGCACTGCTTCTGTCCTCACTGCTGTTGTCAGAACCACAAGGCAAACTTACCACAAATCCCATTTCTATTTTTCCAATAAACACTATCCAGTTACAAACATCCTTAAAAAAAAAATAATCTAGCAGCATAAATTGATTCCAAGGAGTTTCAGAGTTGCAATTTTCCATGCCCGAAAACTGGGCCACTAGGGAAAAGCAAGAAGGAATCCCATTTATTTCTAGAGTAATTCAAACATCTGAACTGTGATTTTTACCTAGTACTTCGCTGCATGGTCTGGCATATTACTTATCAACATAGAAAGCACTGCTCCTGTTCCAAAAGCATCTTCTGAGAATGGTGGCACTGAGAAAGCCTAAAGTAACTCAAAGGGCAGAGTTGAAAAGATATGCAACAATTTAAAAACTTAATTTTTTTTGCATTCATAATATTACTGTATAAACCATTTCCTCCACTTCTATTAGGCTCAGTTATACAATTCAAACAACATCTGTTTACCACACACACACTCCACATTGAGGCAGTAAAGCTTTCTTAAATAATGCAACACTACCTCCTCTCACCTTGGTAAAAAATCCCTCCATTAAGCATTGCATTCACACCAACCTCCACTTTATTCTCAGACACTCTCAAAAATTACTTAGGTTTGAAGATCCACATATCGGGAAAGCCCAAAACTCTACATTGTCTGCCTCAGTCTGACTAAGAGCAATTTAATTCCCATCAGTTCCTCTCAGTTAATGCAAAAAAGGACAGAAAAGATGAGAAAAATGCATAAAACTTTAGAGATTTCTGTCAACCAAAGATCAATCAAATTTTCTTATTCTTACGTGCTTTCTTATCTACTCAAAGTCTATTTGTGCAGACAGTTGCATAAAAATAATCACTGGAAAGAGTTTCTAGCTGCTGCAACAGATTTAGAGTGCTTATCTTTTTCATGATAAAAAACATGAGTCACTGGAGAAAAACAAATAAAACAATTTAAAAAAGCAAAGGAGTATAAACTCAGATTATAAAAATGTGCAGCTTGCCATTAACCATTGTATTGACTTCAGCATATATTTGTCCTTAAGTTATTCAACTACGCTACTTCTTCAACATAATGAAGAATCCCACAAATATTTAGCCACTTAAGCAGCCTCCTAGTACATCTCCCACACGGGACAAAAGCTGAAAGTTACACTGGCAAGAATAAAACTGTAACTGAATTACTAATATTCACACTTAACAGATTGAAGAATGTAAAAGTGTTTCAGTATTTTGGGGCTCCGTGCCTCAGAAAGACAATTGTCATCCCAAAAAATAGGTCTATTTGCATTAACCTACTAAAGAAACGTAACTTTCTTGTAACTTTCTGTAATACTTATTTCTGATTTCTCAACATATATATGTAATTCTTAGTGTAACAATTAACCCTATATTCTCTTAGGTGCCTTGCAAAGAATTCCCAGTGATGTTTTTCTTCTGTTTAACTGGAATACCTATATAACACATTGATTAAATCAATGTGCTTTGCAAGGATCAAATATTCAAAGAACTTCTGCTTTTACAAGAACTGTTCTGGATCATTTATTCATTTACAGAAGAAAAGGCTAATATGAGGCTCCTGTAAGATCTCATGGTTTTGATACTTCTAACTGGCTGATAAAGAAACAACATGTAAGAAGAGAGATAAGTTTTTCAAATGTGAGAATTGTCAACTTCATATACTGTGTTTGCAAGAAGCAGCCTCCTTCCAAAGAGGAGTGGTGACTGCGTACTGTCCCGGTTCCTTGGGGAGGCAGGTGGGAGCCCCCCCTGCAGGTGTTACTGGTGCCCGGAGCAGACTGTGCGCTGTGGTCTGCAGGGCACACCGCACCCCTCTGCCCGGGGCAGGGGCACAGACAGCCCCTCAGGACCGCACTGAGGACTCAGTGTCCACTGCGAGCAGGAGGCGAAGCCTCACCCTTGGGTTTCACACGCCTCTGAAGTGGCTCTGTTTTAAATCGAGCCTCTTGTCTGAAGGAGGTTCCACAGAGCAGCTCCCCGGCCGGCTGTGCGGGCGGCAGGCAGGGGCATGGCCCTCGTCTGCCTGCCGGCCCAGGGCACAGCACACGGCACCGCTCCCACTGCACCACGGGCCAGCCCGGCTGGAACAGCCCCTGAGATCACCGAGCCCGGCCTGTGACCAAACAGCGCCCTGTCACCCGGGCCATGGCCCTGAGCGCCGCGTACGGCCTGCCCTGAACACCTCCAGGGACCGTGACTCCACCTCCTCCCCGGGACGGCACTGCAGTGTCTAATTACTCTTTCTGTGGAGAAATTCTTCCTGATGTCCAGCCCAGTCCTCCCCTGGCGCAGCGTGAGGCCATTCGCTCCTGTCCTGTCGCTGGCTGCCCGGGGGAAGGGGCCGAGCCCCGCCGGCCACACCGCCCCTTCGGGCACTTGTAGGGAGCGGGCAGGTCTGCCCCGAGCCTCCTCTTCTCCAGCCGCAACAATTCCCGCTCCCTCCTCCACCTTGTGCTCCAGCCCCTCCGCCAGCCTCGCTGCCCTGCTCGGGACACGCTCCGGCAGCTCAGGGTCCCTCCCACACGGAGGGGCCACTTCCCCCCTGCGGGCACAAGGGGCGAGGGGCAGGAGCTGCTCCCTGTCCTGTCCCGTCCCGTCCCGTCCCGTCCTGTCCTGTCCCGTGCCGTGCCGTGCCGTGCCGTGCCGTGCCGTGCCGTGCCGTGCCGTGCCGTGCCGTGCCGTGCCGGCGCCCCCGCCCCGGGCCCGCCCTGCCCGCGGCACGGAGAGAGAGCTCAGCCCGGCCCCGCTCACCTCCCGCGGGCCGCCCCAGGAACCGGAACGCGGGCCCGGCCCGGCCCGGCCCCGGAAGGCCGTGAGGAGGAGCGGGGGGCGGCAGGAGCGGAGCCGGGGCAGGAGCGGAGCCGGGGCAGCCATGGCCGGGGCAGGAGCGGAGCCGGGGCAGGAGCGGAGCCGGGGCAGCCGTGGCCGGGGCAGGAGCGGAGCCGGGGCAGCCATGGCCGCGGCAGGAGCGGAGCCGGGGCAGCCATGGCCGGGGCAGGCCAGGCCGCCCGGGCTCCTGCACTGACCCCCCTGCCCTCCGTGTGCTCCGGGGCCGGGCAGCGAGCGCAGCGCTGGCTCCCAAGTGACACTCATAACACCTGCTTTAAAGCAAGGGGGGGTTGTTAATGAAGGTAAAAGAGTCGTCGGGGCTGGAAGGGCCCTGTGGAGAGCCCCCAGTCCGAGCCGCTGCCCAGGCAGGGCCACACGGGGCGGGTGGCACAGGAACGGGTCCGGGGGGCTTGGGATGTCCCATGACAGAAGGTATCAACAGGGAACTAACACCGAGAGGGTTGATAGAAATAATTGTAGAGGCTTTTGCTGAAGTAGCAAAGGTAGACTGCATGGTTGAGGTCACAATTATTAGCTACAGGGAGTATGTTATGGTTGCTATCAGTACCTGGCCTTGAAGC
>JAWWEE010000122.1:47365988-47419908 GCA_035221455.1 Xenops minutus | reverse complement strand
AAGAAAAGAAAAGAAAAGAAAAGAAAAGAAAAGAAAAGAAAAGAAAAGAAAAGAAAAGAAAAGAAAAGAAAAGAAACCACAAGCAAAACCAATTCTTTTTTAATTGCCTAGTATTTTTATATAGCCTAGGTAAATTATTTTCAGCAGTATAAACCAAGAAAAAAATAGCAAAAGTAGTAATTGTAAAAACCATGATGCTCAAATATAATATTATATAAAGAAAAATGAGTAATATTAGAAAGTGATGCTGCTAAAACACATTATGTCTTATAGTTCTGTTTGACAATTCATCTGGAATTGTATGTAGAAAGGACCATATATTTTTAAACCTGGCTATAGACTTTTTCCTCCTTTCATATTTTTGAAGGTCTGTTTGGTGTTTTGGTTTGGATTGGTTTGGGGTTTTTTTTATTATTTTTTTTTTGTATTTTCTCTCAGTAAAATAGAAATAGGAAATCATTATATCCTGCACACACCCTACCATGGTAAGAGCAGTCAGGACCCAGTATTTGCTGGCATCCACTGATGGAAAAGCACCTCCCTAGACCCTGCAGGTCCTTAGGAGCCTGCCCAGCACAGAACAGCACCCCACAGCTATCCCCTCCCTGTCCACAGGCCCAGCACCTCTGTTGCAGCTCGGCCTGGCTCCTTCAGTGCCCTACCCCCTCAATGACAGTCTAGGAAAGGCTGTCTAGGAAAGGCTATCTCCACTCCTGTCCCTGTCCCATATCCTAGATGGACATCCACCCTCCAACAGATCCCTTCCTTGGACATCTGCTGCAGCTCAGCACCAGCTCATCTCTTTCCCTGGCCCCGTCCCCTTTCCCTTCTAAGGGCAACACCAGATGGAGCCCAGATTTGGCTCTTTAACTGACCATGCATCCCTCCATCACCTGGAACCATGCATGGAGGCTGTCAGCAGCATCCAGCTCTGCCTGCCCTGCGCAGCCCCACAGAACTACACCCATTGGTCCTCTGCAGCCCCACACAGCCCTGGGAGCAGCCAGCCATCACTGCTGCCTGACCCAGGCACTGCCTGCATGTCTACATTTCCTGTTCCTCACAGCTTTTTCTAAACTTGCTGTAACCACTTTCCTGAGCCTCACCCAAATTTTAAGTAAATAGTGGTACTTATCTTTGCACCCAAAGTTCGGCCATCACTCGTACCATATTGCCTGAGATAACAGAAGGTTAGTATTATGTGACAGTGGGGAAACTTTGCAGATGAATGAGAATAAAAATGTTGAGAATACTAAAAATATATATAATCTGGCTCAAAAGACTGAAGTATGTAAGTATCACCACCTTGGTAACACATGTAGACTTGAGTCCTTCTACTTTTACAATTCACTTTCAAATTCTTGTCCCAATCAGCACTTCTTTGAAATTCATTTCTGTTTTGAAATTTAGGATGGGGAGATTGATATATCAAAAAAGTGTGAAGATGTGAAGAATCAGCCAATGTGAGAAATTTTTAACAAGTTAAATAACCATCTATCATAAAAAAAGAGACAAATGAAGGAAGGTATTTGTTAAAAAAGACAGACAGTCAGAAAAGCTCCTGCAAAGCTAACCAAGGATGTTACTGAAAAAGAGCTTTACCTGGAAGATCATAGTGAAGAAGAGAGTAAGAGGTAAATTGCAAAGTATATATTAAAGTGATTTCAGTTTGAAGAAATGCATCACTTTATACCCCAAATTTTTTTCTGTGTTGCTTGAGACTATTTCAGCTCAGCTTTCAACAGCACCATTACACAGTATTACAGAAGCATGAACTGAGATTTCAGAAAGCACAGGAGGAAAGAACTACAAGTATTTAAGAAGGGATAACAGAAGATGGAAAACTTAGGCTGAAGAGGAAAAGAAGGAATGCTGCAAAAAAAGGGGAAGTGTCTTGTCATGTTCACATCCAGAAAAGACATAGCAGTGAAAACTGGCAGGGGGAAAGGCAGGAGACAACAGCAGCAAAGCAGTCATTCACAAACCCTTCCCATCAGTGATCTCTTCGGCAACAGGCAAAAACGTCCTGGGCCTCTTTTTCTTCCCTTCCCTGCTTCCTTCTCCTTTTTACACAGTTCAAAGATTGCTTCCTTTTGGTTTTACTTAGGAAGTTTACTCAATGTGATGGGTGGATAACTATGAGCAGAAACCATCCCATCTTAGCTGTTCTTTGCCTGGGAAAGTCCTCCCAAATTATTTCAGCAGGGATTGTACTACAAATACCTCTAAACATTTGGTCCATGATCTAAGACACGTTACCAGCACTGTGCTAAACTCCTCTATCCTGATTAGACCAGCACAGTCTGTGCATTATTTGGACACAGTGAATTGAAGATAACGGGCATAAGCAAACCACGGGTTCCAGCGCAGAGTAAGCATCAGGGAATTGTGCAAACTGAGCCCAAGGGCCAGGACTTCTTTCCTGTGGCATGCCCCAAAGATGCTGTTCATACTGAATATTAAATATTCCTGGGTTTTAACACATGACAATGGTAAAATTTCAAGTGTAGGCACATAGTAGTTTAACGTGTTCTCAAACTATCTGAACCCACTAGCTTTAGTCGCTTTCAGACCTTGCAAAACACAAGACATCTAAAAGTGTGTACCTGTTTACAGATATAAATACACACACATTACTAGATCTTTTTGTGCATATGTGTATGTAGATAGATATATAAGTACATGTATAAGTATATACACAGAGGAAAATTTACCAAATTGATATGTGCATATACATGTTTACTCATATGTAACCATGGTACTTTATTCTCCAGAGGGAGCATGATATCCATGTTGTAAAATAAAGTACAGATCAATCCTGAACACAGTCTTCTATTCATCCATATTGTGCTTGTTACAGCTGCCCCCAAGACACCTCAGCAATGTCCAGACACATTCTGTGGCACAGCATGCACCAGGAACTATTCTCAACTAACTGTGCAGGCAGGTCTGTACCAGCTGATACCGTCTTGCTCTCTACATGCCTTGATGTAATTAATGTAGACCTGAAGCATGCAAACTCCCTAATTTTATGCCTTGAAAATATTATTTTCTAAGCTGCACCGTTTTGTTCTCACAATTTCAGAAACTTTGTGCAGAAAGCTACACAAATACACACACATATTATAATTTAGAGCTTCCTAGATATCACCAAGAGAAGTCACAAGACCAAGTGTAGTTTGATCACTGACAATCTCTGTCATTCAGTCCAACAATCAGGTCCATAGATTTGTTTTATTCAACAGTATAGATTTATAGATGTAAGCTTTAGAAATTTAGTAGAGTTCCAACCTCGAGCTTATTTCTTAGAGAAATACCTCAGGGAGCCAGAGTTAAGACTCCATCTCCTTCTGAAATGAAATATGCACTAATAAGAATGGGTTAAGCACAGGGAAACATACAGATTTGAGATTGCTTCTGCTACCATAGGGTCACTTCACCTACTGCAGCCTTTCCCGTTAGGCTGGCACTGCTGGCCTTCTGCCTTTTGATCCCTACTCTACACTTTTCAGGAGTTCAGACGTGCTGAATGAGCTTTAGGCAAGTCCCAGGTTCCACTCAGAAATTCCCTGTGATCCTCATCTCCATTATCCACCAGTTTTCGTTTTTACCATGCATACCTTTGAAGAGCAAGCCTCCACCTTGACTTCAGAATCTCAAAACGTGACTGAAATCGGTTGAAAGCCTTATTGCAGCCAGGTTAATATCAGCAAATCTTTATAGATATGTTTCATAAATGTCTTACCCAAACTAGACAGTACTTAAGAGTGTTGCTTTGTAGTGACATACATATGCAGTACCTGGGCTAACTGTGTTTTTCCCAATACCAAACTTTAAGAATGGTATCCAGTTGAAGGAAAACTTTGAAGCAGAACTGCATTGTGGCGAGGGGAAGGGGAAGGTGGAGGAGGGGGGAAGAGAGAGACCAAAAAAGAGACTGCAATTATTTGGAATTAAACCTCCCATGTGGTGGGATCCCCTAAAATAAGGAAAATATTTCAAGTCAGCCGTCAGCAGAAGAAATGGCAACAACCATCACTCGGAATTAACAAATATATTGACAATATCTTTGAAAAATCTTCAGTCCTAATCCAGGCTTTTTTCTTTTCTGCTGGCATCTCTCTTCAAAGCAAAAAAAATTCCAAAAGCACCCTTTTCTGCAGCAACACAGCTTTAGCACAAAATAGCTGCATATACGAGTAAAATAAAACTAAAATGTTCTGTCTGGAAGATGGGGAATTGCTACAGCAAGACTTCCTCAATTAGTATTTTAGAGTACTTTAAGTCTAGAGGTCATTTAAACTACAGCACCCATAGCAAATTAGATGAAATCAAACTTGCCTATATGGAGAACATTTCGTCTGGTAGAAAACTTTTACTGGAAGTCTTCTTTAACTTTTTATGTGAAAAAAAAAAAAAAATCACAGACAAAGCACAAAACAGTTTTACCAGGAGAAAACACCAGAATTTTGTGCAAGCCTAGAAAAGTATCAATAGAGTCAACCTCCTTAGTATTACTGTTCCCATGTGTAAGTCTTAAGAAATGCAAAACTGAAGTTACCCTCCTGAGAAGTGGCAATGCCCAAAGGACTAAGAAGAGAATCCTACCTAAATTAATAATTCAACAGGGACTATTTATCAATTTTTAAAAGCCAGGATCTAGTCTGGATAAGCACAGTCATTTTTATATTTATCTTTCATATTTTAAAGAAAGTTACAATACACAGTATTTCAGTATAATGTGGGACTACCAAATGGCAAAATGAAAACAGAATGATAGTGTTTTCTATAAACACATGAATCATGGCCAGAGAGTTGGCTAGAGCTCCCACGACTTGCTAAATACTGATATCCCTTCAGTGAGACTTAAGAGTTTTTTGTGTGTTTATTTACAGAGTTTGGATTTAATCAAAGGTGATAGCAAAAATTAACTGGAATGAGAGAAAACAAATGCTTAACAGCTACATTTTGGGTGAAATCAGGTAGAAGTTTAAAGCATTTCTTTGCATGATGTAGAAGAATATTAGGATATTGCTAATTTCGAAGTTTCTCTACTCTGTGTTACGCATAACTCTTGCTTTGTGGCCAAGTCTACAGAAATATCTGACGCTACTTCAATCACTCATCATCATTTTCCAGACCTAAAAAAGCCAAGATTTCACCTTTTGTTTAAATTCTAATGAGAATTACACTATACTCAGGGGACTGAAGGACAAGAATTCCCAAATCCCTTAAGCAAAAATGTAGCTCTTAATAATAGGATTCTGTCGCACTCTCAGAGCATTTGAAATTCTATGCAGAATGAAACTCGTATTAAAATTTCCACTGTGTTTCAACTGCAAAATAGGGCAGACATGAAACATTTTCTGTTCTCAATTACTGCACAAGCCCCTGTTCTAGGAACATGGCTGCTTGGTACTGTAGAGGCCTACAAACTTTTAAATATGGAAAATTTCCAAATCCTATTTTAGCTCCTTTTTCTAAAGGTAATGAGTTGTGACAAAGATGGGCCAGGATAGCGTGTGATGGGCAACAGAGGAAAGAGGAAACTAGTTACATCCTAATTATACTGGCAAGCTTAAATTATAGAGAAAGATATTTTTAGTTTTGAACTGAAAATATTTGCCAGTTTACAGAAAAAATAAACAACATCCCTTAAGTCCATTTCTAATTGACTTTACTGGTTCACCAAAGGTAGTAAAGCAGTGGTATGTATTAATTATCCAGATATACATGAGCAACTGAACTTGAGGGTGAAAGATAAAATTAAAAAAAACTAGTTAGCCTCATCTGTTTCACAAATTCAATGAACTCTTAGAAAATGTCCACAATAGCAGCCTGAAGAAAGCTTTTCTTAGCATATTGAACTTGTCTATTGTAAACTGAAGAACCTACAGAGTGTTAATAAACTGAGCACAATAGTATATCTTGCTTTTAATAAGATGTTTTTTCTGAAAGCACATTAAAGCCTTATTCAAAATGAAGGTGATAATGCATATGTATGGTGGCTTAATAATGAGAAATCACACCTTTCTTTCTTTTCTTCTTACCCAGGTCCTTCCCTCCACCTCTTTTTCAGAAGCTGCACAGTTTTTAAATGAGTTGTCTGATCAATAAGTAAAAAGTGTATTAGATGTCTTTAACATATTTGATTTTTCAGATAAAATGGAATGCTTGAAAGCTTCAGCAATGATTGAAGGTGTTTCTTCACTTTACTCTAAAAGCTTTTCTGGCAAGTTTCCAACCAGAGAAGCACTTCACCGTACAAATGAGATCCTTGCAATGATTTATATTATAAAGTTACACTCCTATACTCAAGGTAAGCATATTAAGAGATGGTAAATAACCAGTATCTAAAGATCTTGCAGGAAAGTTAGATCCTCTATAGCAGCACGATTAAAATCCCTGCTTATATACAATCTTAATTCTGACTGTAAAGCTACCATTATTGTCTTCTTTATCAACTTCCCAATCAATTTAAAATTCCTAAAGTGGAAAAAAAAATAAATCCAGGATTACAAATACGATTACAAATGTGTTCAAATGATTAATCACACTAACACTCATATTAATGGAATTCTCATACAGGATCATATTAGATATATTATGGAACAAAAGCAGGGAAGAGATGCCCTATGGCAACCCTTATTTTAGAGGAAATCAAAAATTTCTAGACTGAAAGACTCACCTGAGAGAGTCTAAGAAGTTACAAAACTCCAGGCAAGGTAGCAAGCAGCAGTACTCTTAAAATTTTTCTAATAACATGGATTTTTTTTTTTAATTGCCTTTAAGATGTTTTCCTTATATCTAACTAGTGCCTCCTAGATATTTGTAAACTAGAAGTCACACTGAGACTTTGTGAAATAAGAATCCAAACATTAGGGGCAGGATGTTGAGGACAGACAAGTTAACAGTGGGATCTTGTTCCCAGGAGGGAATGCCAGACAAATTCTGCACTAATTTGGTTGGCTTATGCCACATCTCCAAAGACACTTCAGCATGGGCATGTTCACAGTAGATTTCTACATTAAGATGAAACTCTCCTTACTAATGATGGACATCCTGGGAAGCTGAGGTGAGTGTGCTTCGAAGGCTGTAATCACTGCCCCTCTTTGATAAACACTATTGAAAATCGTGCAGAACTCCTTCTTCCTGCAATACTTGCAGTGAACTTTTATTATTCAAAAAGGATAAACATAAAATAAACAGAACAACCCTTAAACCCACTGAATTTTACTAAATAAGATTAGTTATTTCCTCTGCACCTCATCTTCCTGCTACTCCCAGTGCACACACAGAGCTCTGACCCCTGAGTAGATGTCCGAATGCAATCACTGACAGAAAAAATGTTATCTCATACCTTTCAGAGAGATAGGGCACATTCAATTTAAATTATACACAAATGAAAGCTATAGGTCACAGATGAGAAGGTGGCACACAGCCCTTCAGAGAATAAAATATTATCCACCCTAAACCCCTGACCATCTGTCAATTTAAATCTGTCAATTTAAATCAATCATTTGATGTATTTTTTTCAAGTCACAGAGGTTTTAGAAATGTGAGGCATTATCCAAAATGAATCAAAATCAATGGAATACTTATTGCACTGAGTTTTGAATCAGAGCATTGTGTGAAGATACAGACAGCTTTGACACTTTGCCTGCATTTACTGTTATTAAAACTTCCACAAAATTATAAAATATATGTGACTTGCTAGGAAAGGATCCCACACCTACTTTGTGCCTGTGGGGACCAGTTCCCTGTACCCCATATCTGTTGCCAAATCTAAACAGCACAATTTCTCACAAAATGCTCTTTGCACACAAGAGGAGTATCAGAGGTACAAGCTGTATCCTCCCTCTGATGAGCTGAGAGAAAAAGAATTGTGGTCTGTCTCCTTCACAGAGTTTTTCTCCCTTTCAAAAGAAAAAATATGTTTAGTAAACTGCCTTTTTATCAGAGGTTTAACTGCCTTTTAATCAGTGCTAAAGCTGAAAGTTTGGTGTTTTGTTTGTTTGTCTTCCAGTTGAGGCTTTTAAGATACAGTGTTTTAGCATTATTGTAGAATCTGCAATAAATTACAGACAGCCCTGAAAATCTTCAACCTGCAAGATACAACAGAGATGCCTAGTACTGCTCTGCTCTTGCATCAACTCTTGTGATAGAGGACTTCTTTTATCTCAGTTATCCTTTCCATCTTCTCTTTCATTGCTGAGCAACTTTTCACTACAGCTTTATGCAGCTAACATATCTACTAGGGAAAAAATAATTCCAAAGTAATATTCCCATAACCTTCTGTCATTACTTTTAAGCCCAGTTGGTACACAAACACCAGCCTACATATTATCATCAGAGCAAATGCTGTCTCAAAAATACTAGGACAGAGGAAATCATAATTTAGACAGAAGAATATAAAATGACACTACTGGTTAAGAGGTAAGCCATACTGAAAGAATTTTTCATGTGGCATTTTTATGTGATAATTAATTCTAAAAAAGTCTGAGTTTCAGTCTTCATATAAGTAAGTGGATGTTAACAGGCCATCCATACAGACTACCCTTGTTAAAATACAAATGAGATATCCCTTATGTTTATACATGTGTAAGTACAATTAATATTGCAACCCAACTGGAAACAAAATTGCTTTAGTTAACCAACCATTGCAAGGCAATCAAATATGGTATCAAATGTAATTGTAGAAGACCCATTTGGGGAATAACAGCAATTAACTTCATACAGAATTCTCCCTTCCTCCTTCCAGTTCATGTACAATTTTTTCATGCATCTTTATGCCAGAAAAATAATTGTACCATCACAAGTGTCAAACCCAACCCCCATTTTCACTCTAGCATACATGAAATTCCAAAATGACAAGGCTGATTCATTTAGATATATTGGTTTGTACCTCTGAGTTGTAACTGCTTTAATCTAAAAACATTCAAGTAGGCTTAACTCCTCCAGCTGTACATGCAGCTGGGAAATTGGGCAACACCAGTGGAATAGGAATGGCATTTCTTTATTTGCCTGAAGCTAAGCACTCTTGATTTACCTTCATAAACTTCACAAATATTCTCTAAAGACCTAAGAGTTTTTTTCTTTTTTTTTTTTTAACAAGTAAGTATTATTTTAGGGCCATAGATGTGGCTATGTATTTTTGACAATAGTTTAGTCCTATTTTTCTAAAGGACAAGCAAATTTTCTCCTTTAGACAGTTTGGACAGTCTTTACATTAAATTATTCGCTGAAATAGCAAAAAAAGAGGCTGTGCGACCAAATCTGGATCTTTAAAGGTTTTTCCCACTACTAGCTAATTTCAAAAGACTGTATCTGAGGATGTTGAATTTTTATTATACTGTGACATTAACCTGAAAACAAAATCTTTAATGATTCTATGCTTCTTTTGCTGTGAACTGTGCAATAAACACTTGTATTTAGAATAAGGTGCTAGAACAGGCACCCTGGCAGACTTTTGACTGGCACATTCCTTTATAGCTCCGTACAGACTGTGGTCTTATGGTCAGCCTTCTTTACCCTTCCTTTTTTTCATATATTCCACTCACATCAGCACATATATACTTCACCAGAATGAATATTTGTGATATTTTCTCCTTAAAACTTCATAGGCTATTATTTGGCAGCAATCTGACTGTCAAGGACATTGCTGATCACAAGTTCATTAAAAGCAGAAATAGCTTGTCCCATGACTACAATGACTCATGTGCAATGCTTCTAGAAGGGCTCTCATCACCCAAAACTAAATCCTGGATGAGAAATGAACCTCACACAGCATGATGTAGACCATTCATAATGCTATCAGAAGTACTTTAAGAACCCTCAACTGCAGAAAGTTTTACAGTCTATCTTCTATTTTCTGTTACAGCCATTATGAGAATGAATCTTCCAGTGAAAATTAAGTTTATCAGAAAGATATGTGTGCAAACTAATTTGAGCAGGCATTTTCTAAAAAGTAGGCCAGAAGAGAAGAAAGATTACTTCTGGCAAAAATGGAACAAATTAAATTATAAGAAGCTTAATACATTTATTTGGAATTTAATTGCATAACCTAATGTCAAGGTTATTATATGGTGCACACTGTTCTCATCCAAATTCAAAACAGTAAAACACAAGCTCCATTTAGCAGTTACTTTATAATAAATCCAACCACATCTGTTTTTTTCAATACTGACCATAGTCTTTTCCTGAGCCACAAATTAATATAAAATCACATTTCAAAATAATTTTTGAGATCTCTCCTTAGCAATGAATGCTGATAAAATCTGAAGCCTCTCTGGTGTGACTGACTTCTACTGCAAATAAAGGGTGAAAAAGAACCCAAAATCTGAGCCGGTGTTGTTGATGTGATACCAGAATGTACCACAGAAGCAAAGGATTAGAAAGAGATTCTGACTATATTCACACAGCTCTGCACCAAGTGCATCAAAACTGGAAGTTTTGTTTTCTGTTCACAAGAGAGAGAGAGATTACCAGAAAAGGTCACTGTAGTATTCTCATAATTGCATCTCTATGGAATATGCATTCTGTGTTTTACTGTGTATTAGAAGCTGTGCCTGTGCAGAGAACACACTCAAAAGCATTCAGGCTGTGTCCAGATCCTCTCTGTACTCTTAAAGCCATATCTGACTTATATAGCCTGACCTTAGGGATTTTTTTTGTCTGTTTTCAGATCAACAAGTGCCTGAGTAACACAGCATTAGAATGGACATTTGTGCTGCTTTTGTCTGGGGTAGAAATAATTTTCTTCATAGTAGCTAGCACAGGCTATATTTTGGATTTGTGCTGGAAACAGTGTTGATAATTTGGGCATGCATTTGTTATTGCTGAGCAATTCTTTTGCACAGCCAAGGCCTTTTCTGCATCTTACACTGTCCCACCAGTGAGGGGGCTGGGGGTGCACAGCTGAGACCAACTGACCCTAGGGATGTTCCACTGTGCATCTAACTGTGTGCCACTATGATTCTAGTGGATCTGCAAACACAGTCTAGGTTTGTAGCAACATCATCTAAAAGCACCATCTGCTCTTTTTTTTTTTTTTTTTCTGAAGGAACAGGTAATAAAGGCATAGTAAATAACTTTGACACTTAGCAGGGAACCATAGCCTCAAATAAAGAGGCTTATAATCATGCAGCACAATATTAATTTGGCTTGATTGGTAATAAAAAATCAGTGTTATATATTTTACAATCATGTCACTTGTTTTTCAGTAAAGTCTGAAATTTCTAAAGAAGATAATTTAATGTTTGACGAGGTTAGGGCCTCTTTCAGAAGTACTAGAATATTGAAGAGATGCAGTTATTAAAGTAAAAAAGGGATTCTAAAAAATAATCTATGACACCAGAGTCATGTAGATAACCAAAGCCTCCTATATTAAACTTTTTCCTGCTTTTTTTTTCTCCTCCACATAAGCCAAAGACAGCTTGTAAAAACCTTTTCTATGATCCTGTATCAGTGCTTGGAGTAGCACACTTTCAACTGACAGCATCCATCACTCAGATTTCTTCTCTGTAATCATTCCTTGTGTGTCAAAACAAACAGATGTCTTGTGTACAACTCAAAGCTACATCCCCGGGTTTGTGAAGTTCTCTATGAGCTTCCGAAAGTAAAAGTTCACTTTATTCTCTACACACCCTGACTGAGACTGTTTACAGAATTAAATAAAACAACCATTCATAGTCAATTACTCCTCTGTAGTGGTTATATAAACAACATATTTATAAGAATAGAGTTAACATTTCAAAGAGGAAAAATCCATGAAGGTAAAAAGAGAAAAACTGACACTTACCCCAAACTCATCCCTCCACTGATGTGATGCTTGGTACTTTTCTGCTTCTTTAGCAAGGCGCTGAAGACCAAAGAGAGAAAGAACATAAATTTTAGTCTTTACTGATTACTCACATGGCAAAGGTTTTCTTTATTTTTTTTTCCTTTATATGTTTTCTCTGTATAAATTATTTATCTCTATGCTTTTTTGCACTTACTTGAAAATTGTGTATGTTTGAATAAAGGTTCACCAACTCATTTCAGAAATGTTATTTTTTGTATTATTTGCTTACTGAAGTACTGCAATCATGCATTAGAAAATTTAACCTTCACTCCAATATTTAGGAAGTTGTAGTTAAGTTCAAAATCCATCAATATCCTGCTGAAAATCCTTTCTCCTTGTACACACTACCTTGCCCTGTATGTATTAACTTAATCTACCATCCAAGGACAAGTATTTATTATAATCTTAAAACACTGCATTGTGGGCATTTATTTCTCCATTATATCATTTAGCTTCAATTATAGAAACCACTGACAGCTCTGTGATTATTAGGGACCCATAAAAAACTCAGTAATTTCGACTAGCTGGAGTCTGGTCTCATGGATTGAATTAGCAGCTGGAGAGTAACAGGCATGTTCCCAGAGGGCACTTTTCCCATTTATATTAATTTGAATGAAATCCAGTCTGCCTACTTAGCCCCACAGGAAGCAAAGCACAGTGCACAGGAATGATCAGATGATGCTGTTTCAAATCAATCTCTTGTACAGACACATCTGTTGGATTGGATGACATGTTCCCCCTCACACAAAATTTCAAGTTTTTGAAAATAAAATTGTTTGGACACAGTTATGAGAAGTTTACTACAAGTTGCCAAGGTAATGTGTGTTCTCCAGCTGAACTGCACACAGCATCCCCCATGCCAGCAGCCCTGGAGGCAAGCACCCATCCTGAAAGCAAGACAGCTCACTCTGAAGAAGTAGCTACCTGATGTGAATATAGTTCATGTGGACTCAGCCATGTCCTAATTGTTAAGTGACTTACTTTTAGAACTAAATTATTTTACAGCCCAATAAAGGTTTTAGCATCAGTTTTTAGGGAGTCATCGTCCCTTTCTAACAGACATAGCCTGACTATATTCACCAGATAAGTAGGTATGCACGCACTTTACTGTGTAAGAATATGTGCACAAGATGTTTGATGCTCCTTTTAATATTCAGACCAATTCCCACACAAAGTGAACTGGTGCTCTAAGTCACATTTTCAGTTGAGTCATCTTGTCAGTTCTTGCTAAGAACCAAAAGGAATATGACCAGAAAGTTCATGTAAGCCGGAATCACAGAGATGGTTCTGTCAGAACCTCACCTCAGACCCACCCCAGACTGCAACTGCTGAGTTACCTGATAGCCTGAGGGCAGTCCTTCTCCCCACTCTAACAACTACCAGGACAATACATTTCACAAAGCAGAACTTAGGATCTTTTCCTTTTTTCAGGTTTCTATCAACACAGAAAAACCTCAACAAATCTGTGTGCTCTACTGCCATAAAACGTACCCCCACTCAAGTGTTTTGTCATCAACCTAAATGATTCTCAGCTAACAGAAAGTTACCAACATCTTAGAGGCACTGCCCACTGGAAGTACCTCCACAATAACCAAGTACCACATTAATGGAAGAAAAACTATGATATAATTTCATGCATTACACTGGGAAAAAGCAGAGTCCAACTTTTGCAGTGGACAAACCTCTACAGTATTACTAGTTTTTTGGTAATATACTGAAACAACTCTGTCCATCTAATTTATTCACTCAGTCTAGCCAGTTCCACATCTGAATTTGTATATGCTCTGATGAGTTCAAGCTGATTAAATCATGTTTCACCAGACTGTAGCAAAGCAAAGTATAACACTTACAACACATGTAAATAGCTGCAGTTAACACTGCCCTCAGGCTTCCCTCACACTCTTCTTTGCTGTGTTAAGGTACCCAGAGAATCGGAAAACACAGTAAAACCCAAAATGCACAAACTGATAGAAGGATTATGAAGAGAAATATATACTGATAATTAACATTGCTATGAATTTTGCACAGAAAGAACTGCAGCCACTCTTGAAAGTCCTCAGCTAATCTGCATTATTAGGTGAAAATGCTTAAAGAAAAAAAGAAAAAAAGTTTTGGGTTGCTTTTTGTTGTCTCAAATGCGGGGGGGGGGGGGGGGGGAAAATTGTTCAAAAAAGAGATTTATTTTTATTCTCCTTAAGAATTTTTCAGTCAGGTTTAAGTCAGAACTACCTAAGCTAACTGCTAAAATAACACTATATGCAATATCTACAGCCCTTTATGTCTTAAAAGAGCTTTCAGAACAAGAAGCTGTCATTTGGGGTATATGTACAGAGCTCTATTAAAGGTACTCAAACTCTTACAAAAGTACAAGCAACCAGTTTAGAAACAATAATAAACAATGAGAAAACAGCTGTTTCTTGACTCCTAAAAACCTAAAGCCAACACCTCACTTGGAAGTACACATGACCACAAGCCAGGTCTATGTACACAGGCTCTAGCAACAGATACCTTTTTGATTTCTTCATCACTGCTTAATGGAAAAATTTCTGCCTTTTGCTCTACTGCCTAACAATCAATTTATTATTTTTTTTTTTCAGTTATTAGATCAGTTTTCCAGAATTTTAGCTGCAATGGATGCCACAGTGTAGCTGGAATGTATATTTAGAATGCACTTCCTAGTACCCTGTGTCAGAAATAGAATTAAACTCTAGCCAACTTGATATCAGCCCAGTATTTCTTTCCCTGAAACAAATCATCTTTCCATAAACTATTTCTGTAAATGCTAGACAAATTATTAGTAGTTAGTGTAGTGTAGTGGTTGTTAGCCAGGACTGGAATAAATCTGTAAGACAAGTGATCACAAGAATAAGGTATCTGATCTATCAAAATGGGGATAAATATTACATTTCACTTTCTATCACTACAGCAGACTATTCCTGGGATTTTACAGCTATGTAAGTTACACATGGAAAAACCATAGAGAATCATCTCCCAGAGATCAGCCTCCTGCAGTAATCTGATTACCAGCTCACCTCCAGCAAAATGCACCTTAGCAACATTTATGTGCAGGCTATCACATGGACACTGATCAGGCAAGGACTTAATTTTCAACAAATGGGTGTTTTAAAACACATGCTTTGCTAATAGGAAGTCTGCACATGCAAAACCCAGTATCACTCTATACTGTGCAATACCATATTTGGGGGGGAAAGATAAGAGCATAAAATTTAAATGGATACAGATAGATATAGCTATGTATAATGAAACTAAGGTGTTGTCAGAAGATTTTCTTCCCTGTGCAGGGAGAATATCGCTACTGCAGCAACATGGAGTCTCAGAACTGTGATATTCACCCTTCCACAAAGAGAGCCTTGTTACAAATCAGAGTAAGACATCAAGACTCCGGGGTCAAAAATAGCTAGACACTTAAGCAAACTCAGGTTACCTGTGCCCTTTACTGTGACAAAGGGGGACTAATTTCTCATCTCTCAAAGAATCATGCCTGCTTCCTTTTGAGGTATGCAAATGTCAGGTCTGGCCTTCCCTGTTTTGATGGAAGAGTCCCTGGAGAATGTCAGCATAGAAGCAGCACAACAGCCAGCTGACACCTGGAGCCTCCCACTCTCCCTCTCACTACCATGAGGGTTTAATATGGCAGCAGCTTCTTTAACACCATGACCCATTGCAGCTCCCTAGAGATTTCTCCAGCAAATACTAAAATATTGAGATTCAAATTTTTGTGTGTAAGAAAATGAGCAGAAATGGCTTAAAATAAACCTGGAAAACAATATTCCTGCACATTAGCTTTTAATCAGCTCTTCTTCCTCCATGCCTCTGCATTGTGTGTTGCGAAGATGAGAAGTATGAGATGTTTTCATGCCATGAACAAAGCTCTATATAACATCTTTTTTTGGATACAGAGCACGAAAAACAACACTAAAAAGGGAAAAATGAACAAATCCAACATGTAACAGAAACAGTCTGGCTTACTTCAGTATATTTAAAAAACCCTTCTTTGTACAGTCTGCTAGAGAATATGGATTCTCAGACTACAGAAGTGAATTTACTCTGAAGTAGCAGATAAATTGAGAAACTGTGATCAGGAAGAGAGGGCTGCAAAGGCTAACAGAATGCTGTAGCATCTATTCACGTACTTTTGGAGGATGCCTGGCAGATGTGAGATGGTGTTTCTAAATAAGGGATGCAAAGAGTTGATGCCAGATTTAGCCAGTATGATTGACACAATAGCTGATGTCAAACTTAAGGTGCTTGAAAACACTGTGATTAAACAAGCATTTGTTTAATAAATTTTCCTAGAAGAAACAATTACTTCTATCTCTCTTTTTTTTTTTTTTTCATCTATTTTCATAATTCCCTATTCCCAAACGCAAATTGTCCCTGCCACCAGTTCCAGACAGGACCTGGTACCTTACAACTCCCACGATACACCTAAAGAAAATAATTCCTGAGTTAATGAACTATTTGCTTGTAATAAAACCATTATTTCCCACAGTGAGGTGACACTTCTTTTGTTTCAGCTTAGGGACTCTGCTCCTCGTCCTGTCTCTGGCACCATCCTCTCGACACCTGCCTTTGAGCTATTTTTATGCACTAATGAGATCCCCTCTCAGTCTCCTCTACACTAAGCAGGCCAGGCTCCTGCAGTTTCTCCTCATAAGAGAGATGCTCCAGACCCCTAATTATCCTTGTGGCTCCTCACTGGGCCCTCTCCAGTAGCTCCTTGTCTTTCCTGTAGTGAGGTGCTCAGTGTACAACAGACGGTGCTGGGGGCTGTCCTATGAATTGAAAGTATTTTTTGGTGGAAATGAAATATTTAAAAAAGAAATTCTATTTTGACCATTTTGAAATGAAAAGCGTTGCTTCTCTACTTTAATACTATAATACTTATGTAAGTATATCAATAAATTTTAATACTAAGAAGAAGTAAGTTAAACAAATAAGAATGGCACTTTCATCAATCAAAAAGGATTTTGCAAGAAAAAGTTATCCTGAAAATGTCAGTTGGGGGTGGGAGGATTGTTCCTCTAGGAATACTGAAAAAACTGTTCCACTTTCTCTGAAATTAAAATGCAATGCCCTTCTTTAAGGATGAGCTTTCTAAAACAAAGAATGTAAACGTGAGTTTTTATTTTGCATTTTATCTTTAATAAAAAATGTCTCAGTAAGTAGCTGTTTTGTTTTGCTTTGTTTTTTTCACAGGGAGACAATAGTTTTTCAGTAGAGTATCCTTAATGGTGATATGACACCTCAGTGCTTATCGTGAAATGAACAGCTTGTGAGATCACCACTAAACTTCCTCCTTTTACATGACCTTGGCATCTTGGTTTTATAATAAACATAGTTGATTTTCTTAAGTCCAGAAAAGCTTTCAGCTTCCAGAAGTCTTGGCTACTTGAAGCCCTTTTCACCAAACTGTTCTCCCACTTTTGCCTGCCAAACCAGAGGATTGGGCTTTGCTGCTGCAAAATGTGCTTTTCACATGGAGGTTGGGCAGGAGTGATGTCCTAAAACAAGTCTTAAAAGTGTATCTAATATCTCCTGTGATCTAAAAGGTATTCTTAAAATCATATGTAAAACTACTGCATGCTATTCTGAAAAATGCAAAGAAATTCCATGTGGGGAGAGTATTGAATAACCAATAGCTTCTTAACTGGTCCCGCTTAAACTGGACATAAAATGAAAGAGCCCTGGGATGACAATTTCCTTACGAGGCATATGCATGCCTGGGGATAGTGATTCCGTAGGGAGAGGACTGTTTGGATTCTTGCATCTTCCTGTGAAAAAAGGCCTATTAAAAATCAGTTAAATTTCTTTTTAATTTTAACTTTATATTTCAAGTTGGTTGTCACAATTGAGTACGTTCTTCATATACTCTTTGTTTCCAAAGTTTACCTGAATATACTTCAGAATTATTAAAATGGAGAGAAGATAATGGACAAAAATCAGTAAGTGTTAGTGATTCAGAAGAATAAACACAAACCAAAAGAGAGATTCTTACCCATCCCAGAACAAAACCAACTTCAGACATCAAAGAAGAAAACCGCAAGAGATACTAAAAATAAAACAACCAGTATGGAGTTGAATGTTTGTCTGAGGAATTTTCTGTTGTCAGAGGAGAAGGAGATCAAGGACTGAGACTTCACAAACTCGGGGAAGGTTTACAGGCTCTGGCTGCTTCTCTGAAGAACTCCTTAGAAAAAGAAGGGTTTCCAAGGTCCTGAGGTTCACTGCATTCACCGAAGGCAAAGCCTTCCAAGTGCACATATTTCACAGAAACGCTCCATATATATGTACAGCATATGAGAGAAGGAGAAACATATGAAAAACGTGGTTTAATTATCCATTATAAAATTAAACGGACTGTTAATTGCTTTAAAATTCCCTGAGAAACAAAGACCTGGAGTAATGGAAGCACAGTGTGGTTACAAAAATGTATCAGTAATAGAAACCTTTAGAACATGGAAAACTAAGTAAGAATTACACTGTAGGGCATTGTTCTTATGCTAATAGGAGCAGGAGATAAGGGTGAATGAAAAGACATGAAAAGTCACAGCAGGAAACAGCCAACATACCTCTGAGTAAAATATTAAGCTGTCCTTGCTACATACAAGGAATCGTGTAAGTTTTCTGTGTCCTGGCTGATCCTTGGATGTACTTATTTCTATTTTATACTTGGTCTGGCCTATCTTCTAGTAGAAATGAATAGCTGACAATTATCAGGTGTTAAAGATTTAGGATTTCCTCTTCTCAGTATAAAGAAGCCAGTAAAACGATTGCAGAGACCTGCATGTCTTTGTGTTTCCACTGTGACTGTAACAGGTGCCTAACTGTAAACAAACCCACCACAATGTTTTTCCAGAGTCGCTTTCTTAATTCTAACCTATGCTCATACTTTTATGTTTTTTTCCCCCTTTCATTTCTCTGGCACTTTCTTCTACTTCATCACACCCATTCAGGCCCATCTCTACTGGGCTATGTGTGAGGACAACTTCTCACAGGTGTATGAGAGTTGTTTTAAATTCCATGTGTTTACTTTGGGTTTCAAAAAAATGTTTGTATTATAGTTTGAACCCAAATAAAGCATTGTTTTTTACAATCACTAGCTTTAGAGAGCTTTACCCCTGTCAACCAGTGTAATTGTGGGGCTGTAATTTATTTTCTGTTAAAGTCAGATAATTTTGCATGTCTGCCTTAGGATAAGGGTATATTAAATACTATTCTAAAATGAAAAAGCTCCTTTTTGTTGGAGTGGAAATACTCCTACAGTAGTATGTTATCTTGGCTTTGCTGGTTTGCCATCATTGTATTTCTGTAAAGATCAAATGATTTTTTATCAGCTATGCATGTGGCATTCCAGGAATAAAAAGAATATAATGAAAGGCATTCCTACATGTATATGTGTTATGAAGTACCTTGTAAGCATTAACTTTTGTATTTAAGAAATTACACCTGAAAACTCCCTCCTCTTGTGCTGTGATGTTTATATGTCTGTCAGCTCTATGGAGAGCACTGGAATGTAACTTCCTTACACATGAGGCTAAACTTAGTAGTTACTAAGAATCTCAGAGAGAGTACCCAGAATACAGTGGCTAACTTTGTCAGGATCTGCATTATTTTCATTGCATTATGAGTTTAATGGAAGCCACACAAGCATGCCAGGTTCACGATTCCAGTCGTGTCTAAATTTTACTGAACTCAACCTCTGAACCATGAAGCAAGACGCTGTAATTACAAAAAGTGTTGCAAAACTGTTTCAAATACTTACTGGCTGAATACATAGATGAGCCTCACATTCTCCCTATGCAGCTACAAGAGCATACATGTTGTGTGTTTACTCTGGCCAAGGATCTCATCTTGCAAGTTCCATTTGCGTCACACCACAGCAAGATGAAATGGGATCATCACTTACATTATCCTGAGCTGGAGATAAGTGAACTTGGTGACTATTCTGGTATGACTTGCTTAAATGAAGAAAAAGAAAGATGCCATCAGAGTCATGAAACTTGGAGAAAACAGAAAGAAGGTGACTAAATCTATGAGTCTCATTCTTCCTCCCATAGTGAGGTTGACCTTTCCATCAAAATACCTCAACTTTGTTGTGTACATTTAAATAAAATGTTTTCAATTAGCAGCCAAAATTCAATAGAGTTTTTGTAGCTAGCCACACCCCATTATACTGTGGGGTAAATTAATCACTTGACTTTTAGACTACTGGGGCAAACTTTAGTTCCAAATGTTTTGACTGGAATTTATTGCTAATAATAGGTCATATATGTCAGGTGTTCATAGTTTACTCCTATGGATTTGGAGTGTCACAATCCAGGGAAAGAAAATGCATTCTATAAGGGTTTTTTAGAATGGGACAGTAGTTTTATCACAAATGAGAAGACATAGCTGGCAGTTTCATAGGGTGCTGTATGAAGATGAATAATACTTAAGAAGAAGACATATTCCAACAGCAAGAGGACTTTTTAGTTACAATTTTACTTTTCCGCCCAAAAATGAAATTCTAAAATTTGGATTTTACTTATGTAATCCCTTTGCCAGAACTTGGCACCTATGATCATGGCTGGGTCGACTTAACTCAGGATCTCTTCTAAAATTAACAAAGGTAGCCACTCAGGAATCTCGGCCAACGAAATGCTTTTTTTGATGCTTTTTGCAAACAGCACTGCTTTTCAGAAGTCCTTACTCTGCCCTTAAACAGCACACATTTCGCTATGATGAGCACAGCACTAATCGGGACACTCTCGCCGAGCCCACGAAATCAACCATGTATTTCTACGAGCATCAAGTGGGTCAGCTCCTCTTTTTCCCATCAGAGCAGTCCTCTTGCTCTCCTTTGCCCGCCGCTGTGCCCGTCCAGCGGAGGGATGCTCCGACGGGCGGCGGGGCGATGCCGCGCTCTGCCCGCCCCGCGGGGCCGGGGCCGGGGCCGGGGCCGCGCCCGCCGGGGCACTCTGCGGGCGGCTGCGGGCACCGGGACGCGATGTCGCCCCTGTGGAACGCCGTGCTCTCCGAGAGCCTCCTGGGTAGGTGGCAGAGGGGCCGAGGGGGAAGGGGCGCCCGGCGGGACCGGCACGGTGTCCCCGGACGCGGGCAGGTGTCGCCGGTGAAACGCTCCTTGGCTGGAAATGGATAGAGTGGTCGCTGCTGTGTGTTCTCTTCGGGTTCTTTTTGCCCTCTGGAGCTGCAATGCCTTTTGTCTCTTGGATGAGCCTAGGATTTATCGCTGCCCTCGGCCGAGGGTCTGTGCAGGTGTTCCGGAGCCGGAGCTGCGCTGCCCTGAAAAAGCGCTCAGGGTGCTCGCCAGACGCCGGCAGCGTCGGGGCTGCGCTCGGCTGCTCCGGGCATCTCCTACAGAGCCTGTGGAAACTCATACTGCACTGCTGGCGAGCTCGGAGAAGGTGTCTCCAGGGGAGACCAGCGCACCGATTTACTAGAATAATTCCTTCAGCCACCAGTCTGCCTTTGAGGAGCCCTGACACTGTGGGTACACTGCTCATTTAGCCGGCATCGTTCCCCCTGGACACTAACCCTTTCCGAGGTTGACCACTCCTTCACTAAGGATCAAAGTAGGAACTGCTGTCTGAGTGAGGGAAGAGCTGTTTTTTTCTCACCGTTTTATTTCCTGGGAAAATGTGTTTGCTTAACTTGAAAGAGCAAGTATTGCTTCACAAAAAGTGGCTGTTGTTGAACTACTGTCAAATATATTTAATAGTCTACATGTGGAAGTATAAAATCATATTTTTTAAATCATATTTTTAAGTAATCTCCAGGAAACCTTTCTGCTGGAAATACATGATGGGGTTTCCTCTGTTATTTTTTTCTTTTTCAGGCTACATTTCTTGGTCTCTTTACCATGCACTGCCACCAATGATCTACTATTTCCCCCTTCAGACACTGGCACTCACGGGTCTAGAAGCTTTTGCTGTTGCCTTCTTTTCTCCAGTGTTTCTGACAATTGGCCCTTTTTGGAGGTTGGCTAACAATAAGTACGTCTTAGCCTTTCTGAGATTGACTATGGTCGGTAAGTATGCACTGTCGCGATTTACAGAGTTCCATCTTGGTATCAAGGCATAAAAACAAACATCTCAAATTGCCTTAAAATTCAAATGATTGCAAAAAGAGACAGGAATAAGAAGTTCTCACTCTCCCCATTCTCATGTTTTGTTGGTTTGGGTTTTTTTTCTCTCAAGATCTTAATTATAGTCAGAGGAATACTGCTTACAGCCACTGTGTTGGGTTTTAGACCACTATTGCATGATTAAAGAAAAATCTAATTTCACTTTTATTTCTAGAAGCTTTTAAATTAGTATGAGTCATGCCCAATAGGATTTTTTCAGTATCACACAGAGACCGGCAGAGCAGGTGTTTTTTTGTATAGCAGTTCTGGGTCTATGACAATGGGTAGGGACAATACATCATCTTGGCGCTATTATAAAAATAACCTGCTACAAGTGAAACCTTCTTTTTGGTAGACTGAGTTTCTGAGAGGTTTTTTTTCCCTAAGAATATATTTTTTAATTACATCTGTGTAGATGCCTGTAGCATATTGATGAAGTTATAGGCTCATCCTAAAATGTGAAATTACTTATATTGTCTGTTGCATGGGAAAAAATTTGATCTTCAGTTCAGGAAAAAGCTGTCCTGCTACCCATCCCACATGCTTCTTCTTAAACCAAGACTTGCTGGGATTTCTGCTTTGGTCTTCCACTAACAGGTGCAAATCTTAGCTCCTGTTGATTTTTTGAAAGTTTTTTGGGAGAAGGTTTGGCAGCTACAGCCATATTCAGAAGCAAGTTACTGCTAATGAGTTTGCAACACTTGGCTGATCTCAGGGGAGACAAGGGTCTCTACCCTGTGTAGAGATGAAAATACTGCTGCTGAATGATGTGTCTCAGAAGCAGCAGTTCCTGCCTCCTCATTTGTAAATCTAAAATGATAATCAGAGAATCACTTTCCTTATAGTTTTCCTCTTTTACTGCTAGAAGACAGAATAAGATCATCTTATTTACTTTCCCTGCATATTTTTTAAAGAGAGTCCTTCTTTATCTCTAGAAAAATACCACGACTGAAACCAGTTTGTTGGTGTCATTGGTTTAGATGAAGAATAGCCTTACCATGTTCTTTTCTTTTCCTACTCTTCCCATTATATCCATCCTAATACTTTTTTCTTTTTTGGTCATAATCTTTTATTTACTTACTCTTCTGCTTCAGCTTCCTGTAGCAGTGCTCATTGGATTGCTTTTTGCAAGATCTTCCAATTTAGAAAGTAGTAATGAGTATAAGCATTTAGAATTGCACCCTGCCTTCCTTCAGATGTCACAGTAACACAAAATTTGCCATGTTTGTGTAAGATTAGTCCTTCAGATCACCTTGCTGTGTTAACACTTCAGCAAAAGAGATGGAAATCATCTAAAAGTGTGTAACTTTTGTTCTGCTAAGTAAAGAGCAGTGACAAGCTTATAATGGTGTGTAGTCTGTTGGTTTATGCCTATTTGCTTCACCTGCATCACAAGCTCCCAAAAATATTACTTACAAATAAAAAGCTTGCTCATTCAGTAGTAATCTGAAGCAGAGATGTGTTAATGCAGGTTGTCATAGAAAAACTTGGAGCTAGGAGATTAAAGCTGTGTGCATCTTCAGCCAGGGCTAACCTGAGTGTTGCTGTGTGCAAATTTCATCTCCCCTTCATTCCTGACTGAACAGGAACTGTTCCCTCAGTGACCATACACCCCTGCTGTTTTCAACCCTCAAACACTCTTAATATTGTCCAGCCCTCTGCAAGTCTACAGTATATTCTCTCCCAGCTCTGCTGTACGTGCTCTGTGTTTTCTTTACCTGTTGCCCTACAGTGAGCATTAGCATTTGGGGAAGATGTAAGAGCATTTTCCTCGCCCTCTTTGGCTCCAGCAAGATGTTAGCCCCCAGTGGTAACCCTTGCTCTTTACTTGCCTCCATACTGCAGGTTCTCAAGTTAGCCAGATGCCCTTGCACAGATAGCATTGGGATTTAGGACTTTCCATATGTATATTTTTACTTGGTTCTCATCACTTCATTTTGTCTTTTATGTTAGTTCTGTCCCATCATACTGTGCTGCCATTTCTCCTATTTTTCTTAATTCTTCCTTTTCCTGCTTTTTCCCCCTCCTTCATACCTAGACACTTTCCTTCATTTTCTTTTTGGTCTTTTTTTTTTCCTCCTCAGAAAGGCCACAGCCTTCCTCTAGGGCTTGTTGAACAATCAGGCAGAACAATCAACCCCATGCATGCTCCACCCCATTCCACTGGAAATACTGAGTCTTCAATTTCACAATCAAAAAATATGAAAATTCATCATGCTTAGCTAAAACCAGAATATTTGGGGGGTGGGGAGGTTTTTTATGTTTCTTTTTCCTTTTCAGGAAGCTTTATTTTCTCTGAAACTTTTAATTCCATGCTACTTAATTTTGTGTTCTATTTAAAAACGAACAGCAACCAACTACCCTGTGTCTATTTGAATCTGTGTCTTCAGACAAGACACAGTAAATTCGGGTGTGTCGATAGATAAATTTAAGTTTTGGGTGTACTGGCTCAGCAACAAAAGGTGTGTCTGCTGTAAGCTGGCAAACCTATGCTAGGTTTAATCAGGGTAGCACAAGTGATGAAAGACTTGAAGAGGTAGATTTATGGATTGTCAGCACAATTTGATGACAGAAATCTCTGTGCATTGTACGCACAACCTCTGCTGAAGTCCATACAAATACATCTTTACACTGACTTCATTTTATCATCTTGGCTCTAAGCTTTGCGTCTTTTACTCTGAGCAGAATGAGCAGGTGGACAGTTGGAGGATTCCTAGCACGTGTTGCCAGAATCTGAGTTCCATTTCTGACCTTGCTTGCTTAACATCTCTTCAGGTTTGACTCACTCACTTAGCAAATGGCTGATAGCATAACAATGCTGCTTTTCCTGCTGTTTGACTTTGGTCCTGGGCCAGATTCTGCCACTTTGACTGAGGTTACAAGAATGTATGGGATCCATAGTCACTTGAATTGAAAACCTCCTGGAAGAGGTTATCCTGCTGATAAGGCAAGGTCACTGCCATGGGAAATGGCGAAGATGTGTGTGAACGCTTTCTTTCAGTGATTTGAAGAGTGACACTTTCCAGTAATGATGACACAGGCTGGTAGTGACCACTCTGAGACTAGACTTTTGGACTAGAAAAAGCCTTGTTCACACCTGCTAAGGCAATTGCCTACTAATCCCTGAGCAATGTATGGTCACTGCTCCTGTCTAATAAAGAATATGGCTTTTGTCACAGTGTGCTTTCTTTTATAAGCGCACTTACTTTTATAAGCATGCTTACTTTTATAAGTGCACTGTGGCAAAAGCCATATCCTTTTTAGAAAGGATCAGTCACGATACATAAAACTTTATGACTTTTGAGTTATGTAAGTGCACGGTTGAGTAATATCTGTATGCTTAGATATTTTATCCATAGATCCTATTTATGGAATTAATCACCATAAGTACTTAGATTGAGGCAATCACTACACTGTTGGATAATTGCTTCATCTTATTTTTTTCCTTGAAAATGATAACTGCTATAAAGTCATATATATCAGTTTCTATGCATACCTACATTTCTTTTGTTTGTTTAAAAGTGGGTAGTGTCATGTATTTTCAGATGAATGAATTTTCAGCTATTCCAATTACAGATAAGGTTGAACTAATGCACAGGGAAGCCCTATTACCTGATCTCTATTGCCCATTAAAGCAAACCTCTGTGTGTGTTTCTTTGTAGGAAGCTTAGCATCATACCAGGCACCAAATGCTTCAGTTAGACTATTCATCTTGTCTGCGGGCGTTTCTTCGTCATTGCTGGTTCAAACAGTAACATGGTGGTCAGGAAGCAGTTTACAAAGGTATTTTTGTATGCTCATGGCATTGTAACTGACATTTCTTTATATTATAAGGTGTTTTCTTTTTCTTTTTTTCCCCAAATGCCTTACTGTTTCAAAAACTGATTCTTACAGGTTCATCAGGATATGGGGCTTCATGCTAGGCAAGATAATGCTCCTTGTTCTTCGCATCTGGTATACATCACTAAACCCAGTCTGGAGCTCACCAGTTGCCAATACTGTAATTCTGACAATTGGTTTTATAGCAGCAGTGGAGCGAATTTACTCAGGTAACCATATTGCAGCAAACATGGCAGTTACAAAAACACCCCAAAGTATACCTATCTGTATGCCACTGGGTTTTGATTCTTTGATTGATTTCCCCAGTATACAGTCTGCTTTTAGACTTGATGTGTGAGCACTGCAGACTTCAGAAGCCATGGGATACTGCCATCTGCCCATAACATGGCAGAACTGGTATCACAATTCATACAAGCTGTAGCAAGTTGGTGTTGGAACTGCCAACTCATTGCAGTGTCAATAATGTGATAGTAACACAAAGACATAAGCTAGACCAATAAAACCAGAATGGTTATTGTCATTGCAGCGTGAAACATCTGTGGTATTTCTGTTGTTTTCTTAGTTCAGGCGGCACTTTGAGTTTCTCTGCCAGTGCCTATCTTTTGACAGAGAAGGGGAGACAGGACAAAGATGGGGAACAGCTGATGTGTCAAAAAAATCAGAAAGAATTGGAAAAGTGGACAAGTTGTCGTGGTCAAAACTTGCCTGAGTTCTTGGAGTGTTTGGAGAGAGCACACAGCAGGGGAGGCTGGCATAGGCCAGGCTCACTTGAAAACTGTGAAGGTGGTATTGCCAAGGAAGCCAGAGAGGTTAGTTAAGCTGGTTAGTTAAGGCAGCTCATGTTAAATCCTCAGAAGCTCCTTCCTTCTCAGTTTAACCTGAATGAATTAATTGAAAGATAAAACCTTATCTATGTATAAGTGGGCATAAATTATCATCATGTATATTGTTTCTAGGCTTCCATTACATTACATAAATTAAGCCTTAACTTTCATCAGAATTTAGAAAGGGAGTCTACTGCAAGGGATTAAGAAGGAAATCTGTCTTCTCTGTGGGTGACAAAGTGGTATGTCTATGCAATGAAAGGTGCTGCTTTCTTCTTACATGAGAGAGGATCTAAAGTGTGTGGAAAAAGGAGAAGGAAGGGGGTTTAGTTCTGGCCTGTTTGGGAGTGTCGGGTTTTGCTCTTATCAGAGCTAGGGTTTCAGAGAACAGAATCCTCTGAACAAATTCCAGTAACTTTTTTGCTGATTTTCAAAGCTAATTTAATTATTTAAATTCCAGTATTATAAAAAATAATCAAACGGGCAGGTTGCCATTTTTGTACACTTATGGTGAGTAGCTTTTCCTGGCAGACCTAGGACTGTCATTAGAGATTTTGGAATTTTTTTTTGTGTTATCAATTTTCATGAATGATCAGGTAAGTTAGCTTTTGTGTCTGTAATTTGTTCTGGTAATCTTGTGATCTTGGCTGTTTTTTTTTCTCAGTAACTTTTGCTAATAGAATTTGACAGCTTGCTTAGCTGTATTTCTATTCTTATTCTAGATGGAGACAGGAGGAAACAAGAAGCAAACAAAACTGGTAATGTGGTTAGAGAGACTGCTTCCCATCCTTACTGGCTTTTATCTGGGGTTGCATTTGGCAGCCTCATGTTCCTCACCCTGTGGATATTTGGGGAGGTCTCATTAATTTCTAGATGGGCAGTAAGTGGACATCCACACACAGGTCCAGATCCTAATCCACATGGGTAAGTGCATTTTTATTATTATTACTTTTGAAAGAAAATAGTACTCAAAAGGCAGTGCTGTGGTGGAGGAAAAATTAAAACTCAACCAGATGATGGCAAAATAATTTAAATAGAAGAAAGTGTGTACAAGATACTTCACAGAGAGGATTTGTGGATTCGTTCTTGCTTTCAGATAGCTCTGAGCATTGTGTCTACACCACAAAATAATACAATTTTGTTTTACAGAATTATTTTTGTTCAGCAATAAAATCTTGATTTGCCACATTGCAAAAAAATTTTTAGATTAGGACTGAGGTTCAAGGACTTACAAATGCAGTGCATCTGTAATACACAGTAAATTAGTCTAGCAATGGACTTCAAAGAGGAGATGATCAGAAATGGCTGCATATAAATAAAGTAAACTGTGTGTAATATTAAAATACATACTTCTGTAGGTGTTTTGATTAGTAAGAATGTAGTCTGGATGCTGTGTGTGGTTCATTTGAGTTCCAAAATCTAGAAAGAGGCTAGATTAGTTATTCTGATTCAGCTGTGTGGAGTGGCAGGTAATAGAGTTTATAATTTGGAGATGATATGCAAAAGAGCTATCTAAGACTGACAGCAACGTTAAATGCTCTAGGACCCCCTATTTAATGTGAAGAAAACGCTTCTGTTTGCAGTGGATTCCTCCCTTTCATTTTCTCTGAACTACTTTTGCCTTTTGTACCCAGGATTTCAGTGGACTGCTTCTGCTGCTGAACATAACTCACTTATAGCTTACAAAACTGCCATTATTTTCAATTGGATGTTTTTTACAGCCCATAAAGGGGAGAACATATAGCAGGGTGTGAGATAAAGATGCTTTGTGCTCAAATTAAGCTCTGTTTAAAGTAAAGGGATTATAAAATGTTACCAATGATCTTTGTCTATATGTCTAGAAGTTTCTTTTTCAGTGTCAGGTGTTTATAATATCATATTAGTGTATGATTTCTTTTTTCATGGTTGTACTAGGGGTACAGTTCTGTTGGCCCTGGCTCATGGACTGATGCTTTCATTTTGGAGCTGGTCTTCTGTCATCAGTTTTTCCTGGTTTCTCCTAGGTAGGTGTAAATCCTGAGCAGACTTTTTGTTTCTGTTATCTCATTCCTTTTACTCAAGTCCTCTGACCTTACACCACATCTCAGAAAAGTGTGGCTAATCAAAGCTTCCTTTTCTCTGTCACTGTCTGACCAGTTGACTAAGGATCACAGGCCAAATCTCCAGGCCATTGCAGAGCAGTGTTATTCTCTTCAGAAGCCTGTGTTGAGGTTCTGTTCCCTTGAGCAGCATCTCAGCATCTCATGACCATCTGCATTGTGTAACGGTTGCACTTGATGATCTTGGAGGTCTTTTCCAACATTAGTCATTCTATGATAAGTATACATCTGCCTTATGGGGTTAGGATGACACAAACCTCTCGATTCTACAGGATGCAAAATAATTTGTAATTTAATGTACAGTTCATCTGGAGGCAAGCTTGCCTACTCTCTCTTTAGTTGCCAAGTTCTCCAGGCAGTAAAATATTATAGACATCAAAGCAGGCCTATTGGAGCAATATGTTTGTACATCAGTCTGCATACAGTGGGTCTTAGGTGGTGGGACGTGGGATTCAAGTGCTGGATCTGGGCATCCATTTTCAGGAGGAAGGTGTAACTATGTTGTGGAGCAAGTGATGCATGGAGCAAGTAGGAGGAAATGAAAATAATTCTGCTCCTGAACTGTGTAGAGCTGTGTTTTCCATGCCTGCTCAGCATGGATGGATAGATGCTGCTTAGTTTAATTTGTCATCCTGTCTGAGTGAAATATAGTGCTATTAATGCTGTCTAAGAAACCTCTAAATCTGCTTCTTATTTTGTCTTTAGCCAATTGTTTGTAGAACTATATATTAAGAAGACAAAGCAGTTCTTCCTAGAAATGTTTGCTAATAAATTGTGACTTTTCAAAATACAGGGACCAAAGGAAATGATGGGTTATATTTTGTTTTGTTTTGTTTTGTTTTTTGGTCATTCACCTTCTGTTTTGGAGCACTTAAGAGTAAACTTTCAAATCATTTTCTGCAATCCTGAAGACAAGAAATTTAGTATGAACTGAGTTTCTCCTGGTCAGGAATCAAAATAAAATACCAAGTATCAGGAGTGTCACAGTCAAGGCACAAGAGCTGCCAGTGCTTAAAGCAGCAGTTGCCCAAATAATTTACTTTTTGGTGCAGGTGTTAGTTTTAAGAAATGTGTGTGCAGATTGTAATGTGAGTATGAACATTTGATTTTTAATGTATGCACACTGCTAATTTAAAACAAGTACAGGATGGTTCTTTAGTTGATTCAATCATTGTATTCTAAAATACTCAGAATGTTCATATATAAGAATAAAATATTAAGAGCATTTCTATACATTTTCTATCAGACTGTGAAAGTTAGTAAACACTCTGACCTACAGTAATATTTTAAAATGAAGTTGTCCTGTTATAGAGAGTTTCTGTGGTTGTTAATGTTCTCTTTGGGGTTGAATCCCCAAATCAAAGACAGTGTGGTAAATCAAAGATATTGCAGTTAGGAAAAGACTAATAAGTTGTTTTCTTGCCCATCATATGGTTATCTACAGGGAAAAAATATCAGGGAAAGATATATTTTCTCTTCATATTAACCTATTCTATTCTTTCTATATTACAGTAAAGAAGGTTCATAACAGGCAAACCTGTTAATCTCTTAAAGAGCGCATCATCCCTCTGCTGTGCTGGAAGAGCTCTCTAATAAAAACTGCTTAATTTTGGCTCTTGATGATGTTTCTCTGCTGTTTCTTTGTTGCACTGTTTTCAGCTGGATAGGCAATCTTTAAAAGAATGAGATGTTGGGAAAAGTGAGACTCTCTTTGGCTATTGTGAAATTCGAGTGATGCAGTTTTCATGGCTGCAAAGCACAGTTACATTTCCCAGACTGTATTTTTTCCCAGACAGAACATGAAAATGAATGTGATAATATACCGGACTGAGACTTACTGTATTCTTTTCTATACCTTCACAGGTTTGGCGTCTTCAGCTGGTCTCTTTTATTTGCACACTTGGAGTGCTGCTGTTGCCGGCAACATTCTTGCTGTCTTTACTATGTCTGTGTGGCCTCAACTAGCTGGACGCTTTGCTAGCTGTCTGTATCCTGGGAAAGCCATGAGTACAGCCATGTTTGCCTATGTTCTTGAATTATTCTTCTGTGTATGGTGTACAGCTTATAAATTTGTACCTGGAGGAGTTTACATTAGAGAAAGCTCCCATCTTCTTTTAGGTATATTTGTGATTATGAACAAATACAAATATGCTTGCTTTAGCCCCAGCCAGATGTGTGAAATGTATCTAGTATATAAAGAGTCTTTCCAAATGCTCAGTTGCTGTTTGATTTACTATGGTAAGAGGTTCATCGAGAAAATTAATGAGATATGCAAAAATATAATCTGCTTCTTCTTTACTGTTGGAAATAGCCTAAAATGTAGACAAAAAATGGAATTCAGGTGAGGGAAAGTGACAAAGTGAAAAAAAGTCTGATAACTCAGGACAAAACTGAGGAAGAAATGTGTTAATCTGTCACCCTAAAAAGCTGGCTGCAATCCAGGGTGTGAATGCACCTGTATGTTAGCTGCCCAAGGCAGCAGGATGATACCTCAGGTGACAATGTAGTTACTGGGACTGTAGTATAATTCAGTGCATTATTAAGTCCTACTCTGTGGAGTGCAGTGCTGATCCTGCTAGTCTACATTTGAGACATGAGCTTCTTTTCCATGTGGCTCAACCTTATTTTTTGTGGACACACCAGCATGTTTGGAGGAATCTGGATGACCATGCAGTGTCAGAAACATGCTAACAGGAGAGGAAGAAAATAAATAAGAAAGATTTGAGTTGAGCAAATATACAGGCTTTAGCAAAACGATCACTTGTTGAGGGTGGAGAAGTGGAAATGAAACCAACCCTTCCTGGCTTTGTCTCCAGAATTACTTTCTCAATAGGTACTAATGTGTGTCAATAGTGTATTTCACTAACTATATTTAAACAATACCGAACTTTGTCTTGGACTAATTGTGTGGCATAGCCTGTATTATTTGGAAAGGATTAATGAATGTTGTGCTTGACTTGTTGTCCGACTGGTTTTAGATGTCATAACTGTCTTTACAACCACTTTCTGTCACTCCAGTTTCTTACTCAACATACGTGTTTCTTATATTACAGCAGTGACATGAGGGATTTCACTTTATGTTTTGAGGAGAGTTCAATTCCATTATTGCCTTATTTTCTTTGTTCTGAAAGCACTCTGGGGGACTGTAGAAACAGTTATCCTTGTTAATGAAATCTTATTTTTTGAAGTTCTCTGAAGAAAGCATGTGCTAGAGAGGGTCAAATGCTTTCTTGAGTAATGATTTGACAAAAGAAAAGCTTTTATATAAAATCCCTCTCTGTTACTTCCTTTGAAACTTACTTGTGATTAATTTACCTGATCACTGGGTAGTAACACAGAGAGGGCCCTAACCTTCTCTTTGGTAAAATGAAAACTGTGAACTGAACCTATCTCAGCTGATGGCACTATGTGAGTTTAAATTCCATCTGAGAATCCAGTTTCTGTCTCTTTGATACTATCCCATTGCTTATCATAGATTTGCAAATTATACCATGAGACTGCATATTTGTTGCTGTGCATCTACCCTTACAGCTTGGTTTTGTGGCAAACTGCTTGTTCTCTTCTGGTTTCTTTCAGGTGAAAGTGCTATTTCTTGCTTTCTTCTCTTGTCCAATATCCTGCCTTTCTCTTGCTGCAGTTTGGGTAGGGAGCTGCACCAGGAAAAGTGACAATGAAAGTAAGATCATTCTATTCAAAACTTCTCTACTGCTTCACTGTGATGTGATATAATGCTGAGGGTCAGATTCCTGGTCTTCATCAACTTTAATGGCTGTGAATCAGTCTCCCTTTGAGAAAGGTCTTGTGTGTGCCCCCTTCATCACTGCACAAGACCCAGCTTCCTGTTTTGCAAACTTTCACTACAACTAATGTAACAAGTAAGGGCAATTAAAAAAATACTGAGTAATAGTTATTTCCTCATCATCTGAAGTAAAACATGGCTTCTATAGTTAATTAACTGTACCACAAAGATCTTAAGGACATATATCTTCTCTGGCAGAGCTCTTATGCAATTCGTTATCCTCCCATGTTTTCTTTGAAGGTAATTGGATCCTCTATCTCATAAGGAACAGGAAAAGACCTTGTACTAATAGTCTGAACTACTTATTGAAAACATACCAACCAATTGCAATGCAACACTTAGTGCACTGAAGTTGTTTACTAGCTTTTAAAATGTATCTAAAGGTGTGTTTAGTTGTCTACTCTTAAAAGTGAGAGCTGCTTCTGTTGGCCCTGGAGTGCAAGAATACAAGTTGCTGCCATGTTAAATTGCCCTTCCAGTGGCTGCAATCTGCTTACACTGCTCTAGAACAAAGCCTTGAGCTATTGCTTTTGTAATTCCTGTATAAAAAATGCATTTCTTGTATGTTAGTGACAGAGCAGTGAATTTGCAAAAATAATAGATGTCTACAATTAACAATGTATTTTTTCATCAAGCTGTTATTTTAAGGTTCTGTATTATGTGGGTGTAACCTAATTGCTCCTGTCCAGGTTAAATTCAGTAAACTTTTAAAAGAGTGGGCTGAGCCAAGAGTTGTAGCCATCAATAGGGCCTGGAAGGATTTTAGTGTGATTTATCTACCATGTGCTAGCCTTTTTGAGGTAATACCCTGGAACTGAACTGCAAATCAGTCCTTGCTTAAATGTGCTGTCAGTAAATCTTTTATGTCCTGCATTGCTACATTAGGTATGGCATTTATCTGCATTTGTGCTTTGAATCATCTTTGTTGTTGGAGCCATAAAGTTGTGTTGTAACATGATGGCTGGGAGTTTATAAATGTTGTGTTTATGAGCAATGTTTAATGTTAAAGCTCTATGAAAAAAACTAATTATTTGTATTTTTACAGGTTTTATAATGTTATGTATTGGGCTAGACTTTCTAACAGGACCCAAGAAAGACCTTAGCTCTATCTTTGAAGTGAAAAGCAATCAAAAGCCACTATTCAAAAAGACTAAGAACTATATTAAACTACGTAAGTATAATTTTACTTCCTTTTCTCCATGACTGTAGGAATGCTGTCTGAGGAAAAAGAATAATGCAGTGGAGCGTTTTGCTCAGGTGTTTTAGAAATGGGTTTTTTTTGCTAGTTTTAGAGACAGATTTGTTGTTAGAATTGCCGTGGTTCTAGTTGAATGATGGCATATACTGCTGGAGGAACTGGCTCACTATGATTACAACTGACAGAAGCTATGCCTGATGGAGCATGTTAAATGGAGACCAAAAACTGGGCAAAAACCAAAATGTGAAGATGGATTCAGTACCATTTGTAGTTTCATTTTAGTGGTTGAGGCCTCTCTGAATCTTGGGATTTACAGCGTGTACACAAAAGATAGGAAAGATTTCTCAGCCCATTTGTTATGTCATTTTTGAAGCAGTTCAGCGTGACAGCCTTCCTAGAGCCGTGGGAGCTGGCTGACAGTGTGATGGGACTTGGCTGGCCCAAGAGCTGCTTTATAAGGTGACACCCCTCATGCATGAGGAGGCAGTCCTGCAAAGGCTGTTGTGGCTGATATCAGAATATAATCCTGATGCCTTGCTGCATGTTCAGACCAGGCCTATCCTTGGGAAACCCTTGTCATCTCCTGCTTCTGAGCTATGAATGGGGATCCCAGCTTTTCAAATCATGTATGTGGGATCTGCTTTTTTCCTTGGGTCTTGAAGAGAAACACAATTCAAATGCTTGAGGGTTTGCTACTGTTTGGCTTTTAAACCTCAGGAATTCATATAATTGATACTTTTGTTTTCATTGTTAGCTTGTGTTTTCTAAGGAAGAACATCGGTCAGTATTCTGAAGTTTGGTAAAGGAAAAAAGTGCTAGGTGTTAGGGCATACTAATGCTACAGAGATCAGGATGATGATGGCTCAAATTCCTGCATCTTTTCTTCTTCCGTGGCTTTGGATCAAATCACTTGCCATTTGTGAACATTTTGCTGCATTTGAAAAGCAGAGACAATAGTACTTCCCAACTTTTCAGGGCCGTTTTGGGAATCATTATGGAAGTCTTTACAGAGGCCGGAAGAATGTGGCCCATGTGAGTTTGTGTGTTAGAGGCAATGTGAACACCAGTTCAAGTGGTTTGAATATTGCTGCCCAGAAACATTTCACAGAACTGAGTGAATATTTCAAAATACTGTCTGTCACAAAGTACAGCCCTTGTTCAGCTAATCTTGTGACCTTGCAGCAGTGACCTTCTGTACTTACTCATCATGCTTGGATTTGTATTGTTTCTCAGCTTCCTCTTTAAACACCTTTGCATCTTGCAGAGTATGAAATTGCTGGACATGTGCTAATGTAAGCAGCATGTCCTTTCTTCTGATGTCATCCATTATCATCCATTTTATTTATTTAAATTTTACACAAAAATTTTCCAGAAAACCTGCATTAAAATAATTTGATACCTGTTTAAAAGATATGAAAGAATAAACATGAGTTCCTGAAATCATTGTAGGTAGCATATGACACTGTGTAAATGAAATAACTGAAGAGGGCTTTCATCATCAAATTACAATGTGCCAAATGCTTCAGAGCTCTTAAGTGTCCAGTGTATTCATTTGGCAGGCTACAGGAGCAATGGGAAGACTCTGAATATGCTTTCTGTGAAGCCACAGTGCCTTTCCAAGAATATGTCAAACAAATGACCACTCTGAAGGTCTGGCAGGGATCACATCTTTGACATCTAAAGGCTTGTAAAGTAAACTAAACTTTATTTCACTCATTGTATTAATACAGAATAAAAGTTGTGTACTACAAATGCATACCTGCAACACAGAGAGGAAAACAGTGAAGGGTTTACATGATTCCCTTACTCATCTTCTATAACAAATTCTTCAATAGGTATAATTTTTACACAACTATTCCAAAGATTTTTGGAGTATATTTTCTGCTGAGCATGTTGTGTTTTATAGAATCTGTGTGTGCACACATATAGATATTCGACATGCATTTAGATACTCTTAAGTACACTACCTTTGATTGGTGCATCACTGGCATATGTGGAAATTTAAATGTACATATTCTTCACCCTGTGAATAGCACACCTTACAATAACAGTGTACCTGTTCAGTTTTAACTACAATAATGTTATTTTTTCTTACTTTAAAAACATCTTTTTTATATTTTTCTATTTCAAGTCTTGTGGCTCTTTGTTGGTGTTGGTTTGTTTGGACTGGGTCTACGTTATAGAACTTACCAGAAGAAGTTGGGTCGAGGGGTAAGTAGTGTGTTTGTAAAAATGGTAACTTTCAAATATTCAGTAAAGCGTGCATTTGATACTTTAGGTGTGTTGATTGGTGCTGAAGAAGTCTTTGTACCAGTATCCAAGTATTCAGCAAAACTAACACAGAAATGAAGATGCAAAAATTTAATTTGTAAATTCATGTTGAACACAGGAAATATTTGGGTCTTTGGAGATTTATGGTGCTGCTGTGAAGGAAAAGTGTTCTGAAAAAATGAGAGTTTCTTGACTCATATGTTAAATTTGAACATTACTTTCATAAATGAGTTTATTTTAATTGTTTTCAAACTTGACTGGACAATGCTGTTAGCAGCCTGGTCTCCTGACAGGGAAGTTTGAGCAGATAACCTCCTGAAGTACCTTCCAGGTGAAGGAGTTCGATGCTTCTATATTTATATGCATATAACTCTGAATTCAAGCTCTCTTAAAAGTTGGTTGACCTGGATTAGACTTAGACTAGTTATGGAAATTGGATAAAAATCAGAAGATTCCGGTTTTCTCTTTGGCAAAATATTAGGTGTTGCAATGATAGCAACAAGATGCTTAAGGCTCTCAAAGTTTAGTGTTAGATTCACACGTGCATGCAAATGTATGCAATTGGCTTTCTTTTTAGAATTAATTCAGGTTTGTTGTGCCTTATAATGTGGAAAGAAGTGGGTAGTTACTCTCAGAAAGACAAAAAAGCCCACAGTCTCTTTCATGTTTATTTATCTACCGTTGCTTATACAAATATATTTTAAGTATGATTACTTTTCTCCTCTTGTCAATAGCAGATTAAGTCTATTGTAATCCTGACATCTTCATTAGGAAAACATACTGGTTAAAATTCTTCTTGAGTGTCTTTTATGGCACCATGTATCTGATGTTGTTGACTGCAAAGCTATAGGAGATAAAAGTCAAATTGCACCTGATGTTTTTTAATTTTATTTTTTTTTTAGGTTCCAAAAAGAGATTTCTCTGCAATGATCTGGCCTTTTAGATTTGCATATGACAATGAAGGATGGTCTAATTTGGAAGGATCAGCTAATTTGCTTAACCAGACAGGTAACTTTTTTTCCCCCACTTCTTTTATATTTGAGAGGGTTCATCTGAAGAGAAAGAAGTATGAACACCTGCTGGGTAGCTTCCATTAACTCAAGAACGTGTGTTTACTCTCTCCTGAATGGGTGAGCTGTTCCAATACAATCACTGCCATTAAAAATCTGTTTGCAGGTGTGGTAATTTGTTTAATATGTCTTAAAGAGGTTTCTAGTTCAAGAAAATACTTTGTTTATTATTAAGATTTTTCTTCTCATAATGCTGATGAGTTACTTGTCTACAGAGAAATTCTTCAAATAAATGAAATAATGATAAATATGCTTTCAGATAAAATGCAATGCTTTATAATTTCTCTGTGGGTTTTTTTAGATGTGAAACATTATATAATTCCTAAAGGGTCTGAAATTAAAATACTCTAAGCAATGAATACGGAGGAGAAACAAACAAGTATGTTTCCATCACTCAAGCAGAGCAATGCATACAAGAAAAATAGCAATTGGATTTTAGTTTTCGTTATGTTAATGTAAAGAAGAGTGTCTAACGTGTTGCTCATGGGTAGGATTTTGGTTGGAAAATTAGCTTTAAGAAATGAAGAATTTGGACTCATGATTAGTGCTGCTGCAGAGTGCTTTGGAAGGAATTGGCCAGTGGTGCTTGTAGGTGTTACTTTTTTCCTGCAATACCCATGAAATAGTGTAGACTGGGGACTGCTCTTTTGAGATTTAAAGCAGCTCAGGAGGTTAGGAAGTGTCCATGCTGCTATTTCAGCATTTCTGTTCTTGGCTCCTCCTACGGTGTGAGTGCCCCCCAGCAGTGGGAAGACACTGACAGGTGCTCCTGTGCAAGCCTTGGTTTGTGGCAGAGTTAGCCCAGGAGTTAGTGAAGAGTGAACACAGATTGGAGCATCATTCACTCCACTGTCCCATGAGCAAAGTTTCAGAGGGCTGAGCTGTGTAGGCTGTCTACTGATATGAGAAAACAATGAGGACATTGAATGAATTACTGAATATTAGAAAAAATGATTACTTGGTTATGTCCACTGAGCATTTCTTTGTGGTAATGAAGTATCACTTCTTAAAAAGAAAAAAAAGTGTAATTGGTAAGTCAAAAAGGCAGCAAATTCCAAAATATAAATTAATAAATCCTAATTCCTGATTACAGGAAACAGTATTCTGAAATTTTATGTTTCATGTATATTGTTATATAAAATACTATGTTAACATTTCCAGGGAATGCATTTGTTAATGTATTCAGATTTAAGCTGGTAATTCTTAAAAGATTTATTTCTAAAGAAGAGTTCCTGATTTGGAAGAGCCACACAGAAAAATGGCTGACTGCTTCAGGACAGGAGTTGTTATTAAAGGTGTGGTGGTGTGCATTCCTTGGACTCGTCTTCTCTCTGTTGGAATAGTGAAGATGCAACATGTAATGGCTTTTGTGACCAAAGGTCTGTCTGCCCTGAAGGGATCCAGCATCAATCCTTCTTAATGCTTGTGTAATCAAAAGGGAAATGACAACTATATAGTAATTTCTAAGTCCCACTTACAGGTAACAGTTATCAATTTGGAAATATTTTCCTTCCTGCCCTGTTTTTAGAAGCAGATTTTATCACTATAATAGAGAGCGATGCCTCAAAGCCATTCATTGGAAACCATGATCCAACAATGTGGCTTGGAGAAAGACTGGGATATTACACAGATTTTGGTCCAAGCACAAGAGATCACACTTGGGGGTAAGTCATCTTTATATGCACACTGACAGTAAATAGATGTAAATACACTGCCCAATACTAACTAGAACTACTAGAACGTGAGCAAAGAGTAGCTGGAATAATAATCACCATAATCACTTGTTTGAGCTTGTCTTTCAGGAACAAACATCACAATGCAATGCAGCTGGAGTTTTCTCATTTTGGTGCCTGCCACTGTAAGCTAATTTGGTTTTGGTGAAGTAGAGAATCCTGCCCCTTAAAGTACAGATTTGGCTGTATAGTTCTAAGTACTGTATCTGATTCCCTTTTCACATTATTTTGTTTTGGGCTATGAGAACTTAATATTTCAGACTTAAAAATGTGATAGCTGTTGGTCCAGATTTTTTGTGTCTGATTTTACTTTAATGCCTGACCAGCTACCAGTTGTATATATATTTCAATATCTTTGCCCTCTGAAAAAATAGTGGCTTATGATTAGGCTTTCTTTTCATGGAGATATAGTGGCTTATGATGAGGCTTTTTTTTCATGGGGATATACAGATCTCTGTGGCAGATAGAACTTTCTAGTGAAGTTCCAATGGTTATTTAATTACTGCCATGTGTGAGAGGAATGTAGAAACTATTCTCTTCCGGATTTCGTCGATTTAACTAAGGCAGAATGGGGCAGAGAAGTCATCGTCTGAAATTTTATTCATTAAGTATCTTGAAAAACCTGATGCAAAATGTCCAAACAGAAGCTGAAAAATGAGACATCTCACACTTGGAAGATGTATTTCTCCCTGCTTCTACTTCTAATAAAATACCTTTAAATTTCTAGTAGTATAAAATTCTGTTTTGTCTCAAATATAGATTGTGAAAGGCTCAGTGTAAGGATTCATATATATGGAATGATATTTCCTAGTGTAGGAATTAAGTTGAGAATACATTTTTAGACACGTACTTAAGTAGTATTTTAGAGGGAAACCTAAATTCAGAAAATTCTGCTCAAGATGGTTTATGTTCTGATCTGATGGTTTGTGTTCAGTGACTGTCAATCTTCTGCTCACATTTCTCTGCTTAGTTCACACCTGTGAGGCTCCTGAACTACAAAATGTAACTTTTTGCCTCTTCTCACTTAGGATTATGGCGCTGTCAAGGTATCCAATTGTAAAATCGACCCATCACCTCCTTCCATCTCCAGAGGGAGAGATTGCACCTGCCATCTCCCTGACAGTGAACTTCACAGGGAAACTCATTGATTTTGTTGTCGCCCACTTTGGAAATGAAGAGTGTGTATTTTGTTTATTGTTACATACATCGAACAAAGTCGTGTAATGCAATTTGTGAACTTCTGGGATTTCTTTTGCACCCTCTAAAATATGCTGCTGTAATCCCGGTTCTAGCAAGGCACACTTGAGGAAATACTATGACATAGCTACCCGTTTAAAATTTTGAAGTGCTTTTTAAACAGGACAAACGTGTCATGCAAAGCTCAGAGCTGAGCCTACTATCTGAATTACTAGACATTTAAAGATACAGTCCTGCAAAGTCCCAACAAATGACAGGGTTACAGATGCATCTCAGTGCAGGATAGCATCCTTCTGACTTCATGCATGTGGAATAAATCTATTATATTCCACAAGTGCAGATAGTTGCAGTTACAGATAGATAGCACTGAGAAAAAAATATATTTATTAAAACAAAAAAATAACAAATCTGAAACCTCCAAGAAGGAACAATGTTGCAACAGCAATAAAAATGTCCATCACTGTCCTTCTGAGTGTGTGCAAGTGGAAACATGACGTCTGATCTCTGGATGTGGAAAGGCAAAATAGCTCAAATGTGTGACAGAAGAGAACAGGGTATATATTTCAGTTCTTGGAAACAACAGTTTGATTACTTGTGTGTAATGAAAATTAATAAGAGATGGTTTGGTGAATGCTCCACATAGCTGTATTTTCTGTTATATTTGCTGCAGTATCAAGTGTGTTTGTGGCTATGTAGTAAGATGTGGAATTTTTAAAAAAAATTATTATAATTCACAGAGAGGCAAATTTATGGATAGGGTGCAAAACATAGGAACACAAAGAAGGTGCCCAGAAAACAGTAGGTATTCTCCTTATCCCATTTCCTTTCCCAAGGAAAGAAACTGTGCTCCAAACCTGCAAATTGTTTACAAATTTCCCATTTACTAAACAAATATAGTTGTGAGAAATCACTCCAATTTGAACTTTAGAAAGGAGTTTCATTCTGTACCTCACAGAGTTGATTAGACTTGCCTGTCTGAGAAACTCTTTGTCGAAGTAGATGAAAATAGCACTGCATTCCCTCCTCAGAGCGAGATGAGTATAAAGATGAAGGAGAAAATATGAGGAGACATGTGGGAAACGAGTGCAAATTAGATGTGTTTTTTAGGTGAATGAGTTTGTAATTACATGTTGCACACAACTGCTTGTTTTTAATATTTTTTTTTTTTTCTTATGCTGCTTAGAATGACATAGACTGTAGAATACTGGATAAGTAGGGATGTTTTTAAATACTGATTTTAAAATGTGGGAATATAACCATGCCTGTGTAATTTAAATATTTGGGAGGTTTTTGTCTTCTGTCTGTGTGCTCTTTCTCACTAACGCATTTGCTTCAGTCAGAAGTATCACTGTTTAGAAAGTGTAACCGCACTAAAATTCTCACAATCAGCTCCCTCTCTCAATGGTATTTAGCCCAGCCTACCAAAATATAGAGGACAACATGATTTATGCAACTGTTTACTGTTATAAATATGAAGAATCATAGAGAACTGTCTTTGCATTATTTTAAGACGAATCCAAGGACAAGGAATGGGGTTCCATGCAGCGTTTTTCGGAGCTCCACTTATTCTTTCACTTTTGGCCATGTTGGAACTGTTGTGTAAATTTCGTTAGAGATGCAGAATACCTGCCAAATATAACGGAGTAACGTTAATGGGATGACGTAGCTCAAGTCGTATTTCATAAATTATGAGAACCAGACTTTATATTTACCATGATCTGTCCATCATAAAACTTTTGTTAGTGTGTGAGCTCTTTGTTATGCATGACATTGTGCACAGTTAAATTTTAAATGCAAGCAGAAGCAAAGCCTCAGATAACCAGAGCACGTACATTCACATTTCCTACTGGTGAGACCAGTATTAAAACCAAAACACTAATAGAAAATGTTGTTCTTGTAATGGTTAGAAAGAGAACCTTAATTACATCTGCCATGATCATGTGCCTTTTCTCAAATATAGTGATAACTCTCAATCACTGAGCTTGCTGTAAACTTTCATACTCTCTAATACTGAGCAATAAAAATGGTACCAGGTTCATTTGTGGTTTACTATGTCACAGCACAAAGGTTCAGAGCTAAAATGTATATGTGTTAAAGTCTTTTCCATTTCTTTCAGAGAGGACTTGGACAGAAAACTCCAGGCAATAGCTGTTTCAAAACTATTGAAGACTAGCTCTAAGCAAGTTGTCTTTCTAGGGTACATCACTTCAGCTCCTGGATCCAGAGATTATACTGAATTAATAGAAAATGGAAATGTCCAGGTAATGTAAAAATACTGTATCCTTAGAGATAACATATATTGGAAACAACTTAATATTTCAAATTGTTAACTTAAAAATAGCCATAGAAAAAAATACATGCATATGTTCAAATAAAGAACAAGAGGGAATGGACAGCAGTTGCCAGAAGGGAGATGTCAAGTTAGATAACAGAAGAAGTAGAAGGAAAAAAAAGTCAGTGAGGGTTGTCAAGCACTAGAACAGGGGCCCAGTGCACTTGTGAAATCTCCATCCTTTGATGTATTTAAAAGTTAGCTGGATAAGGCCCTGAGCAATCTGCTTGAAGTTACTTTGACCATGGGGTTAGGAGTAAGTGACCTCCAGACATCCCTTTCGGCCTCTAACCTGTGATTCTTTTGTTTTAAAACTGAGCTTTGTGTTTGGTTTTCTGTTAGGAGATGTCAATACCTTATGTGATTTGTCTAAAAGTGTTTGTGTTGTTTTTTTTTTATTTCCTACCTTATTGCAATTACATTTTTCTCAGCAGGTTTACACATTGGTGCCATTACTGATTTAAAACCTACCCAAGGGAAAACTTGCCTTATTTGTTTGGGTTTTTTCCCCTTTCACTTCTAGGATATTGACAGTACAGATCGTGACAGATGGTGTAGCTATATTATGTATCGTGGAGTAATAAGGTATGCTAAAGTGGATCATTTATTCATTAGTTTAAATATCTGTATGGCAATCAGTTTTATACTCTTCTGTAGGGGACTGTGGAAGACTCTTATATCCCTAAACAATTATGTATAGACAGATCTCTCATGAAATAATGTGAAACATTGACGTCAGGATGAACTGGTGTATTTCTGAATACAATTTGCAAAGACAGCATTACAGGTGTCACCCTTCTGTGTAAAAAATCTTCAGATCTAGTCTGCTTTGCTAATGCAAAACTACGTTTTTCCAAAGCTCTGGCTTTGCAACTCCTTCTAAAATATGAAGTCTGAGCCCTAATTTGTGTGTGACACAGGAGCTAGACATTTTGAACTATGATCATAGGGTTTGTTGAAGCAAAATGCTGATCTAATCCAGCCAGTCTTTATGATGGACTCAGTGGAAACTCTGACTGTGTAAGGCTCTATTGAAGCCCTTTGCTCTGTCAGGACCTGTGCACTCCGTATCTTTTCATACTAAATAGCTTAAAATCGTTGTCTTGGCAATGTATGTACCAGAATGGAATTAAACTTATTCTCAATAAACTGTGCAGTGTTCACAGGAGTGAAACCTGTAAACTTGATAGCTGTCTTAACAGTACTGAGTGGAAAAAAAAATCCCATTTGCAATCTTAATTTGTCTCATTATTCATTCTGTTGATGCTTGGGTTTCTTTCTTGAGTATTGGAATCTGCTCAGTGAAAAAAATCAGTGATCTTATATTCTAAAGGTGTAATTTTAAAAATAAGTTTCCAGGTGTAGAATTTATCTTTATTGTCAAATACTTTTGCTTTTTCAGTTTTTATACTTGTGACATTGTGTTAGGATCATGTTTATGGAGCGCTTTCAGTTTTTTGAAGCTGATGTTCACAGAAATCGAAAATTGTGCTGATTAGTTAAACAATAACTCTTGAAAAAAAACCCATGCATTAAGAATGTGGTGAAATTGCCTTGAGTTTCTTCTTCAAACTAACTGTTCTCATATTTGATAGGCTCGGTTATGCTCGTATATCTCATGCTGGTTTAAGTGACTCAGAAGTCCAGATGGCCAAATTTAGAATCCCAGATCATGTGGATAGCTATGTTGACAATGACAGAATTGTCACCGATCCCAGCCTAATTCCTGAGGACATCCATTTCAATCCCAGGTCGGTGTATCTCATAAGAAATTAAGTGGATGGTGTATGTGTAAGAGAACGTAAAATATGTAAGGGAAGTCTAGGAAGTCTAGAAGTCTAGGAACAAAATTGTTCTTAAGTTGGGAGACACTGATCAGTACCAAATTGAGCAGATTAGGAGGCAAGAACTTGTAATTCCATTTTTTTCCTATTGACTTGGGAAAATCAGTCTGCTGTGTCATAGCATATATTGAAAGTAATGCTTACTTACCAGGCAATTAATTTCTGAGATTGCTTGATGGGGGTATTTGCCAAGTGGTGTGGTGACTCATTTTATAGATCATGAAAGATCTCCCATGTTACTTAGCACTTCAGAGGATTGGGGTCTTAATACACTGTTACTTAGAACACAAAATACAATATATACATTAAATACTCCTCACATAAGCATTTTAAAACATACCATATAACTTAAACAAAAATTAAAGAGAATGCCTGAGGCAGTATGTTACATCTGTTGAGAATAAAAAAGACTAGTTTTAATGTAAAAAAATCTATTTATTTCTAAAATGCTGTCACTTTTCCACTGGCATTGTGTAAGGAATAGGAATATGGAGTAAGGTATTTAATATTATTATCAGTGGAAGAGTCATGAAGTTTGAGATTGTCTCTCTGTGACATCTATTTTCAGCAATGCCATATTTACTATTCCCAATATGCATAATACAGAATAGATTACTTTTTTCTATACACCTGACAGTTGAGCCTACTCACTTTTTATTTACCACTCATTTACTGACTCCCTGTCTAAATGGGAGTTTGCCCAGACTTTTCCACACAGTGAAACTTGCCTAAAGTTAAGATTCACATTCAGATTTTTCTCAGTTGATTTCAGAACAGAATCTTGTCCTAATTATTTTTATGTCTGCTTATAAGCAGAAAGGGTATATCCTGTAGGAATAAGTTTAACTTTTTCCAATTAACTCCAGTTCTTTAGATATGCAATGGCACTGCTCTTAAATGTTATTTAGCACTATATTTTGAAGAAGTACTCCATTTTACTCTTGCAAATCCATCTACCATAATAATCAGTTGTCAAATCTTTCAGATTTAAATATGGCATGAAAAATGGCAATTTTCACCATAATTTTCAAAAGTAAGATGTGTAATATTAACAAAAAGGTTGCACTATTTTGCTACTATGGGGGTTTAAATTATATCTCCACTGAAGTCAGGACTAAAAATTTAAAGAGCATTCGATTTAAGTAGATAAATGCATCACTCACCTTTGTCAACTGGAACTCCAATTATAGACTGCCCAGGGCATTAGTGCAATAAGTGTAATTAAATGTCTGCACTATAGTCAAAGACATCTAGTTAGAGAGGGTACATAAATTATAATTTATATTTAAGTAGAATTGGGTCCTGACTCTGAAATAAATTATCTAGAACATTCAGAAGTAGTGTAGTAACTGTATGATTTAATTGCATGGATTAAATAATGTCATGGTTTTGCTTTGTTGGATATTTTTCTTTAGGTTTGGATCTTATAAAGATGGACATAATTATGAGCTTATTCATCACTTTCATATGAGCACTCCTAAATATTTTAAACGGACAAATTAGAGTGAGAAAATAACATACTGTTGGAACAAGCAAGAAAGGTTTATTACTTGAAACTGAATTGGCAGCCAAAACGACTACGTTGTTTAAGGATGAGCAATTCCCATGCTGCATAACACTATGGATCTCTGTCCAACAGTTGATGACTCCTTTCTTTAATGAGTTGCCATCACTGTGAGAGAAGGAAGACACATGACTTTTGATGAACTGGTATCTGCCTGGGCCAGAGAACTGCTTTGTATGCAGCAAAGCAAGGGGGGAACTTGTTTTGGCTGTAACTTCTTCAACTTTTGTGAAGATATGCTGCATTGTGCTGTTTCAGAGTTGAATGTGTTTATGCACCTTTTTGATTTGGTTGTTTTTGAAATAACCATGGGCAAGGAATTTGGCAGACTTCCACACTTTTTTGATGATTGAGGCAAAGCAAAATAATGTGGTAGTGTAGGTAACCTGTTGATATTTGCTGAACTTTTTAGTCCTGCTGCTGTTGCAATAAAAAGCTTGGCCTTAGGTTTTTCAAAATAGGAATAAGACAATCTTTTTAACTGGGAGATATGCTGTAAGTATGTTTAAAGTGTGTGCATTTTTGACTTCCTCAAACAGTACTTACATCTGCTGCTATTCTACATTTTATTCTTGTATGAATTTTATTAGAATAATTTGCAGGTGATTGATATTCATCATACTAGAGAAAAGGCAGTGAGTTTTACAGACTTCATTTTCTTTAACCGGGTATTAGACACTGCAATGCTTTTTTGATGAGACACTTACATAAAAGAATTAAAAACAATCACGCTCAACACAACAAGGTGTCTGAGAAGGGAGAAGACTTGTTTGTAAATTTTATTTAAAATGAACTGTAATAAAGCAAACAAATAAAAAATTGTTCCTTTGCTAGCATTTCACTTTAGTAGGACTAAATAGAAGTCAGACTTTTATGACCTAGGTAGTGAATATTATGTAATGCACATGTAAATACAATGTAAAATGTTGTCTCTTTGCAGTGTCTTTTACATTTAACTCCTGGTCCTTCAATATACATGCAGAGTTTCTCTTGAACAATGAGGACAACATCAGTATTGTCCATTGAGAGTTTCCTGCTTATGAGAAACATGTTAGATGATTTAAGTGACCCACTCAACTTAGAAACCACATTTGTAATGTTGGTATTTAGTACTGTGTGACTCTCTAGTAATACCTAAGCATACTGTAACCAAAAGGAATAGGATATGTTGGAGGAAATAGGGTGGATTTTTTTTCCTCCCTCTAATTCTTCACTGTGTGCTTTTCAGAACAGCTTCAGCCTGCTCAATTTTACTGTTTCTCTGTGTAAGCAAATACAGGATGTGTTTTTAACCAGGGTTTCTTGCTCTGTGGAGTCAGATAATTGCTGCCATCACCAAGCCTGTCACTTTATTCTGGTCACCTATCATTTTGCTCCCTTGATTTTAAGACTGTGTCTCTTAAAATGTTCACTGATCATTGTGGACAGAGAAGATTTGAAAGGCCTTTAAAAATTGTGGTGGTTATGTATTCATTGGCTCAGATGGTATTAGAAGGCCTGACTTTGTTAGCTACAATTAACCAGCCATTACTGAACTCATTTCCCACCTACAGGTGCTGTGTTTGTCTTTACAAGCCTTCTGAACTTGTTCTTTCTGTGACTCTCCAGCAGGACAGGATAAATTAAGTTTTGGTGGAGCAGGAGTGACTTTCTTGCACTTTAAACAGTTTTCTTCTGCAAACACCAGTAGCCCTTGTCTCTCCCTTCTCCCAGCCTGCAACAGCAGCTGATACCAGCACCAGCATTGCACAATGGCCCCGAGTATCCTCCCTTCTTTGCAGCTTGCTCTCGTGCTAGCTCTGACACATGTCCAGCCACAGCTTCGCCTTCCCACAGCCTGTAGAAAACATAACATTACTATGCCACATTACTTAACACTCTTCACAGGCTAACTCTGCAAATACCTTCTAATGTGTGCAGTTTATTAATGTGATATACAAGAAGCGATATTCATAAATATAGGATTGAAAACCCTTCATCTTTTTAACAATTAAAAAATAGAATCATTATTTTTCAAGAAGTCACACAGCAAAGTGTGACTTGTGTAACAAATCAGATTTATGCCATCTCTGTGTATAATCTTCAAAGTCTATGAGCATACCTGGATGGATTTTCACAGGATTTAGAAGTGTTTACTCCATTAGAAAGGTTAATGTGGACAGTGACAAAATCTAAACTCTGAATATTTTCTTCTGAGTGGCTTGTGCAGTTTAGTGTTGCTCTATCCATACTTTATGTTGCTTAGTATCAGGAAACACTATATGCAAATGTATTTGTAGCAAGCATTTTTTGACATTTGCTTCTTTTTTACCAGAATGACTAAGAAAAATTATGACCACAAACTGTTTTCATACTGCTTCTAGTACTGTGATTAGAATTGAGGAGCTAGAACTAAACTTTATTTGCCCTTAAATCTGCACAGTGATCTAATCTCTAGTACCTGACTGGTTTAGAAAAATGTGCAGTGTATCTCTAATAAACAATCACTATGTTTCAAATCATGAAAGAAATGTGCTAGAACAGGTCCTGCTGCAGGGGTGTGTGACTAATCTTGCTGTTTTCTAATGATATTCTCTTCATCTCAGCTTTCATAAGATAGTATGTTATGAAAGGAAAATTTTGTGGATATCTTCATGCATTCAGAGATAGCATGAAAAGTTAAAATGTATAAAATACACAATATTTTCTATAAGTTTGAACATTTTCAGGTGGTAAAAGGTCTAGATTACGTATATCTAACTTCTAAATAATATGTATTCTATGTATATAAATATGTATTCTTATCTATATAAACAATATGTACTCCTAATTCCATACTCTGACACTGTGCAGCTCAGTTGAAGTTTCTAGGAATGTACAGGAAGAGACAGCAGTACATCAGGAGCCTACCAGTGTGTATCTCCGAATGAAAAAGGACTCTAGGTAACGTGTAAGAGCAGCTTCTGAGAGTAATTGTACTGGATTCTTCTGTAGGGTGGAGACTCAAATCTCCTCTTACATACAAATATTCCTGCTTGGGGATCTTGGCTCAGGCATTTCTATATGTATTTCAGGAGTAGTGGCTTAGGTGTTGTCACAGAGCACTCTGAAACCTGGCAGCTGCAGTTCAAACCTCTTGAGTGAAGAAACACCTGAAATTGTTATTTCCCATGTTCAAAACCAGTGTCACAGCTACAAGCTGGGTGAAAGTTGGACACACCCTTTGGTTTTGAGCTGGAGTTATGTTACTGGAACAAGTTGTTGCACCTTAAGTGTGTAGGTAACCAGTTCCCACCTGTCTCACTGAAACAGAACACTGAGATTGTTCAGGGTCCTCTGCTGGCTGTGAGGGAGTTCATGAATCAGAGAGGTTGTTTTGATGACCTCTAGGGTTTAGGCGGAAAGTCTGAGTAGTTCTCTTAAGCCTGACTGTTTAGAGTTGCCTAATGATGAATGAAGAGAAGTTAAAGTTTCAAATTGAAGCTGAAAAAGACTCAATAAATCAAATGTAGGGTTTTAAATATCAGCTATCAAGAGCCTGGAAATGTTTTTTTTTTTTCTCATATATGTAAAATGACATTTGTTTGCAGGGTGTTACCAAAGAACCTTTGAGGCCAGAATAGTATGTCTTGTGGAGCAAGTGTAAGAGAGCAGACCTTTTCACTTCAACAGGGAGCATAAAGGGCGATTAAACGGAGTTGGACTGTTTAGTGAGGAGTGGTTTGAAAAGTCATTCATATAATCTGCAGCTGCTACTTTCTGCCACTTGAGGTCCTCTTTTATCCCTGATTAGTACTGTTCTGCTGAGACCAGGGAGGAATAACTCAAATTTATGTGTTTCATTGTGACTCTGAGGGCAAAAAGCATTACTTAAAGCTGTTTGTGTTGACTTGGGTATTAGTTACTTTTTCATATCTACAAATGATTTAGGACTGTGATTGTTGGGCTTCTTGTAGATAATCTGTTTATTTTCTTACAATACCCTCTGCTGTGTTTTGTTGCTGCTTTATCCGCTTGCTTAATGTTCAGCAAATTCTTCTTTGGTGATGTTTTTATTTTCAATACAATTCTCTTCCCCTGCTGACTTGTAAAACACATCATGGCTTGTGACTCTGGTGCCTAAAATTAACTTTCAAGCTTGTTTCTATGCAAAGCAAGCAAGATGAACAAAGGTATTTAACAGATGCAGTGGCTTTAGCAATTTGGAGTCTGATATTCTTTGGAAACATCTCAAAGATGCTTCTAAATTATGTTTCTGATAGGGAAGAAGAAAAAAGACTAAGTAAATTGCTCCTCTTCCTCTTGTTAGCCATTATTTTTCAAAGTCTACCATTGTGATAGGGGTTTTTTATGTGATTGCCATTTTAGCTATCAATTTAAAACAGCAAACAAACATAAAAAAGTGAACAATGACAATCCTTAAAAAAAAAAAAAAGAAAAAGAAAAGTTTGACCTAGCAGTGTGTAAACTGGCATTTACTGCCATTCTTCACATCATGGTTTGTTAGTTCTCTGCTGTGTATTGAGCACTTGCACATATGTGTGGTAAGCCAGATCAGGATATTCAGCTGGCTGGGAAAACAAAAATATTAACAAAATCAATGGAAGAGCTGAGCATTTTAGTGTTTTGTTTGGGGATTTTTTTGCTTTTTGGGGGCATTGAAGATGGTCTTGCTCTTGGATCTGCCTTGCTATCTAGCTGTCCAAATGGTTGCACTGTCCCAAAAGAAAGGATGCCAGGAGGGTTAGGATTAAGATGATAATGCTGGAACCACTTAAGCTATCTCTATCCATGTGGTGATTTCACTCTGGCTGGATGCCAGGTACCCACCAAAGCTGCTCCATCACTTCCCTCTGCAACAGGCCAGGGGAGAGAAAATATAACAAAAAGGCTCGTGGGTTGAGATAAGAACAATGGAGAGATCACTCACCAATTACTGTCAGGGGCAACACAGACTTGACTTAGGGAAATTAGCTGAACTTACTACTAATCAAAATTGGAGTAGGATAATGAGGAAAAACAAATCTTAAAAAATCTTGAGTAAAACAAATCTTAAAAGCACCTTCCCCCCACTCCTCCCTCCTTCCTGGGCTTAACTTTATTCCTTATTCTCTACCTCTTCTGCCCAGGAGCTCATGGAGACCAGGAATGTGAGTTAGGGCCAGGTTCACCACATGTTGTCTCTGCTGGTAGAGAGAAGTCCTTCCCCTGCTTCAGCATGGGGTTCCTCCCAGGGGAGACAGTCCTCCATGAACTTCTCCAGCATGAGTCCTTCCCATGAGCTACAATTCTTCACAAATTGCACCCGCGTGGATCCCTTCCATGGGGTGCAGTCCTTCAGAAATGGGGCACTCCTGTGTGGGTCCCCCACGGGATCACAAGTCCTGCCAGCAAACCTTCTCCAGTGTGGGCTCCTCTCTCCACAGGTCTGCACGTCCCTGCCAGGACCCTGCTCCAGCACAGGTTTCCCATGGTGTCACGGCCTCCTTTAGATGCATCCACCTGCTCTGGCACAGGTGTCCTCCACGGGCTGCAGGTGGATCTCTGCACCCCTTGCACCTCTGTGGGCTGCAGCGGGACAGTCTGGTTCAACATGATCTTCACTATGGGCTGCAGGGGAATCTCTGCTCCGGCACCTGGAGCACTTACTCACCGTCCTTCTCCACTGACCTTGGTGCCTGCAGAGTTGTTCCTCTCACATATTCTCACTCCTCTCTGGCAGTAATTACTTCCGTGTAATAACCTTTTTTTTTCATTCTTAAATATGTTATCCTATTGCTACCATTGCTGATAGGCTTGGTCTTGACGAGTGACAGGTCCATCCTGGAGCTGTCTGGCATTGGCTCTCTTGGACATGGGAAAAACTTCTGGCAGCTTCTCACAGAAGCCACCCCTGTAGCCCCTGCACTACCAGAACCTTTCCAGACAACCCAGTACAATGTTTGATCAGCCATGACCTGACTGATCTGCTCTCCATAAAATGAAGTATTTCTGCATTTTGTAAGCTTCAGAAAGAAAATAAGGGCCTGATTTTGTACGCCTGATTTTTAGAGCCTGGAGACCTGCATAGTGTTTTACAACTATGGGTAAAAAAGGGGATTATTTATAACTTTTTAGGGTAGGAATGACAGTGCATGTTGTAATGGGCCTTGTTCTCTTGGGACAGGCCTTTTCTGCTGAAGCATACGTCCCCTGTAGCAGGCAGAAGCAGAAAACAAAGTCTCTTCTGTGTTTCCTTATGGACTCCTTTGCAGATCTAATTTTTAAGTGTCAGGGCTTATACTTGTGCATTGAAGTATATTGAACTTTTTAGTGTCAAATCTAAATCTATTTGCCTTACACTTAAGAATAGAAGTAGTTGCAGAAGCTGTAGTCCAAGGAAATATTTTTAAAGCCAGATAGTAGCTTTCATTTTAGACTAATATAAACGGGGGAAAAATACAAACCTTGCCTTCAAATATAACATTTTTCTGTGCCACCTTTGTTTAGATCTGTATCAATTTACAACTACGTAAGGCATGGAAGAAGATTTCTTTTTGAATGATTTTTTATTCTGAACTAGCAGCCTATGTGCTTTTTATGGTCAATGTGAACAGACACCCCTAAAGGGATTGTTCCTCTCAGTCCAGAATTAGATCAGATGAATCGCAACTCAGTGGTGCCCCTATTGGGTATAAGAGCTTGGGATGACATGCACAGATGTGAATGTCTGGCATGTGGGATGTTAGAACTACCCAAGGAGAGAAACTGACCTTCCACTGCTTTATGATTATTATTTTTGTAGAGGTGGTAGGGTAAAGTTGCTAAGGTAAAGAAAAGATGGTGCAAATGAGAAAATAAGTGAGATAGAGGCAGGAAGTTCTATAGAAATCATTTTAAGGAGTTAATGAACAAGTAAGAATTTCAAATAACAGGGTCTTTTATTGCTCTGACATGGATTTTAGTACATGACTTTTGAAGAGAGGATTCATTTTCTTGTGGACTCCACCCTCTTCTCTGTAAAACAGGCAGTTGAAAATATAAGTTGCGGCTCAGCAAAATAAATCGTCTGCTCATTCTGACTGGTTCACTGCACAAGGCAAGCTCATTAAAAAACCTCGGATAATCAGTTAATTCAGGACTGTATGCTAAGGCATTGCTCCAAAGGGACAATTGCCGTAAATTTGGCACTACTTCAGTTTTGTAGTCCTTGAGTGTATTTTAACTTAACCTCTTAGGGAAAGGGTTTCTTCCGCCTCTGCCCAGCCCGGGGCGGGGCGGGCCCTCAGCGGCGGGGCAGAGGAGGTGGCCCCGCCCCCGTCGCGCTCGACCAATCGCATCAGGGCGTGGGCGAGCCCTTGGCCCCCGTAGCCAATCAGCGCCGCGGGTGGCACAAAGTAATACTCCTTTTGCACGCGCTTTAAAGGCCGGGCAGAACTGGCAGCGACGCGGCCCAATCAGAGCGACGGGGGGCGGGGCCATAGTAGCAAAACAGCCAATGGCACGGTGGGGGGCGGGACCAGCGCAGCCTCGCGGCCAATGGCAGCGCGGGGAGCGAGAGTGGCAGGGGCCTGGCCCAGTGGGAGGGCGGGGCGCGCGGCCCCTGGCCAATGGCGCGGGCGGGGCGGGGCGGGGCTGTCCGTGCCCGGGCGCTGGGTCGGAGCGGGGCAGCAGCCGGGCCGGGCCGGGCCGGCCGCGTGGGCAGCGCCGCACGAAAATGCACTCGGATGCCGCCGCTGTCAGTGAGTAGCGCCCCGCGCCGCGCCGCCCATACGGTCGGGAGAGCCGCCCGGCTGAGGGGCGGCTGCTCTCGGCCCTGACCCGTGAGGCTCGTCCGGACGCGCCGCCGGCACTGCCGGTGCCCGGGGGGCTGGGGCCCGCTCCCAGGTGCGGGACGGGCGCGCAGAGGGGCCGTGTGTGCGCGCCTGGCTGCGGCGGGGACGGTGGGAGCGGCGCGGCCCTCGGCGCTCTCCCCCGGGGGAAAGGGGTCTGCCCGTGCGGGGGCCGCACCGCAGAGGGCCGGGGGCGCTCGGAGGGTGTGACGCAGTTTGCCCGGCCCGGCTGGCTGGCGGGCGGGCGAGACCGCGGCCGGCCCTCGTGGCGGGCTGGGAGCGAGCCGGGGCTGCGGCGCGGTCGGGCAGTGGCGGTGCGTGTGTGTGCGGGGAGGCGGGCGGGGGAGAACTCCGCGGGTGCCGCCGCACC
>JAWWEE010000122.1:47304195-47365874 GCA_035221455.1 Xenops minutus | reverse complement strand
CGTGTGGGCCTGGGGCGGGGGGGGGGTTCTCTGTGTGGGCCTGGGGGGGGGTCTCTGTGTGGGCCTGGGGGGGGTCTCTGTCTCGGTGCGGGCTCTGTGTGGGCACGGGGGGTGGGTCTGTATCGGTGCGGGTGTGGGGGGTCTCTGTGTGAGCCCGGGGGTCTCTGTGTGGGCGCGGGGCCCCCGGCTCTGCCCGCAGAGCCGCCCGCGCCGCTCACACCTGCGTGGCCCGGCGGAGCCTGCGGTTCGTGCCCCAGCGCCCGGCAGGCGAGGCTGCCAGCCCGAGCACAGCGCTGTCTCGGCAGGCACCGCGATGTCCCTGTGAAAGCTCCCAGCAGCACGTTCTCAGCCGTGCAGCGAGTTGCAGCTCTGAGATGCTTTATTATTGTAGAACTTGCTTGTGGGGAAGATAATGAAGATTGAAGCTTTGATCGTGTGTTAATGAATGATGGTCTGACTTTTGGACAAAGTCCTGAAAGCAATTACGGGAAGAAATGCTGCACAGGGCCTGAATTTTCTTGAATCCTCCCTGTCTCTCAAAATGAGACTGGATGGGCAACTTGGTAAAGGCTCTAACCCATAAGGTTATGTAATTTCTTCAGTGGTTCTGCTTTGTTTTACCTTTATATGTAGGGATCGTTGTATATTGGTGATTGAGTCTACCATTAAGGCACAAATAACTGCCTCATGTTGGAAATGGAAGGATAATTATTCTAGAAAATGCCTTCTGTGCAGTGTCTCTTGTCATACGCCCTGTCCAAAAAAAGATACAGGTCCTCATTATACACATGTAAGGTGCAGTTGCAAATATACCAGTCTTCCCTCATGTAGGATGTTAAGATTGCATAGTGATTTTGAAAATCTTTTAATTTTAACTTTTCTGCAGGGAACAGGAAGAGTACTGTTTCTCAGCATTCAGCTTTTTTTCTCATTAAAAAAGCTCATGAAAAATGTGCCCTAAAATGATTGAATCTTACACCTCAATTTTTTTTTTTTTTTGTCACTTCATGGGCTTGTGTATGTGTTATTTTAAATAGGAGTGTTTTCCTAAATTAGTCAGCTTCATTATCTGTAGCTTCATAGTGGTTGGTTTTTTTCATCATTGATTTAAATTCTTGAAGCAAGGAGTGTTCATAGCATATCTTTACGCATACAGAAGCTGCGTCTTGACTGAACATTTATTTTGAGCCACGCTTTTGATCCTTGTTAGATTCTCACGTGTTCTTATGATATAAACTCCACCAATACATTTTTGCTCAGTCTTCAGAGACTGAATACATACCTTTCACGTTATATGAGGGACATCAACTTTGGTTTTTTCCATTGAAAATGTTTGCTTAAAAGTTTCTTGCAGGTCCAGTAACTATAATTGCAAATGTCTTCTCTGTACAAGGTCATGCAGTAAGTTGAGTCAGGCAGGTAAACAGTCTCCCTCTCACTGCTTCACTTCATTCTGTTGTATCAGGATGAGATCTCATTTGTGTAATTGCAGCACTTCATTCAAATTTATTTTTGTCTGAGTACTTTTTGTGCTAAATTTAAGTGAATTATAAATCCTGCATTTTCTTTACTTTCCCTCCTCCCCCACTTGCTTTGCAGATATTGAAAACAAAGACTTTGGGCTTTTTCAAAGCATTATTTTTTAGTTTTGTTTGTGTCTTCAAGCAGAAGAAGAAAACTTGCTTAATTTCTATGTCCTGTGCTTGCCAAAAAGCATAGCACTGGGAAGTACAGTACATCCAGTGAAAGTGTTCAACTGTTGTATCCAATTTAAGTATTAGAGCATTTAATAGTGTGGCCGTTTCTTCCGCAGTAAGGCTACTAACAGGGGCATGAAGCAGAACCCTTAATTTAAATGTGCCAGTATTTTTGTCATACTGTCCAGTTAATTTGTTTTATTTAAAATCATAAGTCTGAGGTTAAACAGAATTTTTACTTTTGACGCATAAAATGATAGAAACAACTATCAGTTTGTTCAGTGGTTTATGTATATATATATTTGTGTATATATATAAAATACATAGTTAGAGCTACAAGGCTTTAGCTTGCCCTGGGGAACCACCTGGTGTGACACACTTGATTCAGATGTGTGGCTGCATAGACTGTGGGACTCCATCAGCTGCAGCTGCTCATTACTTCTCATTAGCTGTAGATTACTGCTTCCCTTGCTCTGTTGGTAAAGTCGATTGTAGACCACTCTCTAATCCACTCAGTCAGATCTACCTGGGTTAGCTCTTGCCACTTTTACTTAAGTTGTCTAAACTGACAGGGTTGATTTTTTTGTCTGAAGTGGGTTAGGGAATGTGCCCATGGCCCGTGCTGCTGGCAGAGCTGTGGGGTCAGGAGCTTTTGGCAGGGAGGAAGAAACAAGCAGCGGGAGCAGTAATGCTTTTGACTGGAATAGCTGAATGTAGGCTGTTGCAGATCCATCCTGATGTAAACCGGATCTGCATGGTGGTGGATACCCTTGTAGTGTGTGCTCAACAGGGTTGTATTTCTGCTGAATTAGCTCAAGCACAAGATATGAAGTTTTTATTAGCTTTTTGCCCTTTCTAGGATGCCAGATGATGCCTGGCGTGAACTTAAGAGTAATGCTCGCAAACAACTCTCAAATCATGACAGCCAGTGATACAAAACTAGCTCGCTGACTTTTGAATTAATCTGGTGTCAGAGTAAGAGTTAGACTGGATGAACACTTTTCATCAACAGAAGCAGATGTTTTGCACCAGAAATACACTTAGTGTTAGGTCTTTGCTATATAGGCAAAAACACCCAACCACAAGCACCCCCTCCAGGGCAAACCCTGACCCCTCCATAAGCCAGTGTGCAAGGTATTTTATCTCAAGTGTTGGTATAGAATAGTTAGCCTGGCTCTTTGTTTGGTCAGTTTAAGGTAACTGGAAATGTATTCAAACTAAAGTAACAGTTACACAACTTGCACTGCTTGTATTGCTCTAATATTCTGAATGAACTTTAAACTGCAGTAGTTCTTTTTGTAAACAAGCCTTCAGATTAGGGTACTTTAAAAATACCTAGGTAGAAAAAGGATTTGTTCCTATGGGGGGAAAAAGAAATATGCTTTTTCCTATCTATGTAGCATGCAGTGATCTTAAAATAGTTCATTGCAGTGAGTAAGTCATTCATTGTATGTGGTATACCAAATGTCAGAGTTGAGTGTCAATGTTTACCTAAAATGATAAGTGGTTTTTAGTGTGTAATAATTTCAGTGCTATTTTGTTGCTTGGATTTGGGTTTTCTGTAGGTATGCTTTTTTTTTTTTTTTTTTAATTTGCCAGCTTAAGTCAGTCTGTGTTTTGCTTCAGAACATTTTAGGCTGTTGTGTTTGGAAAATTTGCACGAATTTGCAACTGTGGATTTGGATACTGCTGGTGTCAGCAGTAGCTCTGAGCTTGGTGCAGCTCTGTGTGCATGTGGGCAGGAGAAACATCCTGCAGCATCGTGTCTTTAACTTTCACGGCTAGGTCCTGTTGCTCTTCCAGATAGGTTGGATCGTCCCATTTAATTGCATGTCCTTGCTTTCCCAGCTGGAATTCGTTTCTGTTTTCCTTACTTTCTGAATCATGCCCTTTGTTCGACTGCACCAAGTCATGGGAGACCCTACTTTTCAAGCCTTTTCTTGGCTGCCTCCCTTTACCCAAATACTTGCTTGCACATCATGTACCAGGAGAGAGGTCTCTGTGCAGGCTGCCGCTGCTGTAAGGTGTCACTGCCTGCATGGATACAGCTCCAGACACATGGGAAATGGATTCTTAATCTGTCTTTGACAGGAATGCAGAGTCAGCTCCTAGCTTCTCTGTACTGCAGTTTGGCATTCTCAGTTTTTAGGTGTGTTATGATGTTTTTGTGTGAATAAGGATGATGTATATTCTTCTTTTGCTTTCTTGCATTTAATGAATATAGAAATTCTGCTTCCTGAATGTAAGCATTAAAGGGTTTCACCAAGTGTAGGTTTCAAATCTGAACTTCTAAGTTCATTAATCAATTAATAATTAATCACTATAAGTTGTCTTGTTGTTAGGGTAATTCTGTAGGTAGACTGCAGAACATGTAATTGTGTATTTCATAGAAAATTAAATTATTATTTTGAATAAGTAGAATTTATTTAAAGCTAACTAAGGGAACAGTACTTTGAAATACTGGTTCCAGCACTACTACAAGTTTTTTCCAGTTCTATTATTTGAAACCAAGGGAAGCAATTAAATAGAAGTAAAAGCATAAACCCTCCATTTTAATTTTTAGGAATGAGTCTGCCTGGTATGTTTTCTAATTTTTTTTTTCTGAGAATGTTACACTAATCTTAGCAGTAACAAGAATTACTAGTACATTACTACTTCACCTACTTCTCTACTTAAATTTTAATATTGTATCTATTGTTGTATCTGTAGCATTTATATGTTGAGGTTTTTGGGTTTTTTTGAGAGGGTGTAGACTGTTTTTTCTCTAGTTTATTATGGAAGCAAGCCCAGCTAGCTGTTGTTTCTTTTGCCTCCCTGTAACTCTCAGGTCCATAGTTTAAACCTTAATCTACAAGTTTAAAAGTTTTTTTAAGCTGTTTTCTTTTTACTTTTCATTTGTATATGATTGTGAATAGTTAACTAACCCAGCCTTGAACACCTAACATTAAGTGTTACTGGTCAACTGCAGGCAAGGTTTAAATTCCGTGAAACTAGGTTGGCTCTGGCATTTCTTTTCCAAATTCTGGATTTGCAATAATTTTATTCAGTTTTTTGTGTGTTGTTTTTTTTTTTTTAGGGGTTACATCCTGAATTATTGCAAAGTATTTAATACTATTTGGAATTTTCATTGCATCAGTCCTCACTGAAGATAAGCTAACATTTGCAGAAAAACAATTTAATCAATTTGTTTGACACATACCTCTTAAAGTCATGACAAACATTCCAGCACTTTTTCTTTCAGTATTCACAAAGCAAGCACGTTTCCTCTTCTGAGCTGAGGTCAGTAAACTGTGTGGTACTTTAGAATCATAGAATGGCTTGAATTGAAAGGGACCTTAAAAGATAAAACTAGTTCCAACCCTCCTACCATGGACAGGGACATCTTCCACAAGACCAGGTTGCTCAAAGCCCTGTCCAACCTGGCCTTGAACATCTCTAGGGATGGGACATCCACAGCTTCTCTGGGCAACCTGTTCCAGTGCCTTTCCACCCTCACAGTAAAGAATTTCTTCCTAATATGTAATCTAAACCTACTCTCAGTTTGAAGCCATTGCCCCATGTCCTGTCATTACATACTCTTCTGAAAAGTCCCTCTACAGATTTCCTGTAAGCCCCCTTAAAATACTGGAAAGCTGCTATAAGATCTCCCTGGAGCCTTCTCTTCTCCAGGCTGAACAAGTCCAGGTCTCAGCCTGTCCTCATAGGAGAGGTGTTCCATCTCTCCAGGTGTCTTTTTCTGGACTTGCTCCAACACATCCATGTCTTTGCTATACTGAGGATCCCAAAACTGGAGTTTCTGTAGGAAAGAAAGTGTTTTCAGACCAATTCATGTGCTTTAAAAATCTTGTATTCAGATGAAAAATAACTTCACACATGATGACTTTCTTCATGTAAAACTCATACAGCCAGCTGTTGAGTGTGTAGCTTCATGTGATGTATCCCTCCTCTCACAGTGGGCTTGGATGGACAGTTGGACTGATCTAACACATTGCTGCTGCCACAAGAAACTATTTTGCTCCCAATTTGGGAGACTTTTCCTGTTTCTTGTGTTAACTCTTGCTCTGCTTATCTGGTTTGCAGCTCTTTGGTGACCTGATTGAAATCACTAGGCTGACAGGATTTTTTTTTTTTAGTTTATTTTGTGGATATGATTCCAAGGGTAGTGGCCTGACCGAGGGCATCAGGGAGGGATGACTTGGAGGCTGCATAAGTATGTATGGACGTTTGGGAGGTGGAGAGAAGAGTGCGTGTTCCTGAAGCATGCAGTTGCAGCCAGATGTCAAATCATTTGCTTGCCTTGTTGACCATTGTCCTTTTGCTAATTTCCAAGACAGTGTTGTTTTAGCATGGAAGGTATTATTTTTTGGATCCTGTTTCTTCAAAACCCTTTTTTTTCAAAATAGGCCTTTTCACAGTGGCGTAGGGTACTTTATCTTCCTTGCAATATAGATAAAGCAAGCACTGACCAGTTCAGAGGATGACTTAAGCTGCAATTTAACTTCCCTGATTTAATGGGTGCTGCTTGTATTTACTTTTATAACTGTATAAGAAACTTGGTTTTGGTTTTAGATAATATCTCTAGACTTCACAAGCTTCCCCTGTGGAAGAGAGAAAACTTTGGGCTCTGGTCCTCTGTATTCATATGGTGTGAGGTTAATTGTATAAGAACTGTAAAATATATTTGTGTAACCCTGCCAAGTTCATCATAATGACATAACCTATTTTTGAAGTGGCAGCTTAAAATTGTAAGCATGTTTCCAGGGGATGTGTAAAACATACTGACATGAACGATTGTTTTGAATTGCCTAGGAATGTTTTGTTTCAAAGGTGACACCTGATGTATGTGGTCCTAATTTTAAAATACTTTTCTATTGTTTTTAAGAGTGCTATCTAAAATTATTCTTAACATTAGGTTAGAATAAATAAATAAAATACTTGCTCAGTGTTCTCAGCTTGTTACCTCTAGATATAGCTGGTTTCTCTGAAGACTCATGTTCTTTGTAGGTTTTAGGCTGAACAACAAGGGAAACTTTAAAATTCATGTTCCAGAAAGCTTAGTCTGGTATGACAGTTAACAAAAATCTTATCTTTTAATCTTGCCCTCCTCAGAATGGTTTTTATGTTCCCTGTCATCCCTGTCTGTGTCTCCCCTCCCTGGTTCTCTGCCCTCCCACCCTTTTTTTTTTTCCTCATTGCTTTATGTTGAATTGAAGGTCAACTAAGAAACTTGGGGTTGTTTTTTTGCAGAATGGTTCTGCTTAGTATTGCTTGACTAGCAAAAATGGAACTTTACTGAGCACTTAATGCAGGAAAAATTCTAGCACCCTGTTCAAGGTTCAAGATCTTCCTGTTGTATCAGGGTAAGAGGATCTGGATTGTCTTTGACTTCATATAGATAAGTATAGCTAAAGTTGGAAATTCCATCTTTGGTACTTCTGACTTTTAGAAATTATATTGCTGTGGTGATGGACTGGGGAGATAACACATTAAGAAATAGGTAGCAATTAATTAAATATACCCTAGCTAACATAATGAATGAAATGTATGGTTCCTAAAGGTATCTTCTGAATTTTTTTTTTAATTCACCGTGGCAAGAGAATTTCATAGTGATTTTCACTTGTTAACTTCATAGCAGTGTGGTTCACTGACTTGGCACTCTGCTATTTAATGATGACTCTTGTTTATCTGGGTCATCTTAAATGTATTTTGAGAGTATTCTTTTGAAATGTTCTGGATGGAAATGTGGGAATTATGTTTTTGACGTACTTGCATCAGCTGCTGGGCAAAGCCAAATTAAATGTCTCACAGTAGAAATGCTTTAATGCATTAACTGGGTGGTGACTCTAGGCACATACAATACTTCACAAATGGAAGAAGTTGGCTGAAATACTTCGCTTGTCATATAGCACATGTCTCTAATTAGAGTGGTTTTGTGCACGAGTTCTAGTGGGGTAGCTAATTTAGTTTAAATGGAAATACTGTATGGTAATTGGCTGTATGTAATCCTTGCCAACTGGTTTATGTCCAGCTTCTTAGATTCTTGTTGGTTTGTCTGCTCTCTGGCTGGATCACAGCTGATCTCCTATAAATTACTTATTTTCCAGTTTTGTCCTTGACACATTTCTAGCAAAAATAGGGAATTCAAAAGAATAGAGAAAAATTAGTTTGTTGCTCTTTTGCAACTGAAGCAAACTCAAGTGTTTTATATTTGGAACATGGAAGCAAAGCTAACATCTATGCTGTGGCTTCTTCCATGAAGTGTCAAGATATTTTATTTTCAGTTTTATTGGCTCACTGCTGCATTGTGACCTTTGATTTGTTCTACAAAAAAACATGTTTTGGCTGTGTAAGTGTATTCTAGTCACTTAGATTTCCTAGGAAATTAGTATTTGTGTATTAATAAAATTATCTTTTTTAAAAGCTAGGATTTTTAGTAAAGATTTTAGAATGTTAAATGGTACTTAGCTTTGTTTTAGAATAGACAAAACAGAAGGATTGGGTGATACGTAAGTTATAATGATTCCCAGTGTAAAGGAAAAAAATTGTAAATATTTTTTACTTTTTCGTATTCATCTGCAGTTAGCTATAGTTCTGTTTTGCTGAGGGTCATCCATGCCTTAAGAAAAACATATATGTAGGATATCTTTTTGCAGATTTCTATTATTCTACTCCGTGTTAAAAATGTTGATGCTGAAAAAAGTGTTGAGATGACTTTTATTTTATAGTTGTGTGATTATTTTATTAAATGACCAGAACATAAGATTTTGGTTGCTACATCTGGAAACCAGAGTGTTTAAAACTTTTTTTTTTCCCCCCCTCTAGATTTTCAATTGAATTCTCATCTATCAACACTGGCAAATATTCACAAGATTTACCACACCCTCAATAGGCTGGTAATGACTTGCCATTTTCTCTTAGTGGAATAATTAAGGCTTTAGTCCAGAATATTTTGTGATTGAAATCATGAAGTGATTATACTTCTAAAAATTATTATTGGCTTTTTGTATGAAAGGCTGTTGGTTTTGAATTAGTGAAGAGATAAGCAGTATTAGTAAAAGGTGAAAGATTATACTCCAGGGGTTGGAGTGGAGTTTGAACACTGTCTACTGCAATGCTGAATTTAGATGTTGTGTCCATACAAGCAGCTTTTTTAAATATGTCAAATAATGGTAATCGTAATAGTTATCCAGTTTCTTAAGAGTTCTTGTGGAAAACATATTGAATATGCACGCTGTCCTATTACACCTGTGGACAAAGTGGAACAAGATTTTTTTGGAAACTACTACTGCTTTTTTGCTGTGTTGTTACATTTGTTTTATTGCAACTGTAGCTGGAAATGATGATATGGCTTCTATGTGTATGCTGCAAATTTAGTGGAAAAGACCCCGCCTGCAAAAGCGCTTCCAAGATTTCAGTTCATTTTTAATCAGTTTTCTTTAGAACATGTATGTGTGTTTATCCTTAAGCAAAGCCATTTCTGTGCTCATTGGTAAATTCAGTCTTTGTAATGCTGCATTTATTAGTGGAATTGTTTAATACAATTATGCAAAATTCTCCATCCAACGTATAATTATTTCCATTCTTGAAACAGTTTGATATGTTTTTGATTGGAGAAAAAGAAAAATATTTTTTACGGTAAAAGATTATCCTTGAACTTTTTAGATATTTTTGCAAGGGTAACTTTTTAGATAGATAGGAGCTGAAAACACAAAGACTCTACAGTCTTAGATGATTAAGTAATTAAGATGAATGTTGATGTCAAATAAAGGTTAAAAACAGTACTGAAGAATGAAGATCACCATCTTGTTTAACTGTATCATTCCTGTTCTCTTGCAGAATCTGACAGAGGACGTTGGTCAAGACGATCACCAGACAGGTATTTATTAGGGATGAGTAGAAATAGATTGAAACAATTTAAACACACTTTATCAAAGGAGTTTCTCTAACATAACTCAAAATTATATTTTAGAAGGCTAAAGGAGTTTTAGTTAACAAGTTCCAGGATTTCTTAAAGTTTTCTTCAAAGTGGATGTTTGTGCTTGTAATTTATCCAATTATGAAGAACTTGCGCAGGTTTCAGCAGTATCTGTCATTTTACTATTTCTTAGTTTAGAAGACCATGAAATCTTTCTCTTGCTCCTTGGGCTCTCAACCCATTAGACTGGCAGAATATCCATCTTCTTACTGAGTTTTGACTCTTGAAAGAGCATTAGTGAGAACCGAGCAGAAGCAAGACCTCTTGTGGCTGTTGTGATGCCTGTGACCAAGTTTAAATGCTGTGCTCCAAACAAACAGCTTTTTTCTTGAGTGGTTTTGGTGCAGGTTATTCCTGTTTATTATGCAGATTTTCAGTCAGTGTCTAAGGGCTAGCTATTAGTCCAGATCTCTTTTTTGTTCAGTAAAATGTCACCATTTTTTGAGGCCTTCATTTCAGGTGCCTGATACTAGCTTGCTGCCATTCTTGATTTCTCAGCATTTGAGCTTTGTGACTTGATGTCATCCAAGAGTTGTTGCCTTCTTTTGCGCTTGTTACTTATGATCTGGCACTTTTCCTTGGTTTCTTTTTCTTCCTTCCTTTCTGTGTTTCAGGCATGGTACCTGAGAAGGAAGGAAAATAACTTACTGGCTTCAATCCCTGATCATTCAGCAGAACTGTCCTTTAAAACTGATCATATCTGACTCAAAGCTTTTTACTGTCCTGGGGTGCTGGGTATGTGGTGCTGATACTACCTTGAGCTTTTAAGAAAGCGGAGAGAGCTGTCAGCTCCTCCTGGAAATTTCTGGGACACACTTAGAAATCTAGCACGCTTATAGCCTAGAGCAATGACAAGAGATGCATGTAACTGCATTGTTCGGGATCAGGCAGAGCTCACTTAGAGATTATGTGCGCTCCTCTATACTGTGGCAGGTGACTTTGTTTCATAGTTAAACTCTTACCCTAGCCACAATAGACTTCTTTGAAATATTTTCCTGCAGTGTGATTAGTGATTTGATACTTGAAATTAGCTCATCACTTAAATGAAAAACCTCTCCAAAAGAGGTTGTGGCAGGTGGTTCAAGACTGTCAGAGATTTTAGTGTCCTTATTTTAGAACTGATGCCCTCTCCCATCTCCTGATGGAGACTTGGAATTTTCCTCTTTGTGATCTGGGTGCTCAAACTAAACACAGATAAATGCTGATTTCATGTGTGAAAATGCATTCTCTAATCTTAGTTTACTCTTGATCAGAAAAATCTGTTGTCAGGCATTCTGCCACTAATCAATCAATAAGTGTCAATGTGCTTCAGTTATTTGGAATTTGTCTTACCTCTTGCCTAGCATTTCTGTCATAAAGTATTAGAAGTTAGCCTTGGACCTCTCATTATCTCTGTTAGAAGGTGCTTGAGCATTTTACAGTTTTATACTGACACTGATGGTGATCCTTTTGCTGCACTATGTTGTTTGAATTAAGCTGTTTTGAAAGCTTAAACATGCCCATTGAATGAGTTGAGGCACAAAAATCCCAGTAACCAGTGTAATTTTCTACAATAGTTATAAAAGAACCTTTCAAAACAGAGACAAATATGAAATGATATTAATAATGGCAGGTTCCTTCCTCATCTTCAGATTTTTTTGCAGTATTTCTTATGCCTCTACCCTATCTTATGTGTCCTTGTAGAAAGAGATGAAACTCCAATGTTTACATAAGTTCCAGGTGTGATTAGTTGAAAAGTGTGTTCAGTTTTCCTCATATGAGGACTAATACACATGTAAGGAGCTGTTCTGGCCTTTTTGAATGTAGTACAGTGATGTCTCCTGCTTCTGTTTTGTATGAGACTTGACACTTCTGAAACATCTTATTTGGAGAGACTTACATAAATCTGTAAAGAATTACTTTTGCAAATAGTTTTATTTTGATGTGCCTGAACTTTTGGAACTTAGGTTTCCCAGTAGGAAGTTGTCAAGACCTATTAATTTTGTTACACAATTTATAAAACTGCATAAATGCTGTGAATTTGAGATTCTGTGTCTTGAAGTCATTTGAAAGTCAGATTAATAACTGTCTCAAAAGATTTTTTGAGTGTTACCAAACTCGTATAATTTTTTTATATATTTTTATATTATTTTTTAGCATCCTGAGTCTTTTGGACCAGGCCTTATTCTTGAGGATTGCTATTTGTTTTCTGACATAATTATTTTGGCTATTGTTATGACATTGTGGGCCTCGCTTTTGGGAAGACTTAATAAATGCATATCTGAATTTGGTTGCAATTTCTAAAAGCTGTTTTAAAAATCTGAGGTTTAGGTTAATACTTATTTATAATTAGTTAATTTACAGGTAAATTATTAGTAATTTAAATTATTTAGTAATTTATAAGTATATTACTAGTGCATAATTTATAAATTGTTTCTAATTTATTATGCATTTAAAGCTAATTACAAATGCATTACATGTATTTCAAAGCAGTTGTTTCTGAGCTAACAGTAAATGTATTGGACATCTAAATAACCTTAAGCAAATTGTATCTTTTTTGAGTATTAGCCAGATTTCCTTTCTGGAACCAGGCTTTAAGCATATAAGAACTAGAGGGAAGTGGTAGTTTCAAGATTTGTTTAGTAATTTGAGAGCTAGGAAGGACCTTGCTTCAAACTTCTGGTCACCTATAATTGCAGTCTCATGTGCTAGCCTTTAGTCTGCATCTATATATATAAAATACGAACAATAAGGTAGACTTCAAGTGCGTCATGGGCTTTTTGATCTGTTTGTAGGTGTAAGAACAGCAGGCATTCAGATTTGAACTGGAAACAACAGTTGTTTTTATGTCATAATTACAAATACAGCAACTTGTTAATAGCTTAAAGTAATGATTTGGTTATATTGTGACTTACCTATCCAGACTAAAAAGTCTTTAAAAGTACACTTCCTGTTGTCACCTGGCTTGTTGAAAAGAGTGGAATCATATCTTCAACAAAAACAAGGTTTCATTGCTATTCTTGAAGCTTCAGGATGGGGGAGAAATTACTTTTGCCTCAGCTTTTTTTTTTTGTTGTTGTATTAAAGAAACCCCTCTTGAGTCCAAAGCAATTCTGTAGTGTGAAATTCAAGATAGAGATGACAAACTTTCCTTTTACAAGAGGATTGCAAGCTGTTTGATATTTTGATGAGTATCTTAGTCTTCTCAGTCTTGTATCTGAATACTGATGATTGTTAACTGTGCTTGTTGTGGTCTCATTGCATCATTAAGCAAGCAGCTATATCTTCCCAATTGCTTCAGAATTCACAGTTTCTAATTATTTTCCCTTTGAAACATCCTTCTACTGAAGCATCAGAAGAGCAGGATTATTCACAGGCATTATCTAGAGAGAAGGTGAAAATTACATGCCTGTAAATCTTTTTTTCAGGGACACAGCTTGTAGAGTTCTTCTTTATTGACCTCTTTTATTTGTTTGTTTTTTATTTCTTTTTTGTTGGTTCTGGCTTTACTGCTATTCTAGGAGTGTTCTTCCCTTGTGGGTTTTATCTTGCATATTGTTTTAAATTTCTTAGGGTGAATTTTAGCTCTTGAGTTGATACTTCCCTTTGGAAGCTTTGTCTCCTGCAAGTTTGGAAGTACTGAATAGGACATTTGGCAAACAACATTTATACTCAGCAGGCCTTTGGCTGGTGACGGCCTATTCTGCAGCCATTTGGAAGCTCTACCTTGCAAATGCTAGCTTCAAGTGTCAGAAAACCAGAATTAGCAGTGTTCTGCCAGTCTTGGGTTGAGACCCAGGAGTGAGAAACTTTGAAGATAATCACATCAGAGAAGCTGCACTTGGTAAGTAAAATTCTTGTAAAACTTTGCATGAAGTGAGAGGCAGCTGCATGTTCATTTGCAGATGGTCAGACCTTTGGGAGGTGAAATTATTTGTGAAAGGTTTGACCTGGAAATTACATTCATAATTAGAAAGCTCTGTGTAGGAAGGGTTAATATTACTGCTACTTAGTGAGCCAGACTGTAAAATAAGAAATCGCAAAAGTCCAAACCAAACTGATAATTTTTAGCCTTTTATGAAAATGAAAGATTGAAAGTTAAACCAGCAGAATATTTGAGTTTATTACAGAGAAATTACATCTGTCCTTCAAATTTAATACACTGATTTTCATAACAAAAGGAAAAAGTTCTAAAGTAACATTCTTATACTGTGTTTTTTAGTAGTTTAGAGACTCAGTAGTTAAAGCATAGTGAAGACTTGGTGCAAACCTCTGTTATTAAGATGTTAAATCTCTGAAGAACATACAATGTGTTTGTCCACCTGGTGTCTGTGTGCTGTCAGTGCATGAGGATGGTGTACATGTGCATTTAATAGCCACCTGCCAGTTTCTGAGCTGTCTCTTTTCTTCCCTTGTCTGTCAGTTTGAGAGCTGCAACTATATACATTCAAACCAAGAAAGGGCACAAGTTTTTCATAGGAGTCATTGGAGAAATTGGGTTACAGTGAATTCTGTTACCAGTTTAAGGCTTTAAAACAAGTTCACAGATCTTCCTGAAAATACAGTTTAATGAGGAAAGGATTCCAAGCAGGAATTCTTGGGTTAAAGTCTTTGGTTTGTATGGTGTTGCAGGTCTGACAAAATGATTTCCCTGTCCTATAACTCTTTTATTTTACTTCTATTTATTTTATTTCCATCTTTTGCTGTGCTTCTCTTTTCACAATCAAATGACCAGTAAACTGCACAAATCTGGGGTGGGGGATGGTTTTTCTTGCATTCTACCAGCATCCAATGCCTGTGGCCATCACAAATGGATTTTAATTTTTTTTAACAGAAAGGCATTTAAAAACAATCCATTTGCTCTTAAAGGAATGAGATAGCTACACGTTCTACTCAAGTACATACATATTTTCCAAAATAAGGTGGTCACTAGCACATGTTTTCATTTATTAAGTTCAGTGTGTGTCTTGAGTCTGTTGGCTGTTTCTAGCCATCTCTTAAGTTCTGCTGTCACCCTGAGTGTTTTTAGTTTGTGTAGGTGTTAAAGAAACTTACTGGCAGAGTCTTTAGAAATTTAATGTAAAAAGCGATAAATTATCACACTTTTAATAACTTATGGGAATACAGTTTTCCAGTATCGTTAATTTGCAGTCATCATCAGATGGAACAAATGACATTCAGCAGGTTATGTCCCATAGTTTGTTTAATCTGTAATAAAATGCATTGGATGTATTGTGATCTTTTTGTGGTCTCTGGCTTACCTGTTTCAAATATATTGTTGAGAAGAAAACAAATATTGTTAATTTTTTACTTTGTAATGCATTCTGGACAGTGCTTCTAGAAGTACGTTTTTCTGACACAATCATTACGATTTTTTCTTGTGATAATAGCTTATGGACTGTAATACTTGGAATTTTTTTTCATAACTAGTTAATCTGTCATTTGAATTTACAATACTTTTAAAATTCTGTTTCTAAAAGACATTGTAGGTACAGCCATGCTTTCCTGGGAGAATGCTGGGGAGGGAGCTTCAGGGCCCCTGAAAAAGAAAGGAATACATAGGAAACGTTTTTGAATTGGAAAGAGTATTTCTTGAACTAGAGAAATTAATTTTCTTCTTATATAAAGATAAAACCAAAGAAGTCATACTTAGTACAAAACTTTATTAGTTAAAAATCAAATGAGTTCATTGTGATGTAAAAACTGGTTTGAACATCTTGCCTAAAAACCCGTACTTTCTAATGTGTAAGAGTTTCAGTGCATGTTTAAAATGACATACATGTAGCAAAGCCTGTGAGGCTCTAAGGTTCCTTACACGTGTTTCTCCTATAACAGGAGAGAGCCTTTCAAAGATACGAAGAATAGGTAAGCAAAAGATTGCCGTTAGTATTTGTTGGGAATTGAGCCTCTGGTTTCGGTCTGCTCCCTTGGTGTCAAGAAGGAGTCACAGTTTTATTGCTTGCTTCTGTGCTAAGATTTAAGATAAAAGATCTTGTGGACATCATGATAAAGCATAGGTAAACTTGGATGCTGTTGTAGCAAAGAGAAGGATAGCTCAGTCATGTTGGAGTTCTTAATATTTTCTTCTAAGTTTCTTTGACATCACTTTGTGTCTGGATTTTTGTACCTCACCTCTCTTTCTTTTCTTTTAAAATTCTCTCCATAACACTTAGAGCTACACTTAGAGCTTTGATAGCTCTTTGAGCTGCTCTTACACACACCTTTCTCAGGTGTCAGTGTGGTCTTCAGTATGTGAAAGTAGGACAAAGTTTTGCCTGGAGTGTTAGCCTGCTGTTTTCATGAGAGCAAAAGCAATTGAATGACTTGCTGCGGTCAAAAGGTCTGGTCCTGTGCTCTTTCTTGTGCTAATGCACAGAAAGTTGTTATTCTTTTTTTCTTGGGTTAATTATCTACAGGTTTGGATTGACACACTGAAGAGATACCAGAGACATAGGTGTATGTAGCTGAGAGAAGGGGATGGAAAGACTGCCACTTGATTGGCATCAGTGTCTTGAATTGGTTGTTTCCTACCTGGGGACCCTCGGTCTTTGAAAACTATCCAGTGCAAATGATAAGGCAGCCACGTGGTTTTATTTTTCCCCCTAGTGGTTGCTGAATGTCTCTTCCTCTCCCTGCAAAACAAACAAACAAAAAAATCCTGAAACACTTGAAAAAAAAACAAACTCACCAAAGAACAAACAAACAAAACCTTTCCTACCTCTTGCTCTCTGTATCACAAAAAGCTTGGGGCTTGAAAAGGAAAGACTTCTGTTTTCTAGAGGTAGGTGCTCGACTTTCTGAGTCACATCTGTATTTCAAAAGGTAATGATCAACTCCTAGAAATTCTGATTTGAATAAATGACTAAAAATAAAGATGAGTTTTTGAGGACTTAAATACTTCTTCAGGATAGTTTCAGTTCTTGATTGCTGTTAGACTAGTGCTGCTGTTCATTTTGATATAGTACTTTTGACCTTAATGGAAATCTGGTCACAGAATACCATGTAAAGTGAGATGGACTTTGCTATTGAAAGGAGACGGTTTCTTTTGTATTTTTGATATCCACTAACTTCCTCCCTTCCCCTTGTAATAAGCCTATTAGTGGACACAGTTTAACTGGTCTGCAACAGTTTCATTTCTTTGTGCTGGTCTTTTTAATTCCCTCTGTAGGAAGTCTCCGGTCTTGCAGTTCATCAGACTGCTTTAGTAAAGTGATGCCTCCAAGGAAAAAGAGGAGACCTGCAGCAGGAGATGATTTATCTGCTAAGAAAAGTAGACATGATGGGTACGTCATCTTACCATGAGCTAAGACTACTGGAATATCTAAAGTTGAATAGCTGATATGATCGTGTTTTGAAATACTAACGGAAATGGTATTGAAATTTGCTTGGTTTCTCAATGCGGAACCATAGCTGGTGATCAAACTGGGGGGTACTGATAAGCATGTATAGGTTCATAGGCAACTTATCCTTGCTCTAGTTGCCAGCTGTCAAAATACAAACTTGTATGTTCAAAACCAAGTAGAAAATATTTGCCATATACATGCTTAAGATCTGGATTGGGCATTCTCAATCTCTAGCCTCTCAAAAAAGTCTTTCCCTGTCATGTTATGATTTGATAAAGATCCTGCAAAGGAAAGATGAAAATTGCCCAGGTAAGGTGATAGCCAGTGGGGCAGTAGTGATTGAGGTCGTGCTGCTCAGCTTCCCACCAGACAACAGAAACCAAGTGGGTTATAATTGGGTGCATGAGCAGTGTATTCTTTTGACATAGGTGTTGGGTAGCTGAGGCTTCTGTAAGTGTTGGATTTCCAGTATGTGGAGTATGTTCAGTCAGTGTCAGTCATGCAGAAACCACTGAATATGCTCCTTGTGTGCAAGATAGTTGCTATTTATGTGCACTGAATTCAGAACTTGTGGAAGTACAGGACTGTGGACTCCTGCATGATAGGTGCAGGACTGTCCTGATGTTGAAAAGTGGTGTATACAGCAAGAAAGTTTGGTTGCCACTGCATCAGTCAATGCAATTTGAGCTCTATCACATTCATGTATTACTGGAGACTCAGAAAACACATGCTTCCATAGCAAGTACCTTCGGGGAGGTAAAAAGATGCATTTTTCTCCTAATTGTCAGCCTAAAATCAGGCTTCTCCAGCATGAGTAAGAAAAATCGTGGTAGCCAAATTAAGCCTCTGGTTATGCCCCTATAACTCCATTGTGTTTAATAGAGTTGCACAATTTTAACTGCACTGAAATTTGTCAAATGATCTGTTGATGCAGAAGAAAGATTTCAACTCCTTTTCATTGCTTTATAACAGTAGCTAGAACAAAATTAAGCAGTTCATGTTCTTAATATTTTTCGTTGCTTTTCAGAAATAGTAAAATATAAAAGCTAAATAGTTGATAAAGCATGTTGCAGCTTATTCAAAGGTATGCATACAATATGTAAGTGATATGAAGACAGCATATTTCTACAATATAAGTAGAGAAGTTCACAAAAATGAACTTTACCTACCTTAGCCAAGACATTGATGGTAGAAAAAGAGCACTTTAGAAAATAGACTTGTCTGTAAGAGATACTGATTTGTGGAATTATATAAGAAAATTATAAAAACCAGATTTCTTGCTCTATCAGTAGTAACTATTTATTAGTTTTTTAAAGCTTGTTGAAAGCATAATTTGAAGGGGTTTTTTTGTATCTGCCATTCAGTTTGTAACTAAGGATCTAGTCTTCATTCTACTACCATGTAAGGCTTTATGAAAAGGAAGACCTCAGCCTGCTTTTGAATGGAAGGTGAAGCCAGATCTACTAGTCAAGGGCCACAGGGGAATATCCTTCTCTAATGTGGTTCCAATTTTTATCTGACTTCCTTCTTCTACAGGTTTTTGGGCTTTCTTTGCTTTCCAGTATATACGTTTCTTTTGTTTTAGTCTTGAAGAAAACAGTTTTTATTTCAGTGTGACTGGCAATATGAAATTATTTGGTGGGCATTCAGACCAGTTTTGAAGAACTGTTTTCTCTCAAGGAAGGATTTATTCCCCTGTAACTTCTGTGCACAGGTTAGACAAAGAGCAAGCTGTTTCCTACTTCTGTGCTTGTTTTGTCAGGTGAAGTTCATGCCTGTTACATTTTGGTCTTTGGATAAGACATCTTAATTTGTCAAGCAGAAATCAATCTGAATTCAGAAAACCACAGCAGTGTGCTGTGGCAGACCTCATTATTTGCAGAGCTGTCTTTGCTTGCACTGTTTGTACAGAATGCTGTATACAATAAAAATAGCTGGATAGTGGAATAGCAGTTTATGGAATAAGGGATGTCTAGGCCCAATTCTTTACTATTGCTCCTTTTTTAGAGATAGACTTCCTAGAAGCTGCATACTAGTAACTCAGGATAAGTCTTCAAGGAACATTGGTCTGTCTGAATTTGGTATTAAGTGAAGAAAGGTAGCCAGTGTCTGAAAAACTGCAATGTGTCCTCTCTAGAAGAGACTGTATTTCCTTTCAGGGGTGATACATCATCTCAAATACTTAGTGGAATGATACAAGTTTTGTATGTTTCTTAGTTACAGTAGCATACTTGTAGGGTCAACATTAACAAATAAATTCAGTAATTGCAAGTCTCCTGTTTGTTCTCAGTGTAAAAAAATTAGGTAGGAGTCTTAAGATTTTTCAAAGGAGTGTCATCATTAATGGTGTTACCACAGCCGAGACTGAGTGGTGATGATTTCTCCTGGTTTGTCCATTAAAAAATAAAGGTATTTTTTTAATCCTTGCAACCTTTTGTTTGGCATTAATTTCAGTCTTCACTATTTGTGGTTCTTTCCTATAATCTCTTCAATTCTGATATTAATATTTTTGAGATATATATTATTATTTCCAGAAAGTTTTTTCAGCTGGACTCTATGCTGACAGAGAGGATGATTTCTTAAGACTCTTAAAGTCATAAACACATCTTATACCCTTAGTTCCAGGCTGTTAGGAATACAGCCTCATCTTGGAAGGATTCGTGGAATAATGACACTGGCAATTGAGGAAAAAGATTTATAGGAATAAATCTAGTTGTGAGTGAAATTATTTGGAAATGCTGATCTTGTGTATAGACTGATTATGGAAGATTCCAAACATATTCTTCAGCATCCTACCTTTGTGTAATAAGAATCTGAATTCTCTTAATTAATGGTCACAGTGCCACCTTGAACCATGCATGAATACAGCGTTTCTATAGGAGGGGATTTTTATACCAGATGATGTCTAATGAGAAGAACTTGGTGTTTTAATTTATGGAGCACAGTAAGGTTTGTCCTGACTTAAAGAATAGCTGTTGGAAGTAAATAGTTTAGCACATGCTAACCAGAACATAATGACTTGAAGACTTAATTTGTGTTTTCATCTCAGTATCACAGTCTTGATTTTATAGTACTTAAAACTGTCACATTATAGAGTATTCTCAAATTCGAATTAAAATTGTTTCCTGTACATTGCTCTTCCATCACTTTGTTAAGGGTCTTCAGAAGGGTAAGGCAAGATTGATGTAAAGGTACTTGCTAGATGAAACTATAGTCCTCAGTATCTAATTGTCTATGCTGTGTATCTGTTACACAATGTTTAGCCAAATATTGTCTTTTTCCCTAGGGAAAAATGAGCTATATAATGTAATGTCTAATGTAATGTTTTCTTTTTCTAACAGCCTGACTTAAAAAATAATTCTCCTTCTTACTCTGGAATCACACTGAGGGCAAAAATCATGTTAATGAATATTGTCACCTCAGAAGGATAAAAACTAGGAATATTTATCTGCTTCCCTGAAATTGATGTTTTCAAACAATTAGATCTAGAGTCTAATTTATTGTGGATGTGTGTAGGGACCACATAAAGGCCTATTAACATGAAAAATAGATTTTCTGTATTGAATAATAAGCTCCATACTCTCTAGTGAGAAAACACAATTTTTGAAAAAATTAACATGGGTTATACTACCCTTTGAGGCTTTCAAACCCTTTAGTATTGAGAGTTGGCTTGAGTTTTTTTTTCTGTTGTTTACTAACTGGCTTGGTCCTGCCCCATGCAAACATACCAGCTGTCATAGATGTCTAGATCTTTTTCCTTGAAGTAGGAATTTTCAAGTACAGACAAGTATAATTTTTCCTTTTTCTATAGCTTTTCAGTGAACTTCATGTAAACCAGGGATGTGACTATCAGCATGTGCATTGTTGCACATACTGCTCATTAAGTAAACCTGATGAAGTTCCAAACATTTATTTAATATTTTAGATGTGATTGTAAGTCTTGAATTATGGAGAGGTAAGACATATTCATTCATAAAACTTAACAGTTGAGTAAATTGGTCCTGAGGGTTACTTTAAACAGTCTTTGTCACACATTGCAAATTGTAAAACATCTCTTCCCCCACCCCTTAGTTTCTACTGCAGCTTATATAAAACTATTACTAGAGTCATTATTGTGAGTGAATAGATAAGGCTTTATTAAAATGCTTTCGTTGTGCTGCATTGATGAAAATTCTCAGCCAAAAATTTAAGTTCATTAATTACAATTATTGGAAGTAGTATGGGGCATCTTTTTCAATCCATAACTTGCATATTTCAAAATACAAGTAATCTGAAATCAGTTTATTATTCAGTATGAAGAGCAAATAAAATCAAGTAAAGGTTTTGAGTAAGTTCTGCTTGCATAAGAACAAAGCTTATGTCGATACATTTTTTAATGTTTTATTCAGTAAGCACTGTCCATCTGAAATGACCAGGCTGTAAATCCTCATGAGAGGTTACCCTTTTACTCACTGTAATAAACTGTAGCTTTTTTCCTTCTTAATTTCTTTTATTTTTTTTCCCTTCAACGAGCTGTTACCAGCTTCCACCATGAGGAGAGTGTTTTGTGTGACCTGAACTCCATGTTTTCACTGATCTTGGTCTGAGTATTCTGGAACTGCACAGCCCAGAGTTGCTGTGGTGGGAAGGGCGGTGGGTAGAGCTCTAGCAAATTCCAGTACAGCAGAAGCACGCTCAGAGCAGGAGTAGATAACCCAGCTTTGAAGATTTCAATAGGTTGAAGAGAATTACCCTTACCTTGTTCTTTTTTCCTGGGTGCAACCATGTACTCTTATGATGTCTTGTCTAGTCATCCCATAATAGCTAGATGGAATTTTTGTGCTTTTTGCTTTCCCACCAAATCAGTTAGGAAGGGAGGAAAATTATATGGAAAAGATATGGATGACCATTTATTTAAAGAAACATGAAACTCCTTAGACACTCAGTTTTAAATATTTTTTTTTGTTGTTGTTGATATGGACCTATAGCACTTCCACTTATAAACTACATTGTCTCATCTTTATTGCTTGTATATTGCAATTCTCTAGCTCATATGAACATTTAAAATACAAGTTTAAACATGAATGTTATGAATCAGCTATTACGCTGTGATGGAAATGCAAGCATCTTTGAGAAAATTATTTCATTTATATGTGGTTAAGTAACCAGTATCACTTTTATAAAATTTAGTCAGGTTATCTCTGTTGCTTTTTCCCTCCTGTCCCACATTCTTTCCTCTCTAGAGTTGGCAAAATGGCTTTTAGAAAGAGGTAATAAAAAGAAAAATGCTCTTTGCAGTGATATTTGTTACAATATAAAGAAATGTTTATGAAGTCTGCTGTCACTGTCCTGACACAGTGTCATGCTAAACTAATAAAAATTATTATATGAAGATTTTTCTGAGTTATTGTAGCTGTATGTGTGTTTCATCTGAGATGTAAATATATACTTTTTGCCCATAGGTAATGCTTTTTTCCCCCTTGCTGTTCTGCTGTGTAGCATGTCGTGGTTCAGAAATGAAAGGGTAATTCTAAATACAAGGGCTCGTAGTTTGCTATTGTCCACTAGTGACAGGTATAATATATACTCTGGGAAAAAGTTGTGCGTGCTCCTTTTTAAGTCTGATGATGGAGAAAATGCCTTTCAGCAATCCTGTTTCAGTGTCAGCATTCTCTGACAGTGGTACAAATTCTAGTACCAAAAGTACCATGTATATTCATTTGCCCTTCCTTTATGGAAACCCCTTTGGGATTTTTGCATCCCCCTATCCCACCCTCACCCCCCACCTTTGTTTTTTGTTTTTTTTTTTAAAAACCCTGAGCAGTGTGTTCTTTCATGTCTGGTGTGTGCCTGAAACAACTGCAGTTTCCTCTTACAGATCATCAATACAGAAACAAATTATCAAGAAGAATTTGGTTGGCATAATGGTTGTGCATCTCTTTGAAGGTACTGGCGCTGGTCATCTTGAGGAAGATGTGAGCCACTGAGGACTTGATGTTTGAAACTCGGATCTATTCAGTAGATGTTTGGTGCTTCCAAAGTATTGTCTGCCCTGTGCACTCTGGCAGTTTGTATTTCTCTGCATAGCAAGAGATGCTGTCCTTAGAACAAAGACAAGGCACATCCTCTTGCAGTTTGTACTGAGAAATTCCAAAGGCATGAGAAGTAGTCTAAGATACAAAATGGATGTCAGATGTGCCTGGCAGTTTTTCTCCTCTGTGCATACAATTCTTGAGACAGTCAGATCTGCATTAATGATTGTTCAGTGGACCTAGTCTTTGGACACACCTTTACCCCGTACTGCCATGTTGGACTTGCTGTGATAATTGAACCAAGTTGTTCTGGGCTATAATCTCAGATACTTTTCTATCTCTCTGTGCTCATCTTGCTTCACCAGACACTTCAGAGATTAGGAGTCTCTGGCTAGTAGGACTAGCTGGCTTGGCTAGACTGGGGTGAGGAACTCATTGAATGGAGTAAGCAGGGGAGAGAAGGGTCCATCATCATACATGAGAGATCACTAATAGCCGGTTGGCATTGGTGTTACTCATTTTTGTCATACTCTTCCCCACCCCCCAAAAAAGGGATCCTTGTGTTACAGAAGATGTAATCTATGTTGAGGCACCCAAAGCATTTGAGATTGGCCAGGTATTTTTGTTGCATGGTTTTATACTTCTGGCCATGCGTAGTCTGTTTTCATTACAAATGTGATACAGTGTCACCTGCACTTTTAATGAGTGTCTGGCTAATTAGCTTGTGGCAGAAACTGGGGTAGCTCAAGATTATATCCTTTCTGACTTTATTTTCTGAAGTTGTGAACTGACACAGGCTGGAAGATCTGTAATCAGTTCTAATTTCTCAAAAATTGAACTTCAGTGGTCAGATACTGAGCTTCTTGTAAAATCATATATTTGAGGCTAGAGCACTCTCATTGAAGTTACTTGACCGGATGTTGGGCACATTGACTTTATGAATATTGTTGTTTCCTGCAGTTCCTAAGCTATTACTGTAGCCTTAAACATAAAAAAAATAGCTTTCAGCCTCATATGAGTCGTCTGAAAACTTGTGATGCACAGATGAAGGGAATGTAATAAAAAAAGACTGTTTCCTCTGTTCTCGTTCACCATTCCTATTCCACACACTGCTGTCATTGATGTCTTGTTTCAGATTACAGTATTCAGCTCTGTCATTTGTAGATTATGATTTTTTTCTTAAATACGTGGATGACCTACAGCTCTCTCAATAAATAAATCTGTTTCTTGAGGGTATGTTTCAAATCTGCTGTTCACGTACTGACAGTTTAATGTCTTGATGAGTTACATAAACAAGCAGGGCAAGGCAATTGGTTATCATCCCTTTGTAAGAAAAAATATTAAGTTTTGTGAGGAATGTCTGTCTTTGGAACCACATTAGATTTGCATGTCCTTGGTCCCAGCAGTGCTCTTACACATTTGAATAAATAGAATAGAATAAAGATGTTTACTAGCTCCTGCTACTAGTTCCAACTTGATATTCTATTTAGTGTTTGTCATGTTTGTTTGTGACAAAAAGAGGGATAATTAATAATTAGGCTTCTGCCAAAGTGACAGAATGTCTCCTTTCTCTGTCTTAACGTATTTTTTTGATTCTGAATTCAGAATAGGCTAAAAATTATTGGATAGGTCTTTCATAATCACCATTCATTCTGCAACTATAAAAATGTTGTCAGATCTCTTAAAAGAAAATTGTTCCAACTTGGACTTACACCTTCTGGATTAACTCTTTACTTACTGGGCAGTGCTGTCAGCCTTTTCCTTTACAAATGCAGTAAAGCTTACACAAAGTAGGTAATTCAAATAGGAAAAAAAGTGGTTTCAAAATGCAAATGGGAAAAAACCCCATACTAAAATTGTTGGTATATTAATACGTGTTTGAGGTATGTATTGCTGATATTTCTATGCAGTGTTGCAGTTTGTTGCAGATCAGTGTTTCAGTCTAGTGTCAAGTTTTCTTTCAATCTTGAAATTTCTTAAGAGCCTCATTTATATTTATTTTCCAATTAGCAATTTATTATTTTGTTCTGACTAGTATTGCTTTTCTAGAGGTTAGCTGCATTAAAGGAACTATGACAATGACCATGAAATAGTTCTTTGAATTCCTGTCAGGATGATCTGTGTACTTCTGTACTTCTGGGTACAGTTCCTTTTAGCTAATACCTGAGTTAGATGGAGGGTAGTGAGTTCAGTGTACTCATAAGTCTGTGTCTTGTATATGTCTTTCTAGAAGGACAAAACTGATTAAATCAAGTCCAAATTAATTTCATCAAATTGTTTCAGAATTCTCCTTGGACCAAGTAGCCACTTCGTTGTCTTCCTCCAGCAGGGTGTGACATTGTAAGAGGAAGGTCTGCATGCTTGGAACACTTACAGAGCTATCTGCTTTAAACTAAGCCGTTTTTTTGTTGCTCTTTTCAACCTTTATGAGCCCAAGCCACTGCATAGTGGTGGAAATGGATCAGAGACTGCATATACAGCAATGGACAAGTACTTGGACTACTAAGTCTCTTTCCTCTAGCAGGCACAAGTGATATTGTCCCTGTTTCAGAAAAGTCTAAACAGCATAGAATAGCTCATCCACTTCTGCCATGCCTTCTGTGTTTTAGATATTAAATTTATTTCCTTAGTGTAGTTAAAATTCCTTACACTTCTTTCAAAGGAGAAAAGCATTACCCAGCTGGTAATCTCTGTGGGTTACCTTTTCAGATGACTCTTTACCTCACGATGAATGAAGTTCCTCGAGTTGTTGTCAGTGAGGATTTGGAACCTTTTGTCTGTAGTTCTTTTGTATTACCAACTTAACTGGCTTTAGAATAATATCAGTGTAGGTCATGTCTGTGTTGGCCTTTTTGCCTTTTATAGGACTTTTTGAGGTGGCAAAGAGTGCAGTTCTCTTTAGTTAGTAATTCAAAGTGCACAAAGTCTGTGTGCACCTAGAGGTAGGAGCTGTATTGGTTGTGACATGGAATTACTCTGGCCTTAGATCCACAGCCAGGTTGCAGCCCATTGGTTGATTGTGGTTAACTGATGGTCTAACGCGCAAGCCTTGAACTTACACAGAACAGTTTGGGGTTGAATTTGAACTAGCCTGTGTTTGTTGTAGGGGAAGGTCATGTACATGGATAACAATTATGCATCAGTTAGTTGTGACAGACTGAGCAAACACAGTATTTAGGGTCAGTGATTCTTACTCTGTTAAGCAGTGTTCCAAATGACTGGAGATGAGGACAGAATGTTGGGTGAACTGATTTATGAAAAGAAAAATGTTTCTGCTTACAGTGGTTATTAACTAAAAAGACTGCTTTTAAAAAAAGTTGATGAATTAATTACTTGTTTCTCTTTTTTCTAAGTATGTATAGAAAATATGATTCGACTAGAATAAAAGCAGAGGAAGAAGCTTTTTCAAGTAAGAGATGCTTAGAATGGTTCTATGAATACGCAGGTACGTGTGAAATTTAAATTTCCTACTAATAACAATTTAGTTTATATTGGAATATAAAAATTGCATTAACTGAGCTTTCCCAACTCTAAACTTTTTTGTAAAAGTTTTAAAGCAACTTTCCTTATATTCTGTGTAGCGTGAAGTGGAATAGTTTAAGGTGCAATTTTTTCTGTCTCTATTCTGTAAAAAGAATACAGAAGGTTGTAACTTTAAATGTTTTGGAGTATGTATACTGTTCAAATCTATAGTTAAAGCTGTACTTCTGTTGAAAATGTTGATATCTCTGGCTTTAGAAGTTATGTTATCTGCCATGTTAGTGCTGAACAGTACAGAATTATGTTTCAGGAGAAGTTGGGCATCTTTAATTAAAAAACCAAAAGGTCGTGGAGGTATTAACATTAGTTTTGTTCCTGCTGAATTTGCTTAACAGTGTTAAGCAAAGAAGTGAATAAATTCAAGTATCCCATAGCAGTTATGTCAGTTTTCCCTCACAAGGTGTAGGGAAGGTAGGCTGAATTATTTAAAATATTCTTGCCCTTGTGAGAGACTTTCTTCAGGCACATTACTTCTAGGATTGTTAATTATTATCTGTAGTCACAAAAGATGATCCTTTAATAGTGAAGGTGGTTGTGTTTGTTTTTCTTCACGTGTTTTTCTGAAAAGGAGAACTTGAAATATGGGGGAAAAAAGACCTAAAGGAAATGAAACAGATGTTTAACAAAGAAAATAACGTCACCTTGCAGTTTTCTGGTGCAGTCTTGGATAACATGGCTCACAGTTTGTTCTGTTTTGTCTGCTTCTTAAGCATAATGAAGAGTGACTTAATCTAATGTAATAAGTAATTTTTTTCTTCTAATAAAAATATATAAATAAAATTAAATACTTTGAGATCTCGCTTGTCTGTGGCAGTATGTGAGAGGAGATTCAAGCCAAATCTAATCTGTTAGTTTCTCTGCCTTTCTGACCAGCTTGATTTATTTTTTTACTCTAGCAACAGGCATGACTCATTTTTATCAAGACTTTCATGGAAAGAAAGGATGAAAGGAAGGCTGTATGTGAAAGAACTTTGGGGTTTCCATTGGATGCACACACCAAGATAAAACAGAGAAAAGTGGAGAGTACGATTCTGTTTACAGTATTGAGTAACATTCTAAAAATTGAATTTTCAAGGAATAATCTCTCTTGTGTTCTTGCTTCATAAGTCTTCTCCTTTATGTATGCAGACGGTTGACACTGCATTTGTTTTTTTCCCCTTGGTGTGTTCTTGCATTACAGAATGAGTCTTTTTAAAGACTATTATGTACACTCTGAGAACTGAGAGACTGTCACGAGAAGATGGGAAAAGATATAATTAAACCTGGTTATTTCTGGAATAGTAGGTCACCTAATAATAAAACACAGATTGATCTTCCCTTTATAAAGCCTCTTTTTCTTGCACATGTGATCTTTATATTGGTTGAAAGTAGGCATTTCAGCTTATAATGTTTGGGTTTTGTTTTTGTTTTTTTTTTTTTTTTCAAATGAGCCCTTTCAACATGAGTAAAAATTCTAACAAAATAGTTCAGATACTTAAAATGTACTTAAAAATAGAGTTGCACGGTACAATTCTTAATGCTGGTATAATTTTTTCAGGAGTATTGTAGAAGTTACAAATATCTTGATTTAAGAGCATGTTTTCTTAGTAGTGCATTTTAGTAGCATTTATATATTTTTTCTTTTATCATTCTTTTTTTCCTTTTAAGTATGCAAAGAAATAGATGTAATTTATATCTTCTTCCCTGCTGCAGTTACTATTATTCAGATAATGTGTGGCCATGGTATAGCAATACGAATAAAGGGGAGCATGCATTTTTTGGTTTGGGCTCTTTTTTCTAGATAACATTTTATAAAGATACTATATGAGACAATAAGGAATGAGATTTTTGCAATGACAGTGTCTTGTGTCCTGTATAGCTATACCTCAAATATTTATGTGATATGATGTTATGATAACAGCAGAGATTCAGGCTGACAAATTGGTTTCACTAACCATCATCCACTTATTTAAGTGTGGTAATATTATGTAGGTGTTCTGCTAGTCTTAAGTGCATTCATAAAAGTCTTATTGATTTACACTTCCAAGATTATCTCACTAATTATGAAGAATGAAAAGTTGTTGTACAGTTACCCTGTTTCCAAAGGTGAGATAAAGATTTAAGTGTATCCAAGTCTGATAGTAAGTGTGGAAATATTTTTTGCGTGTCAAAACAAACAGACTGTATGGAAGTTAGGTTGTACTCTGTGATTGCATTTCTCCTGTCACTAAAAGTCACCCTATTTTAATTTTTAGAGATAAGTAAAATGCATTTTATTTGCAGGCACTGATGACATTGTAGGGCCAGAAGGTATGGAGAAATTTTGTGAAGACATTGGAGTTGAACCAGAAAATGTGAGTTCAAAGTCCATTTAAAAGATTCTTAATCTGTTATACATGAGCCAGTCTTATAGCTCTTATTTTTCATCAAGAATTAAAAAATTAATTCATGCAAGAATTAAAAAATTCTTGCATTTTTAAATTCAAGAAATATAAACCAGGGAGTTTTGAAAACACATTTGAGAACAACTTGCCTTTATTTTAAACCCCAAACTATCAACCTGTAAAAACTCCATTTGTCTTTGCTGCTACCCCTTCTCTTTCACTTTACCACGACCACTTGCCCGCTCCCCCCCATCTCCCCCCAGAAAAAAGAAAGAATTAAGTGGGTGGGGGGGGAAGCTGATGGAAACAATGAGGTAACATTCAAGATTTAATATAGCAACTACAAAATAACAAGTAGTGTTTTCTTTAGATTTTCTAGGAGAGAGGGATTTCAGATATTGTGAGCTTTAGTGGCACTCCCATTATACCATTTCAAAACACAAATGAAAAATACATATAATTACATATATTTTATAAATTTTAAAAACGGATAGTTGTGCTTTTTACAGGCTTTTTCCTAGTGCTTAATTTTTGCTCTTTAAATGTATTTGCAAGTCCCATTTCACGCAGAATTCGTGAAGCATCATCTAAGTAAAATGAACGTTGTGGCCTTCAAAGATGTACTGGAAAAATTAAATGTAATTTGCCAATTTCAGTGTTCATTATTATTATAAATTTTGTGATTTATGCAGGCATTTGGGTATATAAGCCGGTATTCTGATTTCACATTAAAAACTGTGTAGAGCTCCCCTAACATTACCTAGTTAATGGCTGAGTTACAAATTTAAACAACTTGATTATTTTTTCTCTTCTAGTCTGGAGGGTCATTTGTCCTGCAAGTTTTTTTCATGTATTTGTCAAAAGTGTTTTCCTAAGTTCAAGAGTAAGATAATAATAGTATTACGGTATCACTTTTTCTAAATTCTTTTTTGCTTTGGTCTTCTGTGTGAGATGTGAAAAAGACTGTTTCCTTTTGGGCAGAACTGAAATATTTATGTATTGGCCTTTGTTTTGATGCATGTTAATGTTAGTTCACCTGGCTTTACTTAACATCTCCTTGAGTTGTGGAATCATTATTAGCTTTAGAATACTTGGATTTCACAGAGCTCATGGATTGCAACTGGTGTTTATCAAGATGAGAGTTTAACAAATATCAGATGTAACTTGTCAAATTGGTACTGAAATTTTTTAGTTGTTTTGGGAGACCTTTTCTGTAGCTTTTGCACCAGCTCATCTTCCTTACTGTATTATTGCTCACTAGATGATGGTGCAAGCTGCCTTTTAGTGCCTGCTGGTAACTCAGATGGATGTTCACTCTGTATATTTGTACTGTCACCTTCTTTTTGTTTGGATTATGTGCAGATTTTGCCCCTTCCAGGGTTTTTTTTGAAGTTCTAAAATAGTGTAGCAAATAGCTAAACTTCCCATTTATACAAGAAAAGCATTTGTAGCCTATTAAAAAGGGGTATTTTAAAAAAATGTGTGGATCTTTTTGTTAACTCTTTTCAGTCTCAGTTTTTTTTCCTCTTTCAAACAGGTAGTTATGCTTGTGCTAGCGTGGAAGTTGGATGCACAAAACATGGGCTACTTTACATTACAAGAGTGGTTGAAAGGAATGACATCACTGCAGTAAGTGCTTTGAAAATTCTCTTAAGTTTGTTACAGTAAACACAGTTTTTTAGAAAAAACACACTTCAATGTTTTGACTCAACACCTAAAGCAGAGAGCTCTGTAGACTAGAAGTCATACATTTTTGCTCTGATTTGTGGTGATATGGTTACTTGGAGACAACTTGAAACCTGACATTTGCACATTTAAATACAGTTGGATTAAAATGTCTGCAGTCTCAAGGAAACAGAAGTGTCATCAGATTCAATGCTGTTTCTGTTCCTAAGGACATCTCTCTTTGTCATTGGATGGGACTTAACTTTTAGATATTGGTATGTTGTTACAGGAGTGTAAGAAGCTAAATAATAGAAATACATTCTTCAACTCTGCATTGTTCTTTCTAAGAGTTGCTTTCTCCGGTTGAGAGCTTATCTTCATGCCATAATTAACAAAAATGTGGTTGAATAATCACGTGTTTCATAGAGAGTTGTAGAAAGAAAGAACTGTGTTTTGACTTATTTTCCAGAACAGAATCATTAAAATTATGTAGGAAGTCCTCTAGTTTCAGCAAGACTGTAGAAGAATTTTTTCACTGCTGTGGTTTACTGGTTGTTTGCCATGCTTGGACAAGCTCTTATTTTAATCTGTTGAAGAGTGCATTTTCTACAAAACCAGCCACATTTTTTATCAGAGTCCCAGTGTAAGACTTTGCTACTTTAAGTTTTTTGCAAACTGTGGGTCTAATAAGTCATCTTATGCAGACAAACTCATAAATGTGCCTCTCTACAGTGTGATGTGTTTTGAATAGGTTGATGGGGATATGTTAGACATTCTTTCCTAAAACATCAGACATCCATATAAGAATGCAGACTCTAAATTCACTTTGTGTTTGTCTTGTAGATGTGATACTACAGAAAAATTGAGAAATTCTCTGGATTACTTGAGATCTTTGTTAAATGAGCCTACCAATTTTAAACTAATTTATAGATACGCATTTGACTTTGCACGGGTAAGTACTGTGTGTCTGAAATAAAAAACTTTCATAAATAATAGTTGAAAGACTGTATGTTTCTCTTAAGGTAACACTCAAGGTAGCTTCTAACAAGTGGAACTATTGTGTTCTAAAATGTTATATGCAAGATGCCATAACTGGAAAAGTATATAGGATGTGTGGTGTTTAGTGGTTAAGTGATGTCTTGTTATGTCTCTTCTTCAAGCTATTTTATAATTTCAGGGAAATCATTTAGGCCCTATTCAGCTGCATATTGGAGCTTTCACTCCCCCTGGCTTTATAATTACTGTGGTTTTTCTTCTTACTGTTTGAATTTTGTGAAACAGGAAGACACTTCAGGTGTTTCAATAGGTGGTAAAATTGGCCTACATCATAAAAGCTGGATATGATATAAATACTGATTCAGAAGACTGTTGGAATGTCTTTAATAATGTTTTCAGTATTTATTAAATGACATCCTGATAGCAGTCTTCCTATTATAAAATATGTATTGATAAAATTGTACCTGTAATGGACTCCATAATAGACATGACTATTCCTACTTAAAGTTCTCTTACTGCTCTTTTTAATTTTCTGAATGAACATTTTGAAATAAAATTTGGCCATCCGTCTTGCTACCATGATGGGAGGTACAGAAGATTTAAAATAAAAAGGCAAAGCTGAAGTGCAGATTGCAGTGCAAAAAAACTAAACACATCAAGATAATTTGCAGCAAAAAAAGGAGTATAAGAAAAGTAAGAACTGATAGCAGCTCTGTCTGTCGTAAGCAACCCAGATTTTTGATATATCAGTGCTTTCTGCATGTCAGCATGCAGAGATTTGCAGTAGTTCACTTATAAACAAGGAAATGTAGAGCTGAATATGAAAAGAAGCATTATACTAGTTAGTATGAGAGGAAAAACAATCTCTATCAACTTCTTAATTCCTCCTTTGCTGTATGAAGATTTCTTCTACCAGTTTTGCTTAATGTAAAATGCAAAGGCATTACCAAAGAAGTACAAAATACTGATGAAATATTTGGCATAGAGAGCAAACCTGCACCAGCCGATGGCCTGTCAAAAGTAAGTGCAGAAACCTAAAAGGAGGATAGTGGGTGGGGTTTTTTCAAGAGGTACCAAACAGATGTGACAAACAGTGGTCTTGAAAAAATTTAAACATTGACACACAGATTCTGTGACTTCATTTGTGACAAAAAACCCCTGCAGATTATAGAACTTCAAGTCAAAGGCATATCAGCACGGGAATTACCAAAACAGTATTTGGTTAATGAGATCATTGAACTATGGGCTTGGGGGAAATCTATAGGAGAATGGCATCCAGTCAGAATATAAAAGAAAAGAATGCTGACAAAGGTGATATATGTATCTAGATGCAGCAAATGAATCTGTACGTAGTTTTTATCAGGATAATTGATAGAAAAAAGCTGATGGCTTTAGATTCAGAAGATTGCATAATTTCGGTCTTAATGATAATCCTTTCAGGGAAGTGCTCCTTGGCAAAAAACGCTTGTCTAAGCTTCTGAAGTTTTAAGAGAAATTTTTTGAAAGAGTTCGTTGGGGTTTGATAGTTAAAGTTAATTGGTGAATAAAAAAAGTCTCATCAAGGTTTCATGTGGAATGCACAATTTAAGACAGCATAGATTTGAGGAAATAATGTAAAACACTGTATATTAATAGTAAGCACAAATATGTTCTTTGTTCCATGTTTGCCCTTGTCTTCACTAAGTTTGAGAACATAGATGTGTGTATTTCTTGGCTTAAATGCGTCTTTTGTCTAAAATATTGGGGAAGAAAATCTCAGAGAGACTGTCTATAGTCAATGTAAAACAAATACTCAGATTTAATAGAGTTCTTTAATATATTCTTTCAACTGTATTCAAGTAAGAGAGTATAAGTGTTTGGAATGTGTGTTAAGAATGAAATTGGAGCATCTGTCATGTAGATGTGCTGTTAGGCATTTGGAAGTGGGTATAAAGGACTTATCTGAACAATTTGTTCTGAACAGTAGTCAGAATGGGAGAATGTAGAAACGTAACAATGTAAGGCATGTAAAAACAGCATGGTCTAAGTAAAGGCAATAGAGCCTGATTTCATTAATACTTGAGTCAGTGCATGGGAAGAATTTAGAGTATAAACAGTATGGAAAATAAAATGTATTCTCACAGCAGTATGATTTCTGCCTAAAAGTATTTGTGACAGAGGTGTAAATAGGCTTTGGAAAGAGAATTAGTTTTTAGAACTATTTGATGTTGGAAAGAAGTGAAAGATTTGTATCATACTAATATAAAAATGCCTTTGCAAGTTTGTTTTTCAGCTTTTTTACTAATTGAAAAGCTTTGTTCATCCTGGAATTTATTTATTTTACTCCCTCTTAGATTTAGTGCTCAGAATGTAAAAAAGCTTCCCATGTGTTCAAAGTTGCTGGCCTCCCCACTTTTCTTTCAAAACAAATATGCATTAAATTCTGTCTGCACAATTTAAGAATTGAGGAGTGTTTTGTATGAAATGAGCATAACTTTGTGGCTAGAGCATTTATTTTTTGTCTGAGAACTGGCATCTTGCTCTACCACATCCTTCTTGCATAATAAAGATAATTCAGTTTTGATTTGACCTTTTTTTTTAAAATTGTGTATTCTAGAATACATAAAACTGCACTTGTACGGGTGAGGCATAGTGCTCAATTTTCTTTGTCTTGTGTAGCTATCTGTCTTGTAATGTTCTGTCATCTGACACTCTCTGTATCCTGAATAGCTCTATATACATTGTGTCCTGCTGGACTACAAGCTGTCCATGCGCCAGCAGTGTGCTCTTGTGGCCAAGAAGGCCAGTGGAATTCTGGAGTGCATTAGGAAGAGCATTGCCAGGGGGTTGAGGGAGGTGATCCTGCTGCTCTACTCAGCCCTGGTGAGGCCACACATGGAGTACTGTGCCCAATTCTGGGCTCCTCAGGAGAGGGGGAGACATGGATCTCCTGGAGCAGGTCCAGCTGAGGGTGACAAAGAGGTAGTTAAGGGACTGGATCATCTCTCATGTGAAGAAAAGCTGAGGGAGTTAGGCCTGTTCAGCCTTGAGAAGAGATGGCTGAGAGGGGAACTTAGCAATGTATACAAGTATCTGAAGGGAAGGTGCCAAGAGGATGAAGCCAGGCTCTGGTCAGTGGTATCAAGCAATAGGACCAAGAGGTGGTGGGCAGAGACTGATGCACAGGAAGTTCCAGCTGAATGTGAAGAACTTCAGTACTGTGTGGGTGATTGAGCACTGGAATAGATTGTCCAGACAGTTTGTGGAGTCTCCCTCACTGGAGACATTCTAGAACCCTCTGGACACAATCCTATCCAATGTGCTCTGGGATAACCCTACTTGAGCGAGGAGGTTGAACCAAGTGACCCACTGTGGTCTCTTCTACTTAGCCATTCTGTGATTCTGTGTTATCCCTGGGTTTTTTGTAATTTAGACTTTGCAGTCATGAGTACATATAGAGAAATTAAGCTTCATGGTAGCTGATATGGAACTTTTTTTTTGCAATTTCATTAACTTTTGAATTTGTAGATCAATGCTATAACGGAGGCATAAAAGGATAGGGGTTTACATTCTGTCTCTTGCCAAATTTTTTTTAATTTCAAGACAACAAATGTAGATGGATAAACTACTTAAAATAACAAAATCTTACATGTGCATACGTTACTTTTGAGATGTGCAGAAGTTTTGTTATCAAATATAGTAATTTAGCCACTGTTTTAAATGTAACAAATCTCTACAGTACAGATGCTACTGCTTTTGCTTAGCAGAAACAAAAAAGAATCACCTAAGCCTTGATGTGCTACTGCTATTTAAACTGAAACGGGGACAGTTCCGAGAGGAGCCTTGATGTGCTAGTGTATCATGTTCTTGTCATTTGATAATTAAAGTGAATTTCATGCAATCAGAATAACAGAATAAAGATCCTCCTTGGATATAACACAAATAAAAATTACTCTTGCAGTGTTAAGCAGCTATGAAGTAGCACTGACTGTCTATTTACAGTCCATGTAGCTGTAATAATACCATAAAAATACATACAGCAATGCTATTTTAAGAGGTGTGTGGCTGAGCAGAGGCGTACATACAAATATGGGTGTGGATCTAATGACCATTGCTTTCTGGTGAGGTCTGAAGTCAGAAACGGGAGTGTATGCCTCATCTGCATTGGCAGGGATGTTTTCTTGGGAACACCTGTAGAAAGCAACATCTTTGTTTAGCAGGCCGTTAGGTATAAGGAAAGAAATTTTACTGGGAAGTTGTGTTTCATTAAAAAACACTGTTAGATGCTGCTATGTATTATTTTTTGTTACTTTATTTTATGTATGGAGGACCTGTGGGGGAAGTGAAAAATCCTGGAATCATGGTCTTTTTTCCTTTTTGACCTTTTCATGCAGGAAAAGGACCAGCGCAGCCTAGATATCAATACCGCCAAGTGTATGTTGGGCCTTCTTTTAGGAAAAACATGGTCTCTTTTTCCAGTATTTCATCAGTTTCTAGAGGTATGGAGTTGGAAACAGAATTACAGGGGTTTTTTAGTCTGTCTTTGATAGTTTCAATTAGCAGTAGAATGAATAGCTAAGAATTCTGTGTCACAATCTAGAATATAGTAACCACCAAAGCAGCACTTCTAACTTATTCTTTCCTTTATTCCTTTTTTCCTAAAGCCCTGTGCTGTTAATTTGTTTATTTAATGCAGGGCAGAGTATGGAAGGTCTTTGATTTGCTTTTGGACTTCATTTTATTGCTATATGTTTGCCCTCTAAAAGACGTCTTAATCAGAAACATGAATTATTCAACATTAGTTTGACTAATTGGTGGTTTTTTTAATCTTGTTTGGTTTTAGATGGCATACAGATTAAAATAATTATCATAAGGTTTAAATTTTCTGTAAGAAAATCTGAATTTGAGACAGTTGAAAATGTTTTAGTAACTTCTGTTTCTTGCCTCAAGCAGCAATCAAAATACAAAGTTATCAATAAGGACCAGTGGTGTAATGTTCTTGAATTCAGCAGAACAATTAACCTTGACCTCAGTAACTATGATGAAGACGGAGCCTGTAAGTACTACCATATGTTGATGCTCTAAAATAATTTATTTCTTTGAGCTTAATCATTCTGTGTCCTTTTAAAAAATTTTGTAAAATACAGTTATTTGATCTCTCTACAGGGCCAGTGTTGCTGGATGAGTTTGTGGAATGGTATAAAGGAAAACAGATGACATAGGAGTTTAACTATGCACAGCTACTCAAGATTCACTGTTACCACAGTTATGTCAACCATTAGCCATAAACTGCTATTTGTATCAAAGTGCATGCTGCTTTTCTTGCACTGCATCCCTTTGGCAGGGAACTTTTGATGTTTGCTATTTAACAAGCTAGCTATGCTTGCTGTTTAGCATTGTTCTCTTTGAAGGCTGCTTTGCATTTTGTATTTACACTACGAATTGGTGAACTTGCCAGCGTCTTCACTGTGATTATGTGTATATTGCTGTCTAAATTTTGTATATGTGTATAAAAAGAAAGGCGTCACCTAGGGATTATTTCTTCAGAAATGTATTGTAAAAATAATTTTGTGGCATATTTCTAGTCAACACTTACATGTCTGTTGAAAGTTTAGTTATTTTGTTTTCTTTCGGTCTCAAATGTAGCATTTCAGACTGCTTGGACATAGTTATGTGAAGAACTATTGTTGATTTCAGTGTTACTATTTGAGATGCCAATTTCTGAGAGAAGACATGCTGTGACTTTCTTCACCGGAATTCGCCAAACCTGACCTAATGCTTTATAGGAATGAAACATCCGTGTCTTAAAATATAAATATGCATATAAATATTAAAACACTGTAATAGTTGTACATGCCACAGATGATTTCCATTTGAAGAAAAAAGTACTGACTTTTTAATGTTAAAACTGCAGTAGTCATTACAGGTACAAGTGAACAAATTAAAGTACCTTTTAAAAATGGGTTTTAGACTTTTGTAAATTGCCTTTGGCATACTCCTTTTAAGTTTTGGTGTATCCAGAGTGTTTGGTCTAGGTTGTGATCTAGTGAAATTGAAAGTTCTAGCTGAAATTAGTGGTTTGGGTAATAAAGGATGCTTACTCCTAGCACATAGATAATAAAGATTGGGGGGATTTTTTCGTTTGTAACATTAGTCTTTCCAAGGGCCTCTAACTTCATGTTTCTAAGTAATTAAAAATATGATATCTGAAAAAAATAGGATCTTGAATTGTCAAAACATTACTTTTTCTTTCATGCTGGGAATTAAAGTTTCCTGGCAGAATGTCCATTGCAGGCAATGGGCATTTTAAACACCAGCATTAAATGACAGTACTTTTTAGTAGGGACCACTGCCTGTTTCACTCATTTCTTTATCTGTATAGAACAGTTCTAGTGATTATTTTGGGGAAAAATGAGTGAATGGAATGATGTTTAAGTTCTGTAATTTTGTCACATTGTCTTTGCCTTACCCTCCTTAATTAAGTAATGAGTGTTGATTTTTGTTAAATAGGTTCTTGAAGTATCCGGTGCTATTAAACTTTGATCTCTAAGGATTTATTAAAATGTTCCATATTGATTCACGGAGCATTTAACAACAAAGGGCCAGTGGATGTTTTGGAACAAAGAATAACATTACTTTTCTGTAGGAATATTTTACAAAGTATTAGCAGTTTTGTTATTTCCCTAGAATGCAATCCAAGGGAAGGAGACGAAAGCATTTTAGGTTGAATTTGACATTTTCATCTGTGTTGAAGGTTCTATTCTTGCCATCAAATCAGAAACAACTGTCATGAACTTGACTCCTCTCAGGATTAAGCCTAGTTTAGCAAAAGCACATTAGTTTGCTGCCCTGGACCTGGAGGTTGTAATTGTGGTGCTACACGTGGTCAGTTGTGTTTAGATCTGTTTGTTGTTGTCATTGGTTTTTCAAACTCAGCTGCCAAAGACAAAAATTGTTTGTGTCTGTGTATATTTGTATATACATAAATATACAATGTGTATGCATATACAAAACCTGGAGTTTCATGATGCGAAGAAGAAAATACTACCTTTCCCATGAAATAGTTTTGTTTGGATTTCCGTGACACTAAATAGCACTTTCTAAAGTTAGCGGTGGTAAAACATACACAGTCAGTGCTTTCTCATGGACTAATACACATAACCTTAATTCCATGTTTGATGCCAGTTTGCACAAGAAATAATTGAGTGGAGTGTGGTGTTTAATGTTTACAATAAGCCTCTTATGAAAACACATTTTATTAAGACTTCTGATGTAAATGTATATATTACCATAGTGTAACTGTAAGGAAGTATCAGTAGAGCTGCTGGTTTAGTTCTTAAAAGAATGAACTTAGAAGCAATATAACTTTTAACATTAGGATAATTTGTGATTGCCAAGATTTTAAGTGAAATAGTGTGATTACTCTTAAACATTAAGCTAGTTACTGACTCTAGAAAACTGATCAGCACAAATTGGCATGAATCCTAAAAAAAATACAGGTTTACATAAAAGATTTTGTATGTCACAAATAGTTGAGCTTCCAATAATGGAAGCAGGAGCCAAAGACACTTTTAAACTGTTACTGTCACAGGTATAGCTTTCATATAGCAGGGTCAACAGAAATCTGTTCAGCTCAACCAGATGCTTTTTTCCCAAGTTTTTGGTAATGTTCATCAGAATGCAAAATTTAATTGAAAGCAAAGAAAATGGGAAAACTCAGAAGGTACTCACGCTGTATAGGTAAACAAACCTGTTTTTTAATTTGGGTAAAAGTAATTGGGAGTGATGGAAAGGAAGGATGTGTTTGAAAGTGAATCAGATAGATGCTGCAGATTTTTTTCTTCCACTTGCAAACCAGGGTGAATCTGTAGCCTTCAGCAGGTTTATAAACATGCATCTTCATAAAGTAAACCACAGATTCAATTACAGCCAGTTGACAGCTTTACTGGAATTTATAGTGAACAAATGGGCTAAAATGGATCCATGTGGCTTGATGAGCTTCCCTTGTACTATTGATTCTGCTTGTTTTGGTATATATGCTGATAAGCAACATTCCTGATCCTGTATTTTGGAGAAGTTCCCTCTTATTTTTAAAGAATTGTGGAAACTTAACTAACCTACTCAACTAACCTTGCATTTAGTACAAGTGACTTTTTGGTTTATTATGCCATGAAATAGTTGATGGTTTTTTGTTTGTTTGTGGTTTGGTTTGAGATTTTTCTTTTGGTTGGTTGGTTTGTTTTTTCCCCCCTTTTGAAAAGTAATGTACAGAATATGCTGACTTCTTGGACAAGACACTGAGAGGTCATTCCTGAAGAGTGTCATGGGTCTTATGCTAATCTTTTTGGTGTACTGTTACTGTACTTCTAGCAGAAACTTGATCAATGTAAAATTCATTTTGGTATTTGAGAGATGTAAATTGGAAAGATGGTTAGTGAAAGGAGAACAGCATCCAGAGACTATAGCAGTTGGCATTATTTGATGGATGACAAACATTTGGAGCTATTTGGACTCGGTCTTAAGTATCTTTTTCAACCTAAATGATTCTGTTAATATTAATAACCGAAACATTCCCCAAAATGAATTTCCTTCTACAGCAAAGTGATATTAATTATTTAAAATATTGATATAATTCTATGTTACTGTTGTTTTTTCACTTTTTATCTTTCTCAAGGAAAGCAAACTGAAGAGCATGGAATTTATTGGAATCCTTTATGTAATTCAGTTTTCAGTTAAAGCCTCTTTAAAGTTGTCTTTAAGCTACAATTAGTTCTTAGATTATATTTGTGTAGGTTTTTCTCATATTGTAGAAGTTTCTTCCATTCTACCACAAACACATGCATTTTCTTTTGTCACAAATATGCTCACGCAATCAAAATTAGTTATAGCTTATTGCTACTTGGTTAATGTTCCCAAGGTAGTTTTTTGAAGGGCAAGAAATAGACTTCAGTTGTGTTAAGCTTTTCCCAGATTTCTGTTGACCCTTGGTCACAAGTCTAACAAATTGTTTGATACTCTTGGAATTCATATAGAGAGCTTTAAAGGTTAGCTTGTGCCCTGGTTTTAATTATAACTGCTAAAATACCTCTTTCTAGGCCTTATATTTTGTCCTTTCATATTGCTATAAAAGTGTATAGAATACATCCACAAACTAGTTTGTTTTCTGTAATTGAGACCAAAACTCAGCTTGGCATTTTTTTTGTTTGCTTTTATTTTTTAAATCCACCCCTCCCTGTGTGTGTGCGTGCGCATGTGTACATGTGTTGTCACAAAATAGTACCTACTGATACTGCTGTTGCAGGAACAGCAGTTAACCTGTAACTGTGAATGCTTTACGTCTTAGCTATTCAGGTACTATATAAATGAGATGTGCTAAACTCCTGTGACTCATGATCTGACGAAAATACTATTATGCCACTTAACATGAGTTCATCTGATTGATTTTTTAGGTCCTTTGCTGGTGTTGATGTAAAATGGCATCCCACAAATAAACAGTATTTGTGTTGGTTTCAGCAACTGACTTCAGATTTTTCTGTGGTTTGTACTTCAGAAATTCTCATATCTGAACATGCATCACATCAGTGGGCAGCCTTTATCCTTTATGAACTTGCATCTAGGATCTTGTCACTTATTTCTAATAGCAGAGCAAATTAGTATTTAAAACTGTTGGGAAAAGGCATGTGTTTCAAAAAGGTCATGTTTCAAATAGGGTGTGTGAGTATAAAATGGTACTGTAATACAAAAGTTTTCAAAAAAACCAGTCAATTTGAGCAGGAATGTCTCAAGGTGAAATTCTACAAGAAGCATGATGATCATTACCCACTCATCTTGACGCAGGCTTTCGATCCATGAAGGCTTCATAGAAAGGCTGTTGATGTATGGACTGGATGAGCAGAAGGTAGACCGAAAACTGAAAACTGTAGAACCCAGGGGGTGGTGGTCTGCAGAGCAAAGTCTAGTTGGAAGCCACTCACTAACCCTGTGTCCAGGGGTCAGTACTGGGTCCAGCCCTGTTCAACATCTTCATTTCTGACATGGATGATGGGGCAGAGTGTACCCTCAGTAGGTTTGCTGATGACACCAAACTGGAAGTAAAGGATGGTAAGCCACAGAGTCATACTGCCATCCAGAGGGACTTCAGCAGGCTGGAGAAATGGATGGACAGTAACTTCATGAACTTCAACCAGGACAAATGCAAAGTCCTGCAGCTGGAGAGGAACAACCCCCTACAGCAGTACATGCTGGAGGCCACCCAACTGGAAAGCAGATTGGCAAAAAGGGGATTGGGGGTCCTGGTCCTGCTGGACACCAGTTTGAAGGTGAGCCAGCAACACAACAGTCCTTGCTGTGAAGAAGGCAAGTGATATCCTGGTCTGTGTTAGACAAAGTGTTGGCAGCAGGCTGAGAGTGGTGATTTATTTGCTCCTACTCAGCACTGGTGAGGCCACACCTGAGTACTGTGTCCACTTCTGGGCTTCCCAGTACCAGAGACACTGTGACATACTGGAGAGGATCCAGCAAAGGGCTGTGCAGACAATGAAGGGATAGGAGTCAGTTCTCTCCTATGAGGAAAAGCTGAAAGCTAGGACTGTTTAGCCCGGAGAGGTGCTTAGGGAGATCTTATTAATGTATTTAAATATCTGAAGGAAGAGTGCAAAGAAGACAAAGCTAGACTTTTCAGCAGTGCTCAGTGACAGGACAACAGTCAATAGGTACAAACTGAAACACAGGAAGCTCCTTCTGAACACGAGGAAACACTTTTTTGTACTGTGAGGGTGACTCTGCGGTGGCACAGGTTGCCCAGGGAGGTTACAGAGTCTGCCCTCAGAGATACTCAAAAGCTATCTGAATGTGGTCCTGGGCAACTGGCCCTGCTTGATCAGAATGGGTGGCGTGCTGTAGATACCACTTCCAACCTCAACCCTTCTATGATTTCTAAAAGCATATGCTAAGGAAAAGTCTCTAGGGTGCTCAAAGCTAATGCTGGAAGAGGACCGGTCTAGTTCTTTTTAAATGTGGTAATCTGAGGGTCTGGTTTTCTCGCTTTTTGCAAGTTTTTCAATTATTAGACTTGTAATGAGCTGTCACGTAACTTTTTAAAGCAAAAGTGGTAGTATGTAAGCAGAGAAGTATAAAAGCTCTTAGCAATAAGACATGAAAATTACATCCTAAATGTCCATAATGTATTCTCAAATTAAGTTTTTAAAGGAGCCATCAGTTAATCTTGCTACTTTGTATTGGTTGCAGAGTTACAAATCTGTTTTTAAACAGGAAACAGACTTAAAAGCTGGCAGAGAGAATAAAGAACACATGTAAGTGATTTCACAAGATTTTTTTAATATTTTGCAGAAACTGAGCTCCCAGTCCAAAGGCTTCTGACATAAAGTATTATTTGAAATAAAATGTATTTATGTTACAATTAGAATATTGTACTATAGAGCTCAACCTAGAGAAGTTTCTCCTTACGTTCATGTTGCTGATGGAGGCTGGGATTGCATTTGCTAATTCTCAGAATGTAGGCTGTTGCTTGTATTTATCAGAGGGTGTGAGTCATAGTCTTCTGTACCATGAAAAATGTAATACTACAATACAGAAAGTTTCTGTTAATTATATGTATGTGCATGTCTTCTCCTTATATTCAAGGATTTTTTCCAGCCCAGTTTTCAGCTTACTCTGGAGAGATTGAAATGCTTTGTATTTACAGCAAACAGCCTGATAATTATTGAACTGCCATAGGTACATGTTTGAAAATGACAGCTTTGTTTCATTCTGATTACTGTAACTGAAGTTCTTGATATGCTTTTAAGGCTTCAGATTTTTTTCCTGTACTGGTTCACTGTATGAGGGATACTGTATTCTGTCATCCATGGTGCTCAACACACCATTGCCCTGCGAGAAGGATGTGCCCAGACTATTGCCAGCATCCTCTTTGCTGCCTCCTCATGCTTCGTTTACAAATTCATACAGCATACAGTCAGGCACCTTTGTTATCAAGCTTGTTCTGAGACTTTGTCTGTTTAACCACCATTAGTTGGGATAGTAACAGCAACTGGTTTTCTACTAGTACAGGTATCCTAGAAAATTCTCAGTGACCTAACAAGCTAAAATAGTGGTGTTTTGAGTGTGGACAAGACACAGTGGATTGCCACCAACTGAAATGTACAGAAAAGTGAGTGGACACAATCTCAGGGCCAGTGTGTGTGAGACTGTGTAACTTACATACAGAAGAGCACAGCGAGATAGGGCGGGTAGAGAGGAGCAGAGTCTGACGAGTACTGTGTGGAAGTCACAGAAAATATAAAGGCTTTGTATTAACTGAAAGAGCAATCACTAATGAACTAATACAAAGGAGAAACAGCTGAGTGGATTTGAATTAATATAAAAGTGGAGAAAATGGTAGCAGAGGACTGGCAAGATCAGACAGAAATCTGAAGGTAAGTTTGAGATGGAGCATCGATATTCTGACAGTAGAATGAAATACTTTGTCATGTGTTAAAAACCCATGATAAAGGAACCAGTTTATTTCTCTGCTGAGAACAGATAAACTTTTTCTGTGACTTTATGGCATAAAGGGAGGCTTAGAAAACTTGCAGCTTCTAACAAGTAGTGTACTGTCTGCATTGCCACTGCAGCATTCCCATGATTAGAAAAAAGATGAGAAAATAATTTTCCAGTATGTCTTTTGAAAGCCTGCTGGACTGTATCAGAAACAAGTGACAAAACATTGCTGTGTATGATACATGAATAGAGCCACTCAAGTATTTTTTCCCCTATGATCCACAAAGTTGGCTTGCTTGTATAGTTAGATTTCCTAACTTGTTAGCAGCTGGTACAGCCGGAAGGTGACAGACCTTGAGAGGTGTCAACACAGTGTTTGAAGACTCAAATACCAAAAAGAGCAAGTCAGTATTATTTTTCATGCATTGCGTTTTTACAGTTGCTTTGTCCACAAGTTACTTGTGTGGATAATGAGCTTTACTGAAAGCTGGCTTTGGGTGCGAAGAAAAGTGCTGGTGGTGAGGAAATACTGTTAACGTTTTTTGCTCCTTGTGGTTCTGTAGCTGTTCCTACAAGGAATTGCTCTTAAACTAACTAGTTCTTTACTTCTAGACAGCCTCTAAAACCATCTAGATTTAATGTCACACATTGTTCTCAGAGAACAGCAGCCATAAATTCAGTAGAAGCCAAGGCATTACATGACTGTTGAGATTATATGGGGAATAGGAGAGAAAAACTGCAGTAGAACAGTCGCATTTACAGACACTTAAATAATCAAAGAATGCATTGTATTGGGAAACATACTTTATTTCAGAGTTACTGTATTTTTAACCCATCTGGGATTTTTTTTTTTTCAAATTTGAGTGTTTTGTCATTTAATTCTTGTCTACTCAGAGTACATAAACAATTCTGGACAGGTAAATGTGTAAAACTTTTTCCTATGTTTGAAAAACGGAAAACAAAAACAGACCTTTAAAATCATGAGCAATTTGATGATAAATTACCATTTCAGAAGATGATTTCATCCATGGTTCTTGAACAGACTCTTGCCAAAGAATGGTACCTACTCTAACTAACAAGTTACAAGTTCAGATATCACTGAGTACTGGAGTAAAAAGAACAGAAATCTTCCAGGAACCAACTGGAAAACAAGATCCTCTGTGTGAATGACAGCAGATTCATTGCTTACAATTGAAGTACAGATGTTATGGAGTGCAGTTATGTGCAAATGCTGTTGTGACCTAAATTAAATCTATAAAATACCTACCTGAAATTGCCATGTAATCTAGTTTGAGTTATATTAGAGATTTTGAGAATTGTCTGGAAAAAAACCCCCAAAGAAATCACCAGGAGATTTAAACATAGGTGATTTGGCTCAGTAAATATATAATGGATAATTGTAATGCTCAGTGCGTAAAATAATTATTTAAAAGTAACTCAAGGCTCTAAAGAAAATACTTTCCAAAAGGTCGAATGATATAAGTACTGGTCTCCTTCAGTTGCTTTTACTTGCTTCTTAAGGTTTGTGCAATAATTTTTTTTACTTCCAAGCATATGAAGCTGACAAAAATTCCTAGCTTCTGTCAGCATCTCTTTGTTCTCTCCTAGTTTCCTCTTTAAAAATAGTTGCAATGACGTAGCGTGTCACTGAGCATGCTCCTTGTCTGATGGACTTGAAACGTGTTCCTTCATTTTGGCATTTTTAGCCCATGTCCTCACATCTGCAAACTGTGGGTGGTGTCCCATCATAGCTACATCTCCATAACTGACTTTTCTGCAAGGATTTAATTCTATTCTGTTTCTTTGGGAAAAGTTGTTGTCATTATCCTCTATGTCTTGCTAAGTTGAAAAGTAATTTTTAAAATGTAATTGAATATACTGTTTGGACTTACCTATCTTTGCAAAACTGTAGGAATTAATAGACACTTAATCCACAAATTTGGCTTAAAAAACAGAAGACAGTAATATGTACTATTTCACTGTATAGGATGAGTCCCACAGGAAAACACAATAATAGTAATAATGTCATGATAATTTCAATGTTTACATTTATTTTAGATGAGGCACAAAACAGTGCATATCTGAAGCAAATTCCAATGGAAAATAAATTAGAACTAACAACAGTGAGAAAGTAAATATATAACTCAGCAAAAGCATTATTGTCTAATGTTATAGAGTTGCTTTTCATAAAATCTATTGCTGTTTTTTTTTTAAGTACCCTTCTAAACAAAAGCCATTTCACTTTCAAAATAATTTTTGCACATGCTGTAATGACATAAACACTGTGGGAACTTAATATTACAACTCTGTGTCTTAGCTATTGAAGAAGTTTGTTCTGCTTTGCAAAATATTAGCAAATCCATCAAACGCTCTTTTCTTCTTAACAAAAAACTGGTCCTGTCCTAAATTTGTCTGACTTTTTTGACTGAGATTTTCACTGGAATTTTGGATATGTTCTACAGCTGTTGTAGAATTATTTTCCAGTTCTGTCAAAGTGGTTTCATCCTCTGTCTTGCTGGAATCAGTGCTTTCAGAGATTATATTTCCTGTAGGCATGTGTGGGGATGAGCATGAACTGTATTGAGAGCTTTCACTGAAGGAACCTTGGGGAACTGAGAAGGAATATGCATCCTCTTCACTCTGATCTAGCTGGGAATGACCATCTGTTGTGAAGACTGACTCTGTTTTCCCATGAGTAGGAAAATGCAGCAGATCTGCTGTAAGATTCCAAGAGTCTGTTTCTTCAGGCAGACTGCAGTTGCTGGTATCCGGTAATTCTGTGTATCCATCACGGTTTTTCTCATCAAAACTTTGTGTTTTATCTGCACAAGCCTTAGCTGGGTTCTCCTGGGGTAACAAGTCTTCTTGCTGTGTAATGAACATGGAATGTTTTTCAGCTGTGTGTTCAGGCAGCAACTGAAGAGATGATTCATTGCTGGAATGCAGCAGTGATGTTTTTTTAACAATTTCATTCAAACCACTGTCACTGGGAACAAAAATAAAGTCATTGTCCTCAGATGTACTCATGTTTCTTCTTAATGCTACCCCATGATTCTTTTCAGGGGAGTTCCTGGCTATGTGCTTGTCTGTACTTCCCTCTGGTGCATTTTCTTTTTGTTCAGTGAGACGGAAGCTGAGGGAGTGCTGTGGTCTGGTGGGAAGTGGATACAGCTGCAATTTGTCCTCTTTAGGAGAGTCCTCTGTATCTGCATCACACGTGGGATAATGTTGTAGTGAAAGTACCATGTTACCAAAAGCTGTACTTTGACTGTGGAGAGAATCAGAAACAGAGTTTTGTACTGTTAGCTCTGCATTAGTAAAAAAATCAAATGTACCTGGAACTTCTTTACTTGAAAAATGAATTTTATCTGGATCTGACATGCTTACATGGCCACTACATTTGTCAGCGTAAGGGGATGCTGTTTCACACACAGTGTTATCTAATCCATAATTAACAGTGGTTTCAAAATACGCAGTGTTCTCATCTTCATTTTTCCCAATATGCTGAGCTTGAGCAGCAATGTTTGGAGATTCTGGCAGTGTTGAGAGCTTCTCAGTTCCATTGTTTGTACTGGCTTCCTCTAGTGACGGCTGACAGGCTGGCAGGTTGTCACTAACATCAGGTTGTTGTAGTTCAAAGTCTTCTAAAGAACTACAGTCACTCATTGTGAATGGAGTCCCTTCATCAGAGGAACTATCACCAAATACATCCGCAGAAGCATCTTTATCATTTGAACATATCCTTTTACAGTCATACTCTATAATGGGAGAGTTTTCTATTGTTTCACAGCTGCTTAAATTCTTAGTATCTGTATCTCCTTTGGTGATACTGGGTAAAATAGCATCTCCCACATCACTAGGTACTTTTAAGTTGCTGTTTAGACCAATTTGTTCATAATAGCTTTGTCTTCCATGCATAAATTTTGCAGTGTGTGTGGGTTCATTATGTGAAACTATACCATTTCTTTCTGGAGAATCTGGTGTAGCCTTTTTGATCTCAGAATGCAGCAGACCAGAGCTGTTGCTTATTTTGCTGTTTCTAGAGTCTTGTGCAACTGAATGTGTTTGTACTGTGGAAAATGGAAAGTCAGTTTCTCCCCTGAAGGCTGAATCTGAATCTGGAGGGTTGGTGTGATTTGAGTAATGGTCAGCGTTCATTCTCCTGGGTTTGGGAGGGGTCCTGCTCTTCTCTGAGTCTTTGTTATTTGCATATGTTGAATCTTTCTGTAATGCGATGTCACTACTCATTAATTGTCTTGGTGTTACTTCATTGCTGTTTTGGTACTCTGTCCTTGCAGAAAATACTCTATTATCATAAACATTTACACTTCCATAATTGTCAGTGCTAGTTTGGATTTCTGGAAACACTGAGGTTTTATTCATGCTGATCTTAGTATTGCTTTGTTTCTGGTATTCTGCTTGGGGATTTAGTGGATGTGCACCACTACCAGTGACGTTTTCATACAAAGTAGAAGTTTCTGTAGGAAAAATGCGTGTGTTTCTTGAAGAATTCTCGTCACAAATTAACACATTATGCTGTGTATTTGTTGATTTGCTTGCAGAAGACTCTCTGCTCAAGATTTCATCTGAAAAAGCTTGATTAGAATATATATGTTCTGAACCTGAATTTTTATTCCTGCGCATGAGTCTCCACAGGCTCACCAGGTAGGGTCTGGCAAAAGCACCCAGACAAAAAGCACAAACAAATGTAATGAGCACTGAGAGGGAGACAGCCAGTGCAAAGTCTGACTCTGTTCTTTCTTGTCTAAAAAGAGTGTTAGTGTCCCGGACTTTTCTAACAAAAAGTGTTGAAACCCTTTCGTTCACCTGTATATTGTAAATGAGATATTTCTCCTTTGTTGTATTAAAAATACACAAATATAATCCTTCAGCAGTTTTCTCAGCATTGTATATCACTAAATTATTCATTTTATCCAGTGTCATATGAGGGGGATGCTGATTTTTTGAAATTCTGCCTTTAGGTGTCCACCAAGAGACTTCATTATCTGAAATAAAAGAAAATGCAAACTCAGTCTTTCTTAAAGGCATAGGATACTGGATTTGCAGGGTCAGGTTATTTCTATAAGAAGATACTCTGATAATTTTAACAATTTATTATAAAATCCATTTTCTTTTTAGCTATTCATAGTCCTTTCACAGGGTACAAAGTCTGTTAAGCCATCATATATTACACCCCACCCTCCACCTGCCCCCCATTTAAAATCACAGTATATATGGGGGCTTAATTGCAGACTTTACAAGAAAAATGGTATGGGTGTGGGAGGAGGTCACTGAAATCATCTAAGTATGTTCTGGGTTGTACTAGAAACACCTGCTGATGTTCCTTGTGGAAGACATACTAACAGTCATCTGCTTTCCAGTGTGGCCCTGGTCCCTGCCTGCAGCTGTGGGATAAGAAATCCCCTGTTAACTGTCAGTGTTTCAACCACTGTGATTTTCCTGTAGTTACTGGTTTGACTTCAGCAAAAAGGTCTTACATCAAGGATACTTGTATTGATTGAGCAGTTGTTCCAAACTAGCTGCTCTGGGCCATGGTTGGTTGGCTTTTAGAGTATGTTTCAAGGTCGTATGTTCACCTTTGCCTTTGGATCAGCTTTTGTTCCCAGCTGAATTTTGGTGCAATACAGTGTGTTGATTTTAATCCACGTTTCTGGGACTTTCCTTGCAAAAAGACAAGGTAGGTGGCATTTCAGATAGGCCCAACATATTTTCCTTTGGGAATGAAGTGTTCCCAGGGAAGAACCTTACCACCTCCAAGTGCTACTATTGCACTAGAGTTAAACCATTTTGCCTCACTGCACATGACAAATACATCTGCTACTCTGGTCTTTGTTTTCCATCTGCATGGTAAATCTTGGCTCTTGTACTTTCAGTGCTCTGTACTAATTGTAAATGTAAGTGAAGTGTGTGCTACAGTAGCTCTACTTTTTTAGAAGAGATAGAAATCCTTTCCCTTGCAAATTAACTTGCATTTCCTTTTGGTGTTAACTGAACACTGAAAGCTATTGCATCCTCAGTTTTCTATGTGCCCCAGAAGTGCAACCTCACTATTTGGTACTTTGTTTCAGTCCAAAATCAACTGATACATTTGCAAGGTACTACTTACTGAAATTTATTTGTGTATATTAGTTTCACGTAAGGAAGGAGATGAAGCGTTTTTTTGGGAAATATGACTCAAATATTCTAACCAGTGTATTAATTTCTAGTGAAATATTTTTGCATGTTAAATTGTTATTTTAAAACAGTATCTTTAGAAATCCACTTTTAATCCCAGATTTCCTTGATCATTGTGCATGCATTTGGATTTTAGCAACATTTAGATGGAGTTCCTGATGTACATACCCCTTGTGTTGTCCAAGTTACAGTTCAGCACCAATGTGTTTCCTATTGGGATTGTAGCCCTCTTGAACAAAACTCTATCCTTGCAGTTTAAATGGAAACTTGAAAGACATAGCAGAGGTTTCTGTGAGTTGTTGGCAAACTTATTGTATGAAAGGCTCCATTTTTTCCTTGTAGAGTCAAAAGGAAAATGAAATAAATGCAGGCTAAATGCTTTTAAGCAGTTAAATATCCAGGCATTATTTGACAAATATACTTCAAGTTGAAAGAAATTCAGACTGATCAGTATTTGTGGCAGAGGAATTCTCAGAGGATTTTCACGGAGATCCACAACCTATTTGGAAATAATTTATAATTAATTTTATAAGCCTTACAGTGGAATCCTTATTGCAACATCTACAATATTTCTTTTAGTATACAAGCACTTTTGTAGTTATGTGAACAATACATATGTTTAGGATTTCAGTAATATTGTTCTAAGCTTTTTAATGTACATGACAATTATAAACTGTGGTATGTTTAAAATTCTCCTATTGTAGACCTATCTCTGTGAGAATGAGAAGCTACGGCGCTCTAACCATGGAAGGGAGAGGGTAGAAAAGGGCATGTGTGTGTTTAAGGCAGTTATGGATTGGTTTGTGCCATAGATAAATAGGGAATGGTTTTATTTATGGTTATATTTTGTATATTTATGTGTGTGTTTTTCTATTTCTGAAAAGCAAATATATAAGAATATTTTTGTCACCATTCACTTTAGTTTTTATAATTGTACACTGGTATTATAATCAGAGCAATATAATCATGCTGAATAGTTGATAATTAATATTCTTAATGATTATTCATGTAAAATATTGAAACAGTTGTAAATACTGCTTTACAACCTGTAATTTGCTGAGATCCCTGAAGGCGTCTGGATGAATTTTTGTTATCTTGTTGTTTTGCAGGTCAATGTCCTTCAGCTGTGAACAGTTTTGAAAATCCTGTGGGTCAATCTGTTGTATGCTATTGGATGACATATGGACACTTTGTAAAGATTGCAGCAGGCCTAGTCCTAGAAAGAACAAAACTATTTTACATTTCATGTTCTTGTTTTCTCAGTTGTGTCAAGTGTCTTTATAAAATTCCTTGCAACAAAATTCCTTCCATTCCTGTCTATTGCAATGAGTGGTTGCAGCCTTTGTGTTATTATGCCTTTCCTAGGCACAGTAACATTCCCATTCTAAAAGCTGCATAGGATCAACAACAGGCATGTTAATACATTCACTGTTAATTCATGTTTTAAAAATTGACACTTTCATAAAAGGAGTAACATTCCTTTGTGCTATCAAAATCATTCCAACTGTGATCTCTATTTCAAGCACGCTTCTCTGGAGGACTGGAGGTAGGAAAGGAGAGGTGTGAAAAGGGTGGAATATATTCAGTTTACAAGATCCAAGTATATTAGTTGTAAGTAAAAGATGGGAGGTACAAAAGGTGATACAGTATCTCCTCTCCATTGCCACCTGCAATTTCATGGGAGTTTTTCGTATATGGAATTAATTGAACCATATTCATAGGATGTAAAACCTGACTGAAAACAAAAATGTGTTGTTGCTTATGCTTGTCTGCCTGTGAGTTATCAAGCATGACAGTATATTCTTCAGTGTACCCTGGCTACAATAGCAGCTGTCTTGCACAAGGAGCCCTTTTGAATGCTGGACATAGCTCAGTTTTCTTTGGTGCTGTGTAGGCAGCCCCTGGAGCTCCAACCTGCAAGTTCCAGTGGGAAGGCAGGCACTTGAACACTCAACATCACCACAGTTTATAACACACAAATGTCACTCTGAAGTGGTTTTTGATAATACAGCATTGTTGAGAGCTGCCCTGGTGTCATCTGGTTTACCGGAAATCTCTTTTCTCAGTTTGCAGTTCTGTTTGACGAGTAATTGATCTTTGGGTTTATCGTGAAAAGCAGAGGGAATGATTCATTCCTGCAGTAAAACTAGATGTAGCTGATAGGAAAGGCATTCAGAAGTTCTGTTAGTTCATAAACTCTTCCTTGCACCTGCATGAAGAACTGTACTTTGGATGCTTCCCTGAAGTTAAACTTGTGCCAAAAACATAGAGTCCTATGGCAGGAGTGGGCAGCAGCCTGACTCCTGGGGTGGCAGCTGTGAGAAGGGTTTCTCTGTGGGAAACCTCTGCTTTAGAACTGCAGTCTGTGTTTTCTTACCAGAGCTTAAAAACTAGAATGTTGGGGAAGTATTTTGGACGAGGAAAATAAAGTTCTGAACATGTATTTAAATAAATATGGGATTTAAGTAAAACTCGAAGTATTGTGCTACCATGCCTAGCAATTTGGCCTTTAACATCTAAAAATTGAGTCTCTTATACAAAAGGATTGCTATATTTGACCCACTAAGGCATCCCATAATATGTAGTTATTACCAAAATTTGCATCAATGTATTTTATAATATAAGCTTTTCTTTGATGTCTGTATGACCTTAGAGATACTACAAAATGATTAAGTGAAATGGGTTTCCTGCATGACAGAGGATTATTTATCATAAAAGGAGAAAGACAGAACTTTCAGGACCATGCGTAGGTACACATTTATTTCCTTTGTCTGACTTTGTGGGATAAGTGGGATAGGGTTGCTAAATGAAGCAGAAGCTGCTGAATGAAACAGTTTGGACAATGGGAATCATCCCTTTATGAGGATAAAGGCTAAGCTGCCCAGCATAGCTCAGTGACCAGCAAACCCTTTCTCAAAGTCCATCAAAACTTTAGGGCCTCCTCCTCTTACACCAAGGTGTCACTTTTATTGGGTGTCAGATGGCATAGAGCAAAATTGTTTTGACTGAACAAAATATATTTTCCTATCCTAATAAAATACTAAAATTGGAGCAAGTTTTATTTAGACATGTTGACTTTCTTCTGAAGTGTGATATGAAATTCATTATCCATAGTTTTCTTACTGTTAAGGTTCATGACCGGGTTGTAGAGGCTGGTGTTTTACAGAAGATCTTTACTTCCCTTTCTACACAACAAGCAAGAACACTGTTTAGGCTCTTACAGGATAAATTTGGTTATATTTAACTGATACTGAGGCATTACAGTTGCAAAGACTATATTAAAAAAAAACAAAACCAAACAAAACAAACCCTAAACTGAAACAATCCATTTGCTTTTGCCTCTTTATTTGCAGGTGGAACTTTCCCCCACCTTAACTAAATGACTATAATCCTAAAACATTCTAAATTCAGTAAGATGTGTGAATTATATCCCAAACCAACTTACCCCAAGGGAGTCAGGTCCTTAAAGGTTTTTGAAATGCTTACCTCTTGGAACTGTAGTAAGATTATTTCCTTCAATTGACAATACTTTCAAAGCAGGCAGGAGGTGATCAACACTTCTGGACATTTTAGACCCAGGTGCAGGCATAGGTGTCTCAAGTGTGAGGGTGTGGATGGCATTACCATTGAGGTTTAGAGTTTCTAAAACAGGTAAATTTGTACAAGTAGTCAAGGAGAGTTCAGAAACCAGGTTGTTACTGAGGTTCAGGTGTTTTAGCATCCATTCTTCATTTCTTCCATCAGTACACAGAAAGGTTTTAATATTATTGTAACTAAAATCAGCCACTATTGCTGTTCGTGATACATCTTCTGGAACAGTAGATACTCTTGTAAAAGAACAATTCAGTAGGAACTCCCCATTCCACCGGCATTCTGAGTGGTGACGTGTAGCAAGAAGAATCTTCTGTGACTTGGCTCCCACTAATCCAGGAAGATTTAAGGAAAGGATCACAGCTATGACACTCAAGTGAAGGTTATCCATAGTATCTATATGTAAGATGTAAAATTATGGTTAAATTCAGCATAACAAGAATTAAATAGAAAGTGGAAACACTTTTGCATTAAAAAAAAAAAAATCAACACCAAATACCCAAAGCATTACCAAACATTCTGCCTTAAACATTCAGTTTTGGAGTCTTAGGTTCAAAAAGAACACCCATAAACTGGTAACCTTCCCCAACCCCCAAAAAACCCAATTAGAACCTTTTCTTTCTTTTCCAGCCCTTTGTTCAAGAAACACAACTTCTCAGGAGCTTGTGAACTAAAAACAGTGGAGACTTTTGAACTCTGCTTCAGGTATCATACACAATTGCCACTGAGCAAAGTCCATCAGATACGATCCATGACAAACAGGTGTGGAGTGACTTTCATACTTACACTTAATAAAATACCGGTTTCCCTGTCAATAACACAACAATATATTTTTAACGAAAAACTATATTCTTAGAAATAACACTTCTGAAGCACAGCTGAATCTTTAGAATTTAATGTTTTATTTCAAAACAAGGATTAGAAATTCAATTGTCTTTTGACATTGAAACAACCACCAGCTTTACATATGCTGAGAACTCTTCACATGCAAGTTGTTCCAGCATATCCGGCATGGCATTTTACAGAGGCATGTAGAATGCACTTTAAACACACAGAATCTTAAGTGCAGCTGTGGGACTGAAATAATAATGTGCCACAGAGTGTTTTAAATACATAGAGAAAAATGTACCTTAGGCAGTCAGAAGACAAACATCAAGTAAAAGCACAACACAAGGCATATGTGCTGCCAACACTTCTCAAACTGTGTAATATAAATATAAAATATATTAGCAATACATAAACAGTGGGTAGCAAATTCAAAATTTATTTCATTTGTTATTTGTATTATTGGGTTTGCTACATTTTGACAAAAAAAATCCACACTTCAATTCTCCAGATCATGATTTAAGAGTACCTTTGTGACAAATCTTTCAGCTACATTGCACACAGTACTTTAAAAAGAACTCTTTATAATTACAAGAATCCAATACCAGCATACAGGCATGTCAGTATTAACCAGAGAAGAGCTTGAGTATGCTCTTTGTAACCCATTTGATGGAGGCAGTATCTGTCATCTAGATCTATTTAGCTTTGAGGATACTGCTCTTTATATTTTTACATGTATATTTTATAAATAAAAAATAAAGTGACAAACTTCCATTAGCATGAGAGTGAAAATTACAAAAATGTTTCTTTCCTCTTCTTAACTGTAACAGATACTAAATGAAGCATTGTGTAGCAGCAAAGATAGGTGCATGTTTTCAGCAAAATGGGTATTAAAAATGTTTATTAACTCAAAACTGTGACGTTCATGAAGGCAGTATACAAAATGTTAATACTTCCCCATATTCTTTAACGTGATCAATTCAATATCTTTTGCTACATCTTGTTCTGTTTATTTTGATTTTGTCTGAACAGCTACACTGCTGTCCAGCCTCAAAACCCCAACAACTAATGAGCATCAAAATCCAGCTTTGCCTTTGAGCAGAGAGGCAAACATGTCCCCTGCGAATTCCTGTGTGGTGTAATGCCTGACTTAAGGATCCCCCTCCAAAAATCATTTCCACCCATACATATCCTGCACGAGGACTTACTGACTTCCAGGAAATTTAGGAATTGGGACTTTAAGTGTGAAGTTCTTGTTACAGCAGGAACTGGTGCATGTTTTATGGAATTCTATATACTTTGAGTGCTGTAAAACATGGGCAGATAGTTTATCTTCTCATAACAAATGACCAATATTGAAGTTAATGTGCAACATTCGCACAACTTTTAGGAAAAGAAGTGTTTTCTTATCTAGAAAAACTTGCCAAAAAGCTGTTGCAAAGTCACCTCTGTGGCCTCCATTACTAAAGTTATTTGATGCTACTGCATAACATTAAAAATCTATTTTAAGCTGAAAAATACATGGGGTGGGGAAAGGAGCATTCTTATAAATAGCTGGTCTGTTTTTAGCACAAAACACCTTACTGCTGCAGAAGCAGTTGCAAGGCTGTAGTAGGCCCCAGTTCACCACAGTTCCACTGCTGACAAATTCCAATACACATGTATTTTATCTGCTGTCATACCATCACATTTGGAATTACAGACCTGCAGTTCAACTTCAGAATTTAATTCTGAGGTTTTCAGTAATGCATCAGTACTGATATTTATGGGAAAAGAGAGATCTGATCTCAGACACTGCTGCAACAGTCATGGTTTAGATTATTACCTGTCAAGTTAGGGACTCAGACACTGTTACCATTAAAGTACCAAGGAACACGCTATTCTTGGGTACTGAGCAAGTTATATCTTTAAAAATATACTTCTAATATAAACATGTTCTATAAATACTTCACACAAATTAAGCAACTGCAGAATGCCTTAACAGTACAGAGAGAATGGCAGCTCAAGCAACACTTGAATAACCACAAGACTATTTCAAAATCCAAGTTAGTTTTCCACACTCAGTATTACTTTGCAAATATTATTTCAGATAGCACAATTTTTTTAATGGCAAGAGAATAAATGGCAGAAACAATGCAGTATTTTAAAGTGAGTCTGCCATTACCCCTCACTCAGTATGCATCTGGTAAACCATCTCAGTTTGGGGGAAATCACTGTATAGACAAGAAAGGGAGAGAAGACAAAAATCTGCCACTTCAGCCATCCTAGGCAAATCCACTTCCAACGACAAGTTGACATTCGTCTTGAACTACTTAAGATCACAGTCGTGTTCTCAGCAGTCCTCAAAATCTTGGGACATAGGACAAAAACCTCCTCTAAAGGCAACTGAAGGCAGTGAAAATTGTTGCTACGATCATTTTCTTTAAATATATTCTACTACTCCCAACTCAAAAAGGTACCTCAGTGTGCACATACACTGAAAGCTTACTGAATCAGTGCCACTCCTGCAGCTAGCAGGATGATGACATAATACTTCTGACCATAACAGCCTTTCCTTAAAAATATTATGTAAGAAATGTTAGTATAAACTGCTGTAAAAACAGAAATCCTCGAAGGCATGCAATTACTTCATACAAATACATGTAAACACCAAAGAGAACGCTCCTGGCAGTGGTTTGTTTCAGTGCGTGGCTCCGCATGGATTGACAGAAGTCTGACAACCCATGTTATAACCTGTCACCTGAACCTTGAACAGTGTCCCATCTGCACACATACAGAGCTTGAAACGCAGCCAGTTGCCGTTATTAAACTGTTCCCCGTAGGAAGAACTTGGCAGTCGTGATGGGCTGATCATCACAGTTCCGTTCAGGATAATGCTGTTCTCCTATTAAGGAGGAAAGAAAAAAATAGTACAACTTCTAATTTAAACAAGGCAGGATGTTTTTGAGAAGGACAAGCTGGTCTAATGAATAAACAACATCTTTAGGACAACTGTAGAGCCAACATAATAAAAAAGGTATGCATGAAAAGGTTTAATTTTTAAATGAAAATTATAATAACGCTCATGGATTTCTCAACTATGCAAAGAAATGCACTTTGTTATTCCAGTGGTAGATTGCATTAGAGACAGAACTAGTGTAACTTTTCACTTCACAGACCTATTAGCAAATGCAGTAAATCTAAAAATAAGGATGTGAAATGTAAATCAGTGTTTGAATTCATATATGCATTTTGATTGTGACTGAATTTCAAGTCCATATACCTCTATTTTTTATCCTCCTTTCACCTCTTCCATCATTCCATATACCCTGCAATCTTAACAATCTCCAAAAATCTTAAAGGAATGCTAGTGAGTCTCACTGTGGCAGCACAGAAGGTAGTGCTCCTAACTGGCAAAGGTTACTGGCCCCAGTAAAGCTTCCAGAGGAGAAAATGAATTCCCTTTGGTATTCATTTCAGTGCAGAGGACAATACCTTAGGTTTACTTGCATTGTGGTTTTTTGGTGTCTTAACAGTACAAAACCACTGTTACCTGAAAAATACTGAACCACTAATAAACAGCAAAGCAAAAAACCACCTATTTAAATCCTACTAAATATACTGATTAAACTTTTATGCATGACTACTTTGTATAAAATCTGAAACCATATAAAGCTACATCAGTTTACTATCAGCCTGAATTTGAAACTAAGCTGTTTAAAAAATAATGATGTGAAATACTTACTGCTTTAAGTTCCATGTTACCACCCATTCGAAACTCAATGGTCTTGCCTGTGATGAAAACACCTTCATTTCCACGGACAATAGCACGGCCATCGACCTTTATGTTTAGATCACTGGTTGCATTGCTAGTAATCTAAAAACATAACACACAAAAAAAAGTGCATTACAGATCAATGAAAATGTGTCACTTGTGTTTGTCTCAGTAACTTTAATTACGATAAAAGCATTGCTACACAATTTAATGAAGAACATCAATGTACTTCTTGCCCTTCTGGCTATTTGTTATTTTTTCACACTCACAATTAAAACCAGGATTCCTTAATTTTGGAAGGCATGTAAAATAGTTTATTTTTGTGATAAAAAAAACAATTCATATGACAATTTTACAGGATACACAGCAAACACTCATAGCAAATACAGGCTTCCTGTTAGGACTGTTCATGTAAACTTACCCTCTGTTTTCTCTTAATCTGTTCCTTCTATGTATTTATAGGTTTGGGTTTTTTTCTCTTGAACAAAGTTGCTTCATCCTTACTAAGGCACCCTCAACCCTCTTATAAAGCCACTAGTACTACTCTAATATTACACAAACAAACCATGTGCTGTATTCTAATTATAAAAAGTAAGTTAAGAGAGACATACCCTCTCTGTAGAGGCCTTTTGTACATTCAAAATTTTAACTCCATTTGGCAGATGAAACTCATGAGTTTCGTAGTCTGTGCTGAATAAGGTATTTTGTGTCCGTGGGTCTACAAATTCCATGCCAATATCACTGGTAATTGAAGTTTTGTCTTTTTCCACGCTAAGCTTGGTTGTCCCTTGCTGAAATACAATCTTCAAAAATGAAGTCATTAGGTTAATAATGTTTCAAATATAACATCAGTAATGCAAGTGTAGTACTCTAGTGTCTCACAGACTTTCAATTCATGGTATAACTTACAGGCTGATTATTCCCAGTGATCACCAAATCTTCATTCCGTCTCCCTCCTACAGTGCTTTTATATAAGGGATGTATAACCCCCATGTCAGACACTTGCTTAAACCGCAACAAGCCACTCTCATGGAATTCCATACTGTCACAGCCATTGGGACCGATTCGAATCACTGCCCAGATAACCAGGGTAATCTGGAAGAGGAACACATTTTCACAGATTGCATTGACTGTGTCTTCCCACAAGAAGTATTGTATTAACTAGATGCTTTCTTTGAAATCCTGGTGTTTAAGCAAACTTTAGGTGTGAATTTACTTTAGTCTGTTTAACTCCTACTGGAAACATCATAACACAATTATGGAAAGCATTTTACATTAGTTTTAGACTTATGTGAAACAGTAACTACAATAATTTTTATATATATAAAAAGTATTAAATCATGGCCAGCACTATATCTTTTTTGTTTAAGGGTATCATGGTATCATTGGCTAAACAGATTTCCCAAACAGCTCAGCTCTGTATATACTTAACCTTGAACTACAAGAAATAACCCTCACAGGTGGTCGTCCAGTTATGAAAAACAACTCATTATTTCTCATTGACCAAGCAGTAAAGAGGTGGTAATTACAACAATTAAGCTGTAGAGTGTAGTGCCTGGTTAATTCTGAAGGCTCAGGTGCAGGTCTGTTATGTAAAATGTTCCAGGCATATATCCTGAATGCATTTGTACTAATAACACTGCAGGGAGTGACACTCTCAAGGTTCCTAATTCTTTCTTGCAAAAACAGTAAGTTCCTTGCTGAGATCTTGGTAACTGAAATAACCATGACTGAACTTACAAGACTCTCCCACCTAATCTTGTTCAGGTTACAGAAGAGCAAAACAGAAAGGAGAAAAATGAGAATCTCCTTCAGTACATTTTAAGTCCTCAGCCATACCAGAAAAGTTTAATTTCTCTAATAAGCCATGAAAATGAAATATAACCTAATTAATGTTGCTTACAGTGTAAGTATTGTACTCACAATCAGATTGATGACAGCCAAAATGAAAAGGACAACAATCACACATATGGCCAAGTTGCCTTTCCTGCCACGTAACCCTGTCTTATGAAGACGGTCTTCATCAATTGGAATGTATCCTGCTTTGAAATTACTGTTGTGCTCCTTATTAACGTTCCTGCGTTCCACAGCCTTCTCTCGCATAGACTTCTTCACCGGGCCATTAGAACTTTGCTATAACACAAAGCATGGGTTAGCTTCAAAAGGCATGTAAACTCACCAAAATGACACACATATACGTATGCAAAAAAATATAAATTTGAATTGACTAGTGGAATACGTTAGATTTTATGTTCAAGATCAGATTTCAGTCTGCCACTGGGTACACACTTAGAACCGCAGCAATCCCTGATAACACAATGACTAAGTTTCAAATCCAGGTATTTTCAGATGGTTTTATATCTCATTTTTATAATGGCAGATAGGAATTATTAATGACATTATTGCAGTAAAAAGAAACAAACCAAAACAGCTTTAAAGAACTTCAAGTTTTTATCTCTTGGGGAAGATAGAGGAGATAATGCTGCAGGTCATTTGTCAATACACAGAATTTTCGTTCCCTTCAAGCTCATGTGTGACAGACTCCCAATGAGTGCCTTCAAAAGGAGTGGGGTGAATACCATTTTACAGTTGGATAGCACAGGGTTTGCACTGAACTTTCATTGCTTGCATAGGGAAAAACACTGTGTGGCTTCAAACCAGGCATGTAAAACTTGGCCTGCCTGCTTTAAACTTAATACTCTGAAGTTACGAGGTTGCAAAGGACGTCCTGTCAATGTAACAAACTAATGGAGACAACTCTTGCAGATATTCACAAATAACCCCTTTGTTCCAGCTCTGCTGGACGGAGCAGATTGCTATTTAAGGATTCAAATGTTCAAAGAAGGGGCTGGATCTTTTTCCCGGTGTGACTGTCCACCGGAATGCCCGCACCCCCGCACTGTCCCGCGTGTCCGCGCTGCGGGGACGGCTCTCACCCGCGCTGTGCCCTCCGTCCCGCGGCCGGGGCGCGCAGAGCGGCGCTGCCCCTGGGGCTTGGTGCCGGCTCACGGCGGGGTGCCCCGCTGCCGCTCCCGCAGCCATGCCAGCCGCTTCCCTCCGCGGATCCTGCCTGTCACCGGGCAGCGCCGCCACCCTGCCGGGCCTCTGCGCCCACGGGGGCCACCACCGCGGGACCGCCGCCCTCCGCCCGGACCCGCCCCCCGTCCCAGTCCCGGTCCCGGTCCCGCTCCCCCGTGCCGGTCCCGGTCCCGGTGCCGTTCCCAGCGCCCCCGCCCCGAGTCCCGCCGCATACAGCCCCACCTGCTCG
>JAWWEE010000122.1:47147523-47303020 GCA_035221455.1 Xenops minutus | reverse complement strand
GGGGGGCCCCGCCCCACCGGGGGGGCTGGCAGTGCGGGGACCGTGTGGGGTGGGGGGGCGGGGTGTTTGGGGGGTGGGTGTGGGGAGTTTGGGGTGTGGGTGAGGAGAGTTTGGGGTGCGGGTGAGGGGAGTGTGGGGTGCGGGCGAGGAGCAGGCCGCAGGTGGAGACTGAGGAGGTGAAAGAGGGGAAGCATGAGAGAAGGTGTAATATTAGGGAAGGGGGGATTGGAGGAACCTGAGACTTCCCAACTGTGACTTTTCTCAGCGGGAAAATCTCGACAGTTCTCAGTCGTGCATCCCTAGGTTTTCATTAGGCGCCGGACAGCTGATTTGGTCGTGAGGCTGTGACGGTGCGCTATGGTTGGTAAGAAAAGGTGTCGAGCAGAGGTGCTGCCTCTTAAAGGGAAATCAATTCCCTGTGGTAGGGAGGAGTTACAGCATGTTAATAGCCAGAGTAACTCTCTGCGGGATTCATGGCAAAGGACATTTTTAAGAAGGAGTTTGAGAGTAGCTGGTAGAGCTACCACAGAGGATGCCAGAAGAGGAACAGTGAAATGCATTTTAAAGTCTTGCCTAAGGGACTGTGTAGGCAGATCTCAGGAGGGCTGAGCAGTAGTGGGAGCTGAATTCTCTGTAGTAAGTGAGTTAGGGGTAGTCTCTGAGGTGTTGGGTAATGCACAGTGTCATGCTGCTGTTGCAGAAAAGGAGGAGCTGGCAGATGGAAGCACCATGGGTGTTAAGTCGCTGTAATGAGCTGGAAAAATGCACTTTGCAGCTGTGTTCTGGTGGAGGTGAGCAGGTTGAGTGGGCTCCCCGAGGCCGGAGGAAAGCATCTTGCAGCAATCAGGATGCAAGCTGACAGGAGCACGGGTGGGAATTTCAGCTGTTTTGGAAGCTTGTAAAAACCATATGGAGTCATTAGAGCCTGGTGATCCACAGGGTGATCTATGTGGAAGGTGATAGACAGGTTACAGGTAAAGATTAAGGAAGCAAGTACAAAGTATATGTTCTCCTGGCAGGTGCAGTATTATCCTGGACATCAAGTCCTTTTCAAAATTGCATTTGCTGAAAGTGGTGTAATTTTGCTGTTTCCTAGGCATAATGCTGAATTTTGCCCCTTTTTCGGTAGTATTTGTTTCAGTTTGTAACTCTTAAAAATCAAATGAATTTGCATGGGGGCCTCATGTGACTGCTGACAAAGCAAGATGATAGTCTTATATGTATTATTTTAGGTAATATGGAAAACCTAGATTTTTGGACTAATATTTTTTTTTCATCCAACAATCTGCTATATTGTTAATAACTCTGTTGAAAGGTTTCAAAGATCCACAATTATTATGATTCTTTTTTTAGAGACATTTGTGGTTGCAACTTCTTTATGAATGGGGAAAGGAGTAAGTTTTCTCAAGCAGAGAATTAACTGTGTGATAGAAGTCCTGATGTCTTGTTCATTTGCCTGTTAACTATGTGAACCTTAAAAGATTAGTATTCTAGCGGATGAAGTACGAAAAGGTTGTGAAGATGTAGTTATAGGGGGAAAGATGTCTGGGTCATAACAGGAATAACTTGAAGTAAGAAAGCCCACACAGATGTAGTAATGCGCATTAATTTACAGGTTAATTCCAGTGGTGAGAATCTGAACCGATGCTGTGAAATATTAGAATTGAACACTGAGATTCAAAAGCAGCTCTTCACAATTCTCAATGAAACATCTCAAGAAGGTAAATCAGTGCCTTGTCTAATTACTAATGCTTTTCGCATGTGACATTTTTTCAAACTCTGGCTGTTTCTGTAAGCGTTCTCACAATTTCTTAGTGTATGTATTTTCTTAGATGGTCATAGTGAAGGTGCAGAAACAATAAAAAACCGTCTCCTGCCACAGCTAGGGACTTGTTCTTCCTGTGCTGCTTCAGGAAAGAGCTTTGAGAACAACCTTTCTCTCACTCAGGTATGTAAGAAATGTACTTTAAGGGAATAGAACCATGTGAATTTATACCTGCAGAAGAATTTTAATGACTTCTATCAATAATAGCCTCCCTCTCAGATTTTGCTTAATGTAATACATCCATAGTTGCTTATGGAGACATCCATGCTATTATGGAGGAATTAATGTTGTAAAAGAAGTGTATGTTATTGCATTGCTTTCCTTTTCTAGGTAAAGATTTGCTATGTTTACATTTGCAGAGACATCAGAGAAATATTTGTGCCATATCTGTGTTACAAAAACCCAACACTATGTGAAAATACATATGTAAGCTGAAGGTGTGCATAAACTCCATACATTAATCTGTGAGCTCCTTTTTTATTTTTTTTTTGAAGAAAAAAGCATTGAACTATATTAACATTAAATTATCTCCAGAAGGGTTAAATAAAAAGTGCTCATGCCCATCACGATACCTCTGTGTTCCTGCTGTGATATTTGGAGTTAATATGTATTTGTTGTTTACTGAAGGGGTTGCAGTACTAACAGTTTGGCAGAAAAGATAAGTCTGTTGTGGTTTTCCCCTTTGAAAGAAAATAAAAGCATTGGCTAATGCAGACTAGGGGAAAATAATCAGCATCCCAAGATTTGACAGTGATATCTCCGTGTTCTCTAATTTCTCATTTTTATACCTCCTCTGTCAAAATCTTTCACAGTTAAAATAAAGACAAATGAAAAATGTTATCCCTTAAGAGTCAGATCCTAGTATAATGCAGGAGGAGGATTCTGCCAAAATCCCCACAAAATATAAAATACTGATGTTATTAAATGATAGTACACCAGGTGTACCAGTTACAGATTTGTCATTGCACGCGACATTCAAAATTAAAAGGAGAACCTCCTGCACAGTTACTTATTTAATTCCATTAGTATCAGGCAACTCTATAAGTTGTTAATGACACAGCTACATGTGTATTTGTGTGCTTTCTGGAATGACAGTACTTGCCTCCTCTGTTCTAATAACTTTTTCTGCTTTTCTGTGTACATGAATTCCCAAAAGTTTACTTGAGTTGGTGATATAGTCAATCAGAAGCTGACTAAATGAAAAAAAAACAACTCTGCAATACATCTGCAAAATGCTTTGTTCTGATGATGTGTATGCAAGCAGTAAATCTGCTTATGAAGACCTTTTAAGTTCTGACATGAGATATAAGAGAAGTGAATATTTTTCTTAAAATGATTGAGTCTTTGACATGCCTGGAAGGCATTGCTTATGTCTCTAGAAGGTATGCAATTTCTTTTGTCCTCAGTTTCTTTAGAAATGGTCGTTACTGAAATCTTTAGAAATACATCTGCTAATGATGCTATAGTGCATTGCTGAGGGATTCTGTAAGGCAGTACTTTCAAACAGTGTGACTTTGTGTTTCCTGGTAGGATTCAGTTGGGAGTGAGATGCAGCTGAGAGAACTGGACACCTCTCAGACTTCTACACTGCAAGACCTGGAGGAAAAACTGACTTCAACTCGTCTGCAGATCGACCAGATTGAAGAAGAGTAGGGAAATTATCTGTGATTCTTTTTGTTTGCTTTTTGTTTTTCAACAAGCTGCATTTTTTTCTCAATGTCTAAATACAGATGGAGATTTATAAAATATTTCATTTCTGGCTTCTGTTTCACTACTGCTCTACTAGAAGTCCTTCCTGAAGGAACTGACTAAGGATGTCTATGGGATTGGACAGTCTTTCTTCTTCGCAGATGGTGCTGGCCTTGTTACCTGTGATACTCTCAGTCAGCCTGCTCCTTAAAAAACTGGAACAGGAAGCTTGCTGATTTATAAGTGTTACAGCTTTCATTGCTTCAGATCCCCAAAAATGTCACCAAGATCCTTCAGTAAAGAAAAGGAAGGGCAGGGTGAATACCTTCAAAATAAACAGAAAGCATTCTTCCCCCCCGCCCCACCATTTTGGAAAGAGGAAAACAACAGTAATTCCTGTATTGGGAAGGAAAGCAGAGATGTTGGGATACTTTTTAGTATTAAGTAAGAGTAAAGGACAGAAGATAAACTTGCGTAACTGATTCTCTGCCAATGTTTAAGAAACACTGCTTTTCTTGGGGACAGCAGGAGATGAATCATTAGCTTTTGATATTACTTGAATAACATGTTTGGTGATATCCTTTGACTGACTTCTGTTTTCCAGCAAAGAAAGGAGCCCTAATACCCAATAGAGAAAATATTTAGGTTCTTAATCTTTCTTAGGAAAGAAACTGTGCTGATTTAGTTAACATCTTAAATACGGGAAAGAAACCAGTTTCTTTTAGACCTCATAATCTGAGCTAGTGTAAGGACACCAAATGTTAACCAGTGATTTGTCCTGTAACACGGAATGTAGTGAATCCACTCTCCTGCTACAGTACACTTCTACATTTTAAAGTGAGATTAAGAGTCTGCTTTGGAGTATGCTTCTTTAAACTCTTCATTTTTCCTGTATTTCAGCATAAGGAGTTTGCTCAAAAATTTTCCTCTTTTTCTGCTCCTTTTGTTTGATGATGTGGATTAATTGGTAGATGGTTTACACTGGTAGAAGCACATCTCGTGACTGACTTTATTCTATGTGATTAAGTTTGAACGCATCCCGTGCCGAAGAGGAGAATGCCCTGAAGAAGTTAGAGCGTCTGAATGACTATGAACAGCGGATTCAAGTGCTGCGGGATGAGATTACTATCTTGGATGCCCAAAAGTCTGTTCTCAAGAGCAGGTAGAGGCATTTTTAGAGAAGTCACTGAATTATAGAAATTGTTCATGTTAGGTAGCATGAATTCCTTCCTCATTTGAAACTGAAGTATAAACAAGAGCTATGGTTTTGCACTTTGTTATGAGGGAACAAACTCTTTGGCTGATTTCTTCTAGTGCACAGATATGTTAATTTAAGGCAGCTATGTTAAGTTTCAGACAAAACAGCAAGTAATGCAGCGTTGCAAAATACATTGACAGCAACTCTATGGAATGAGACGGTTACGGGTTTTTTTGTGTGTGTATGTTGATGAGTCCTCTTTGAATACTACCATTACAGGGTAGAACTTGTTATATTCACTGTTGTTTGACTTCAGGCGTACTGAAAGAGGAAGAAATCTCCAAAATATTGCTAGTTAAGAGTGTGTTTCCCTGTAACAAAGTGCTTGTCTGTACACACTTTAGGGTTTACTTTAATTTTACTGTTTATGCTTTAGCCCATAAAATGTATTGACATAAATGCCTTCATGTTAGGCTAATCAGCTGCAGCTTCTCTAATTACATTGGCTCAAAATCTTAGCTCACTTCGGTAAACTGACACAAAACTCTGCCCTAGGGAAAAACTGAGGATGGTGAAGTGACTAAAGCTTCTTTCCATGTGTGTTGTAGGCTTGCACGGAGCCGCTCTCCTTACAGGCGCAGTAGGAGCAGGTCCCGTCATTCCCTTCGCCTGAGGAGCAGGTCACCTGGCCGAGCCAGGCACATCAATGCTTCCCGTCGTGCCTGCCTGGTGGCTCGCTTTTGTTTCATTTACGCTCAGGAACGCTTCGATGCAGAGGCCCTTTTGAGGACATACATCAGTGACGTGGAGACGGTGCAGAGGATAATATACACTGCAGCTGTGGTAAGAATGAAAGAGTATTTCTTATTTTACATGCTGGAAGTGTTTTATAAAATATTATGTCTGCATTGAACTAAATTTTGGATAAATTAGCATTTTTGTCAAGTACAGAGAAGAAAACTTTTCGTCCTTTATTCCTATTGATTTTTCTTGCTTCCCTTCACACTTCTACATTGAACTCTCAATTAGTGTCCTGTCTGACCTGACCCAACATTGGAACAGGATCAGTGATCTGTGGTACAAATTCTAAAAGGAATGTAGAAGACGACTGACTGGCTCTGAAAAGTAGCTGATTCCTGCACTGATCAAAGCTGCCTTATTTAGATGAATTCTTTTGGGAATACTACATTATATACTAGAACACTACAAAGCTAAAAATCTTTCCATATCATACTTTCTTCTTGACTGTAGCTATGTGCTTTTCTAGTTTTATTGGGTCCAATGAAACTACTGAGATACCTCATATTTACTGTGAACTCGGTCTGAAGAAATTTATTTTCATTTTTCTGTACTTAATCTTCTTGTCTATAAAAATGACCTGAGTCAGAGAGGCAGTGTGTCTCTTAATGTGTGTGATTCCAAGCACATTTAACTTCTGAAGTTTGTTTCCTCTGGCTGTCATTCAGTTTACACTCTCCAATTCAACCTTTTTTCACAACAAGCAAGAAGTGTTCCTGTCTGATGCATTAGGCTATGGCATGCAAAATGCTATTACTCTTGATATCTTTGAATGTGATTGCATTGATCATGGGTATGTGATGGAATCCTATGCAAATATAGATGGTTAGGTGGGAAGCTTTTCAATCCTGCCTTCTTCAAAGAAGTCACACTCAATCAGAGAATTCCTTGTGGGTAAGTTACCTTTCCCTTTTACAGCAGGGTTTTATATTCCTCCTTAAGATGATGATACTGAGTTAAATTCTTTTTTTCAGATAACTGATAAAAAATTAATTTGTCTCTTCTATTTAACTGAGTGTTCTTCATGTTTGTAGGAATCTTTTTATGCAGCAAAGATGGCCTACTGGAAGTTCAAAATGCAAGTAAAAGAGGCTCTGTCTCTAAGTCACTCAGGGCCTGAGTCACTTGAAGATGCTGTCCTGGATTATATAGTTTGCCACAAGGATGCGTATGATGTTCATGCCAGTGTCAAGGTAGGTCAAGGGCAGTGGGGAGGTGATGTGTTGATCTATTTCAGGAGCTGTTGAATGTGTAAACTAGAAATGCACTGTAACCTGAAGAAGAAAGACAGTTATATGGATTTTGCCTCATAACAGTTTACTTTCCGAAGTAACATTGCTAGGACTAGTATGTGTGTGGCCTAGTAATCGCTTATTTTATTTATCTGTGACTAGAATTTCTCTGTCTTCAAGAATAATATTTTGGCAAGACACAGTGTCACTGTCTTAATCAAGTAAATGTAAGCTAGATTTCATATTTTTCCTGAATTTTGTGTTCTACTGAAAAGCCGCATCTCCTTACTAAGGTTTATGTCAATTTATTTGAAAGTTTATTTGTCAATATGTTTATTTATTTTATGTCAGTTTGTGTTCTTTATTTCTAAAATAACAGTACATTCTTTCTGAAGCTATAGTTTTCTGGAATAGTCTAAGGCAACATTACTGTGAGCTTCTTATACTGATTTTTAAATGTAGAAAGCTGAGAGGTGAAAATTACTCAAATATGTTTATTTGCAGGAAGTAATTTGCTCCATGAACATCAACCCAAAGATTTCATTTCCACCAGAAATTGATTTCATTGTGCTCAGCACTTTGATTCAAGAGTTGTGCTGTTTGGCTTTTTCAATGCAGACACTCGTTCCTCCTCTTGATGTTGCCTTTGGTATCGATGGAGAACTTTTCAATGAGACCAAGTAAGAACTCTTTATATTCAGTCAGATTCTTACTATTAAAAAGATCCATCGGGTTGTATAGTCTACTTTTTCCCTAATTCATATAAAGGTTTAAGACTACTAAACGTTAATTTTGGGCAAATATTCCTGGTCTGTAGTGAATTTGGTATATCTTTAAGGTTTATGATAGTGTATAAATTCCAGGATGTAGACAAGTGTTAACACTGTTTTTAATGAACAGCGGAGCAATTCTGGATAAACTTCAGTCTCTAGAGCATATTTAATTTGTCATTTAAAAGGAAAATTAGCATCAGCTTTCCTTTCCCTGTTTAGTCTTTATCTACCTTTTATAAAATGTTTACATCTTTGTTCCTCCTTTCTGTCCTGGTCTGTAAAAGTGATGTTTACTAAGATCTGGCAATTGGTGTCTGCTACCAGGATCATCAACATGTCTGCTGCGACCTCCAGGCTGCGGCTGCTGTACAACATATGAACACTAATGTGCTCCCATCTCTTCTGGTTTAGAGCTGAGCAGAAAGAAAAATGACTTTTAAAAAAGGGCATTTTGACTGATAGCTCAAAAAAAAAAAATTTGCTCTCAAAAGCAAAAAAAGCCCTAGATCAATAAGGAGGTTTCTAATAATAAAGTAGAATGGTACACAGGTGGGGAAGAGCTTGAGAAGCCAGTGAAAGAAATAGAGAAGGTGAAAGTAGCCTTTCAACAGGAGAGTGCAAAGTCATAGAGGACTACTCAATGATCCTGTCCAAATACAGAGCAGTTAGCTGTTTGATACCTAAAGCTATTGGCTGAATTAGGAAGGTGACAATGGTATGGTATAGTTGTGGGATGCTTTCTCCACCTACTTGGTGTGTGTGTCTTTCAAAAAACAAATGTAATATGCTTTTATGTGCTGCTGCAGGAAACACATACTCACATATATCCATCTGTATAGATAAATGTGGCATATATCTATGTTTATATGTTGAGCATGTATATGTGGTACACAGAGATGGAGCAAAACTTGTAGAAATTAAAATATCTCTGTTAGTTATGTGTCATCCTGTTCTATAAAGGGCTGGTCAAACCTTATCAGATCCTATACCTTGCTTCATCCTCTGTTAACAGCATTGCTTTATATAACTTGATACTGCAATACATTACTAAAGTGTAGATGCATTGCTATTTTTTATTTCTGTTATTTCGTATTTGTTTTTAGTTTGAATCCACAAAGCCAGAGACTTTATTATTTAGCTGATATTCCAGGCTTAGAGAGGTAATATATATCTGGTATGTCAACACAGGCCCTTGAATTAATTTTTCTTAGGTAAAATATTATTGTTTCATTATCAATATTTGAGGATCTTACTAATAAAGTTACCTCATGTCTCATGATACTAAGATGTAACCTTATAGTTGAGATAAGGTATCTCTGTAATATCCTTTAGAGGGATCTTATTTTAGCAAGGTATTTCAGGAAGATGGGATGACTAGGCCTGCCAAATTGCTGCTCAGAAGATTTTATATGTCAGTGGACATGGGGGCCCTGGCCTGTATGGGGCTCATGCAAAAATATGGTCTAGTGGTCATTCTGAAAGAATGCTTATTTTTGTGATATGGAAAAATTGTCAAGAAAGATATTAGAGCTGTAGCAAGTATTCTGCTTTTTATCAGCATTGGTGATTTGAAACATATTTATCTTTTGCCACTTACATGCAGACATTTCTTGTACTCTGTGTTCCAACAGGTACTATCGTAATTCTGACTCAGATTTCACAGCTGCCTTTGTGGCCTATCACATATGGCCTGCTCTGGTGGAAGATGATGTTGTAATTGTGAAGGGAGAGGTAGTCACTAAAAGAGTGTCTCTGGTATGTATTTTGTTAACGAATATGTTAAAGAAAGTCATTGGCTTTTAATACTGTTTTTAAAATCTAAAAAGAGAAGTCCTTAACTGTTCTCTGTACGGGTGGACTTGTATATCAAATATCAGTTAGGTTTTAGTGCCTTATCCTGTATTTAGGATGAATAGTTCCATTTTCCTTAATGTGTTAATTATGCAGATGTGTGATTATTTGCAGAGCCTGTTCTAAGAAGAAAGTTTACTCTGTTTCCTTTCTGTCCTCAAGCCTTTTCTCCAGCATGACAAGTCTGCTTGCAGAGGCTGTCTTTATTAAACCCTCTCTCTCAAAAGAGGTTTGTCAAACTCTTCTCTTGTAGCTGTTTCGCAGAAGTAAAACTAGAAGCAGAAGCTGTGGCTGTAGCAACCGGCGTCTCCTATCTGTCCATGTAAGTCTCAGATGAATGCCTATAGTATTAACAACATCAAGTATTTTAACTAGGAATGGAGGCAACCTATTAAAAATGCTGCTGTGCCACATGTGCTTCTTAACACTGGGAATAAATGACTTTGCATCGAGGTCTTGAATGAGGTGAAGCTGAACTGACAGATAGTTATTGCCTGATATAATTATCAGTGGAGATACACAGTTGATATTTCTGGGAATTTAACTGTGATCTACTTCTCATACAGTATCTCGGAATGCTTTGCCCCTACTCCCCTTTGCTTCACTACCCTTCTGACTAACTAATTCTATCATCTGGAAGTGTTTTAGTCATCTTACAGTGCATATACAGCACATAGTTCCTGCCTCCTGGAGTTATTAACCTGAATTTACTCTGTAATGCCTCAGTGGAACAGAAAATAAGTGAGTAGAGTGAGCAGGAGGGGAAGAACTGAGGTGGTACTGATAAGATATGTGAAACCTTAGCAGAGGTCTGCATATGGTATAGTTACACAACAATTTTAATTATTTCTGTAAAAAACATATATATTTTTCTAATTGTTAACCCATCTTATTAAATTGACATGATTGCCCTCAACTGAAAATGTGAGTATTGAAAATGTGAGAGGCTTTGGGTATGGCTCAATTTTTTGTGTGTGTGTGGGGTATGAAAAAACCTACAAAATTGTTGAACTTGACTTTGTAGCAGTGGAGCTTTACTGATAGACATGTGCAAATTTTCTGAAAGTTGATGGATCCCCAAGTGGTTTTCTTGGGTACAGTTTTCAGCACACCTGAGTGTCTTTTCTGTTTGTCTTGCAGTCATTTCGAAGCCGCAGCTTTTCACCACTGAGAAGCAGAAGCCTAAGTAAGTGGGCATATTAATTCATAATGACTCATGGTTTTCACATTGTCTTTGAACAATTGAACAAAGAGACAATAACATGCTGAAGGTCTTTAAATACTTATCCAAGTCTTATTTTTAAAATGCGTAGCCCTTTTTTTTATATGTGTGGAAAAAGGCTGAAATTTCTGACTTGGAGGAGAGCTTGTTTTTCTCCTCTACTCAGACCACTGTCATGAGTTCTCTCTGCTGGTTGCCTTCATTGTGGCCAGTTCTATAGTAGGTAAAACTTGCTGCCTTCCCTACACAAGAGACACTTAGCTGCACACCTGCTGGCTGCGTGCCCTTCAGATTCCAAAGAAAGAGCCAAGTGACGATAGTGAAATGAGGGATTTCAGACAATATGAATGTGTGTGCCTATCTTGAAGCCAAGCCAATTTAGAGATTTGGAAAATATAGTTGTACTGAACTGTACATTTTTCTTCCATAGGGTGTTGACTGAACATGGTCCTGTACTTCAGTACATCCGGATCCAGCAACTTCACTGGTGCCTTTTTTCTTCAGCAATACCTCAAATCTCTCAATAATATGAATGGCAATTGTCACTTCAAATGGAGTTTGTGTTCATTGTGTTTTTTAGAATTACGGAAGGCTTATTTAGAATTTTAGAAACTAATTTGACCCTTCTGATTTAAAGAAAGAAAAAGTGCGTGCAATACAGAATCATAATCATTTTTGCAAAATTTGCAAAGCACTGAGGAACCCACGGTGTAATCCTGTAGGTGGAGATTGAATTATTGCATCTAGAATGTTGTCCACAGATTCTGAATTATGCAGTTTACTGTGAAAACTTTGATTAAACTTGATGTTTAATATAACCTAAATGGGGAATGTTGCAGAATGTTGAGGTTAGGTCTTACTTGCAAACAATGTAATTATATGTATAATTATATAATTTTAGAAAATAGCAATAATCTAAAGAATGTGCCAGTCTCACACAGCAGTTTTTTAAAAATATCCTTCTGTTAAACTGAATTTTCTAACTACAATGCAAAAGTTGCACAGAAAGTTGTGGCAAGATGACTGCGGGCAAAAATTAGAGGAAACTGAGAAGTTATATTCACATCCTAACGAAGTTACAATGGTACGGAAATTATAAGGTAAAGTGCAGCTGCTACTGCATGGGTGGAGTGTGGTCAACATGCTCCACGATGACTCCCCATACAGTAAGCACCTGCTGTGGGGGATGGAACAGAGGGTGGAGCAGCGTGGAGGTGCCACAGCCCCCTCCATAGAAACCCTTGCAGGGAGGGGAACATGGTGGTACTTTGTAGTTGATAAGACCGTTTAGCAGCTGTCAGCCAAGGGAGATGAAAGATCTCCTGCTGCTGAGCCAACAGCTGTGGCAAAATCTCTCACCTTGAATGAACTTAGTTCATTAAAGCATAATTGTAATATTAATGAACAGCTCTATCCCAGAGTTACCTGCTTCCAAGGTATGACCAACCCCCACACTGGGCATGTGCCCTATATTTTTTTTACTATCTCTAAAAGTAAAGCAAGAGAATTCTACACAAATCAGAAAAAAGTGTTTATGACTAAAGTCCACCTAAACATAAAGAAACAGTGTAAAAGTAAGTTGAGAATGGGGAGAAAATCAGGGAAGACTCCATCGTAACTGCTGGGATCAGTTGATGGGCGGAATCTATCTTCTCCATAGGGATGCCTATTGGGAAAGAATCATACTCTATGTGTGCTAAATACTTTTATTGGGGATTAGAACTTGCTTGTATGTTGCTTTAAATATGTTTTTGCAGTCAAGTACTATCACCAGCAATCTTTGAACCTTGGCCTGTCACAATTTTATACTAATAAAGAGTGTTATTCCATGAAGAGTTAGTGGTGATCCTTCCTGGGCACTGGCAGTTGCCAGCAGTGGGTAGCACATTCTAATAAAGTGGGAAGACCTGCTGAGGGGTCTCCCTTATGCTCTTGGCTTAGCCCCGTGAAAAGAGCAGTCGAATCACCCTCTGGTCCAGCAGGACTGTTTGGTGAAGCGTCCCCACCATGGGATGCTGACAGACTGGTCAGGCACAAGGGTCTCAGCGTTCCTGGGACACTGACAGACAAATCATTAAGGGTCAAGGAAATCTCTCCTGCTCATGTGGCAACAATCATGAACTACCATTCCTCCAGCAATCCCCAGGACTTTGCTGGCATTTATGAATGAGTGTTCATACATGCGTGTTGTAGCAAGGCAGTAATAGTCCTTGTTAAATATGTTTTTACTTAGAAATGAATATAATAAAAAATTGTAGTTTGGCACTAAAAGTATTTCAAGTGTGCCACTAAGTAGTCATAGGCTTGAAATATTTGCTTGAGGCCTCTTCAGTGTCACACTTAATGCGCTTTCATACATAGTGATAGATTAGTCATTGTTGCAAATACAGTGGAAAAAAATCCTGTCCAGTTGTCTCTTACTGTGGGCATTTATTACGCTTTAGGTGTAAAAATTAGAGAGACCTGAAGAGATTTAACAGTAATAAGATGTGGGACAACATGCCATCCCACTCATACTAGTTAGATGTCTGAGCCAGCACAAAGTGCCCACAGAATATGCAGGTCAGTAGGAGAACACTTGAAGGACAGCACCAGGGAACTCTGGCCACTCCAGGCAGGAGACTTCACTGTGGGCCCAGCTTAAATACCTCTATGCTAACACATGCAGCATGGGTAACACACAGGAGAAAGCAGAAACGTGTGCATGCCTGCAGGGCTACAACCATATTGGCATCACTGAGAAGTGGTGGGATGGCTCTTGTGACTGGAGTGTTGGGATGCAAGGATATAGGCTCTTTAGGAAGGACAAGCAGGGAAGACAAGGAAGTAGTGTTGGCCTCTTTGTCTATGACCAGTTGGAGTGCATGGAGCTCTGCGTGGGAGAGGATGAGCTCTCTGGTGGAGAGCTTATGGGCCAGGATTAAAGGGAGGGCAGGGACAGGTGATTTTGTAGTGGGGGGTCTGCTACAGCCTACCTGACCAGAAAGACCAAGCTGATGAGGCCCCATACAGACAAACAGGAACAGCCTCCCATTTGCAAGCCCTGGTTCTCATGAGGGACTTCAGCCACCCTAGTATCTGTTGGAGGGACAGCACAGCAGGGCAATTCAGGATGTTCCTGGAATGCACTGATGACAACTTCTTTCTCCAAGTGAGAGAGGACCCAACAAGGAGAGGTGCTATCCTGGACCTCATTCTCACCAAGTAGTGGCTGGTGGGGAACATGAAGCTCAAGAACAGCCTGGATTGCAGTGACCATGGTGCTGTAGAGTTTGAGATCCTTGGGGCAACAAGAAGGGTGAGAAGCAATCTCGCTACCCTGGACTTCAGAAGAGCAAACTTCGGTCTCTTCAAGGATCTCCTTAGAGTGCTGTGGGATAGAGCCCTGGAGGGAGGAGGAGCCTAAGGGAGCTGGGTGATAGTGAAGGAGTGTCTCCTCCAGGCTCAAGAGCAATGCATCCCTACAAAAAGGAAATCGGGGAAGAATGCCAGGAGACCTGCATGGATGAACAAGGAGCTCCTGGACAAACTTAAACACAAACAGGTAGCTTAGAGAGAATGGAAGCAGGAGAAGGTAGCCTGGGATGAATACAGAGCAATTGTCCCAAGAGCCAGTGATCTGATTAGGAAAGCTAAATCTAGAGCCAAAGCTAAAGCACTGGCAGAAGTAAATCTGACACAAGGACATCATGGATAACAAAAAAATATCTTTTAGGTGCATCAGCGATAAAAGAAAGACTGGGGAAAAGTATGGGTCCTCTCAGGAAGGTTGGCTACCCAGAAGACTTGGTTACCCAGGACATGGAGAAGACTGAGGTATTCAATGACTTTTTTGCCTCAGTCTTCATCAGCAAGTCCTCCAGCCACACTGCCAAAGCTGCAAAAGGTGAAAGCAGGGATTGGGATAGTGAAGACCTTCCTACTGTAGGAGAAGAAAGGGTTTAGAACATCTAAAGAACCTGAAGGTGCACAAGCCCATGAGACTTGAGGAGGTACATCCACGGGATCTGACTGAGGGTGTGGCTAAGCCACTATCCACCATACGTGGGAAGTCATGGCAGACTGGTGAAGTTCCCACTGACTGGGAAAGGGGAAACATAACCCCCATGTTTTAAAAGGGAAATAAAGAAGACCCAGGGAACTACAGGCTGGGCAGTCCCAACTCAGTGCCTGGCAAGATCATAGGGCAGATCCTTCTGGAAACTATGCTAAGTCACATGGGAAATAATGAGGTTATTAGTGACAGACAACGTGACTTTACTAAAGGCAAATCATGCCTGAGAAATCTGATGGCCTTCTACAATGGGGTTACAGCAGTGGTGGATGAAGAAAGGGCAACAGGTGTCATCTACCTGGACCTGTGAAAAGCATTGGACACTGTCCTGCTTGACATCCTTGTCTCTTAAACTGGAGAGACATGGATTTGTTGGGTGGACTAATCAGTGGACAAAAAAATGACTGGATGGTTGTACTCAGAGTTGTGGTCAATGTCCCTGTGGAGATCAGTGTTGAGTGGTGTTCCTTAGGGTTTGGTGTTGGAACTGGCACTTTTTAGTATCTGTTTGTGACATGGATAGTGGCATTGAGTGCACCCTCAGCAAGTTTGCCAGTGACACCAAGCTGTGTGATGCAGTTGACATGCTGGAGGGAAAGGATGCCATCCAGAGACACCTTGACAGGTTTGAAAAATGGGCCTCTGTAGTACAGGCTGAGTGGAGAATGGATTTCTCATAATACAGCTGATATGTAATTCACCAACCTCAGTGTCTCATTCCGTCGAGAAGCTTCAAAGGTTTGTAGAGTTTTCCCCAAATTAATCTCTAGGATTTTGGAACATAAGGAAGAAAAATTCCTTTCTCCATCCATTTATTCAGCCTATGGCCTGGATCAGGACATCTCATTAGTACTACTGTAATAACAAGCAAAAATATTTTTATTAGTTCTGAAACTATTTAGTCCTTGAAATTAAGTTACAGGAACAGATTTTGTGATCTCTTTCCAGGGATCTTGTGCAGATTTACACATCCATACATTTCCCCTCTACTTGTGTGGCTTCAGACTTTGGCACACAAAGATCCTGGCTCTGGCACAGGATCAGATTTCAGGCACACTTTAGCATTGGTTCCCAGGAGTTGACTCTAATTCAACAGATGTATTTTCACTGGAATTAGTCCCATTAGTAACCAACAAGAGGAAAAAAAGGTCCTGTATATAGGGAGTAATTCACAGACCTACTCTGAATAAACTAAGGGGGCACAATGGCACAAGCACATATGTGGCGTGCTTTCTTGTTATCTAAAAAAGTCACAAGAGAAAATAAAAATCAATATATTTCCTCTTCTAAGAGACTGGTTGTTGATCACAGCTATGGATCTTGAAGTAAACCTCCATATTTCAGCACTGATCTCATGACTAAAGCCACCACAGTTCTGGAAAAACTGAGCAACTGCAACTTGTGTGGCAACAGAAGACAATTAGACATCCCAAATATGGTTTTGAGCAAAAAAAAAAAAAGAAGATTTTTATCAAAACCTTTTAATTACTAAGGGCTAAGGAAATGTAGTTTTTAAAAAGTTCAGTGTATAATTGTCTTCTGCATATAATTATAAAAATGTTACAGAAAATTTTTTCCATGCCAACTGTGAGAAAGCTAAGACTACATGAAGGGTGTATGTTTTCCTTGACAAGCATGAGAGACAGGATAGTTCCAGACTTGTACACACCTATGATGCCGCTAGGAGTTAGTATTCCCAAAGATCTAAAATTGCCATAAGACGAATTTGCAGTGCTTGGTGGACTATCTCATCTCAATCCCCCAGCAAGTACCCAGGGAATGAGTTAGTCTCAAAGTAAAAGAGAAAAACAAAGAAATGACAGCCAGTGATTTATTTGGTAGTGAGAAAACAGCTCTAGAATTATTTCTTTTTTTCATAATGTTTCAAAACAGAGCAATTTCCAGCAAAATAGAAAGTTGCCCCACAGCATAGTACCAATTAAACAAACCTTACCCTTCTCAATTATACTCTGTAGCCCATGGCCTGTTTTTCTGCAATGTACTGTTTTGTACTGGCTGCCTGCACTGCTTATTTATAGTCAATTAAATCTGTAGGTAAGATAGAAGATTGCTTTTGGTGTCAAGTTAGACACAGCTACTATGCTGCTTTCTATTCTCAGCAGTGCAGAGAATGCATACAAAAAAAGATTATGTGGCATTAACCAGAAAATGCAAAATAACTTCTAGAAAGGGACTTCTGCAATTGCTTTTAAGACCCTATAAAAGAATATATTGTGAATGTGGAATTAATGACTTGCTGTTTTAATAAGAGTATTTCAAATCTGAAATAATATGTTTTCTCTTGTCCTCTGAATCACAAGCCTGGATAATTCCATACCTGTAAATACAGCAAAGTAGAGACAAGAAGGGTGAATTCCAATAGATGACAAAAAGCCAGTAAGGCTTCTACTACAAGATAGTTCTAGAACAGTATGATCATGGTCAAAGTGTTAATACCAGGAAAAAGAAGGCTAGATTTTGAGCCAATTTAACCTCTGCAAATTGCACTGGTGGAAGTGAGACTGCATGTGATGTAAAAAAGCACCACCTTTGGGCCAAGGCGTTCATGTAGAACGTGTTTGTGAGGGATTTTGAGATTGCTGAAGAATTTCTGCTGCATCTTAGCCCTTTGAAGGCAGATGTTGTCTGTCTCAATTCCAAGGCTGTCACAGAGTCAGTCTAAACATGCAGGTATTTTATCATCTGTTTCAGGGAAAATAAAATGTCATCAAAATATCTTCAGTCTTTGTTCTTCAGTGTTTGCAGCTCAAAAGTATATGGACTTGCACAGAGCTAGCAGATGCTGAGGATAAATGGCTTGGCTAAATTCTACTGCACAAGGAAGATTTAAGTTCAAAAATTATCATAACTAGATTCTGCTAGCATAGGAGACAAAGTTGAGAGCAACGGGTTAGTGGAGTCCTCTCACCTAATCTCACTGGCAATGAGCTGTAATGCTGGTTCAGGCTTGTAGGAGGCTTTGGAGATGAGTGGTAAGTTAGAGATAAAATACCCCACAGCCTCAAGAAAGTAAATGTGAAAGCCAAAAATTATTAAAATGCTCCCTGGAAGATATATGCCTGTACATCCTCCAGGACTGCATCCTTTTGACTTTACTTTTATATTGCATCTATGTACTGCATAACATAAAAGTGTCATCAGAATTAAATACTGTCTTGCAGCCATTTTTGATTGGTGTTAACTACACAATGATTTTCTTACTGTACCATTTAACTTTGTATTAAAGAAAGGAAAATCTGTTCCTCTTTGCAAATCTTATGAATGATCTTGTGCTGCAATCAGAAATTGAATGTTGTATTTTTTGAAAGTCTTTACATATCACAAATGTGTGATTTACTCCTCAGGCTGAGATGAGTTTCTCACAAGGGTATGTCAGCTATCAGCTGGTTCAGTACAAAGTCCTCCCCAAGGCACACTCTTGGGCCTTCAACTTTATCCTGAACATCACACCTGTGCTCAGCAAAGGGAACTCGATTATTTCTACATGTTGCAGTGATTTGGGGAGAAATCTACCCAACTAAAACCAGACACAGACAGAGCAGTGCCAGTCCTTTAATACAGAAATATGATTATTATTTTCATTTCTAGAACTGTATGGTGTATTGCTCAACCTGAAGAGCTTGTGATTTAAAAGAAGTACTGACCTCAAATAATTCAACTGTTAAATGAAATGCGTATGAAACTTTGAATGTAACTGTTTTTGGTTGATTAATACCAGTTAGTAACATTTTTTTTTCACCCAGATGGAAATTTCAGGAATGACTAACTGCAATCTAAATAACACATCCATTTTGATTAAGCTGAATAAACAGTGTGTTTCAAACTAGTACCTCAAAACTGTATTGTAAATTGGTTTTGGTTTTGGGGTTTTTTTTTTTGAGAATTTATAAAATAGCAAGTCTTAGCTCTTCACCTTAAACCAAATCAAACCAGATCTCAATTGCTGTTATTGCAAATGGTCATCTGATGTCAAGCCTCAAGGTGACATCTGTTCTCTGTAAACTGTTGTTTTGTTAATACAGCTGTAACTATACTGGCACAAATGAGAGTCGTGATAAATTGTCCGCCACAGGAATTTTAAGCTCAGGAGTGCATGTTTGTCTTCCTCTACGTGTCTAACAGTCCAGAGCCTCATACAGGAAGACAAAAATAGATAGGTGTGACAGTTTCATTTTATAATACTGGTGTTATAAAATATAAATACCAATTTTGTATGCGCTTGCCAGTATTATAAACGAAGGTAACAATTTACCACTTTTCCTGATGCTTGGCTTCGTTGGTAATTTCAGTGTCTGTAAAGTTACGGGACTGACACTGATCTCTTCTTTGTGGTGAACAGTGACAGGACCCAAGTGAATGGCCTGAAGTTGTGTAAAGGAAGGTTTAGGCTGGATGTTATGAAAAGGTTCTTCCCCCAGAGGGTGGTTGGGCACTGGAACAGGCTCCCCAGGGCAGGGGTCACAGCACCAAGCCTGACAGAGTCCAAGAAATGTTTGGATGATACTCTCAGGGACATGGTGTGACTCTTGGGGATGGTCCTGTGCAGGGCCAGGAACCAGACTCGATAATCCTTCTGGGTCCCTTCCAACTTGGCTTATTCTGTGATTCTGTAAGGCTGAACAAAAAGCATGGTGGAAGTACCAGCCTGAGATTCATTCTTGATCATGCCTTGAACCAGTGAGTGCAGACTGCAAAAGGAAACTTGCTGTGAATGCAGGATCCTGTATAATTCCTATTTCTGGTTAATATATCTCTGATGGCTCTATAATTCACCACCTTTATCAGTGATATAGCAAAAAGAACTGTGCTGAGATTTACCAGAGTCCAAGTGGTGTTACAACCTGCTGTGATTTTGATGGGAGAGCCCTTAAAGCCTTTGAGGAGTCACAGAACACCAGCATGGTGGTAGGAGGAGAAACCTTGCAGAAAAGGCTGGAGTCTGAAGCAGGCAGTCTGTTTCTGTTTAAACCTGCCTCGTGCCAAAGGAAGATGATTTGGGTCAATTGGTTTTCATCATCACTGAGGAGCTGTGCACATGGAGCTCGCTAGATGAAAGAGCTTTGTTTCTGACACACTTCTTCCACTGCTTGTGGAAGAAACAGATGCATCCTCACTGTTTCCCCGCTGTAAGACAGATGTAATTTTAAATGTAAAAAGGTTTCTGTGTGTGAGATACTGTTTGTGTTTTGGCTCTGTAGAGACCAAAGGAAAAAGCCATTAAAAAAGTAAAGAGGCACAAATCATATAAAATGGTTCAGAAACGTTGACAGGAGAAGAAGGGCTGAGATGTGACTGTGTAGTGCACGTGCAGCAGAATCGAGGACTCACGGCATGGACTTGGACAGTGAGGCTGGTCTTGCAGGACGATGCAGAGACACAGGCTGGTATTGCTCTGCCTGCAGAGTTGGACTCGGGCTGCGTCTCTCCTTCCTGTCCATGGGACCTTCCTGGCAGGATGCAGGACTGGGGCTCCCCTAGGCTGAGCACCCAAATACAACACTGGGGTCGTGGTTTGTAGGAAAGCACTTTGGAGCAGAGCAAAAACCTTACCACAGTACCCAGAAAAGGCTAGGGGGCATTCTAGATGAAAGCTGATTTGTTAACCTGAGGGAGTCAACAAAAACAAACAAACAAACAAACAAACAAAAGTCTATATTTCTCGAGGCCTTGTTTGGGTGAAGAAAGGCTCTGGGCTCCTTTGCACGAAGCAGAGTATTTCCCACAAGGTGGCACAATTGCCTTAAGAATAGAAAAATCTGATTTTTACTTAAACTCAGTTTTAAAAGCTCGTTACCAAAGTGAGGCTTCCAAATAAATGTATGAAAGTCACAGATCCAAGCAAAATCAACAGATGTCAAAAGGAAATTTGGCTCACTGATTGATCTGTTAAAGGTTGCTGCCTGATAAGGACGTGAAAATCCTGGTGTGGGGTTTAAGATGAATATCACTATCAATCCAATATTGGAGAAACTAATTTGGATTTAGGGTTTGGGTTCAATTTTTCAAAATTTGCAAGTCTCTCCAAAGTGATTAGTATTTAGCTGGTTCTATTCTGATTGATCTTCTTGAAGAACTTTTACTACTATAAAAACATATCCCAAACTGAAATTCACATTGAGAATTAACAACTTTTAATGTCTGTCCTTTAAAAATTATTTCTAGTTCATATCTAGTTCAAGAAAATGTCAGCTTGCAAAATTATTATATTTTGTGTGATTGGTCAGTTGCTATGGCTGACTGGGAAGTTACTCCACTATTCCTTTTGTCTATGACTGAAATAGGCATTTTCTTGATAAATTCTGCAAAGTCTCTGAATCAGGAATATACTCCCTGTTTTTAGCTGCACCTTCTCTTCATTTTCTATTTAAAGACAGAGTCAATTGCACCTGCTGAACCATCAGGGTGCAACTGGATAGAACCCTGCTGTGACAGCAACTGGTTTGGATAATCATAATCTTATTAATTACTGTTCTAAAAGTAAGTTTCTTCTGCACTACGCTCTATCTTGTACTGCAGTGTTTTTCCAGAATTTCACTTCTCTAATACGAGGAAGTTTTTTTCTGAATCCCAGCCCAAATTTCTTCACTTCCAGGCTATATCTCTTTATTCTTCTGCCAGTATGATTCTTTATCACTAGAAGTCCTTGTTCCCTCCTTTGGTATTTGTCCTACTGATGAGAGCAATGATCTTTTCTCATAGTTTTTCTTTCTCTGCACTAAAACCACCACTTTCCATCTCCTCTAAAGAGAGGCTTTTCATTTCCCTGATTATCCTGTTTGGGTAGCTCTGGGAGTATTTCTGTTTCAGTCCATCTTTCTTGAGCAAGAAAGATGCACCATGACAATGGTGTCTATGAATGCCATAGGGCATCATGGTGTGTTCCTCTATTGCTAAAACTTACTATGGAGTGATGATTTGTGCTAAACTGTCTGATCATAGTTTAATAACCAGCCTTACAGAGTTTCAAAGGACCTGCCTGGAGCTTGATGATACAAATGAAAATATCTTACTTAGCTCTATATTTGTCCACTTTGCTAAGAGAAGAAATAAATACTAGGAGTACAACCATAAACTTGTTGAAATATAGGGTACCACTCAATGGACAGGTCTCAAGTCAGTATTAACAGAATGAGATACTAAAAATGTTAATCAAAAAAAAGGCATTTAGGTACATGATGGTTTGCAGCAAGAGATTCCAATGAAATTGAAAATATTTTATGTTGTCTAATTCCTTACCTTTTGATTGATTGATGACATGGCTCTCATTTCTTGAGAAATGCTTTTTTTCTCAGTCACAGTTGCCCACCCGTTAAATTTGCCAAGGGCCATCATAGGCATCTCCACAATGCATATATAGGACTTGACAAAGACAAAATACCCTATGAAAGTATTTTCTGCCATGCTTTTGTATTTGTGCCATTTATCTCTAAGTCCTGGGTCATCCAGAGCTTTGAAGTCTCTTCCCTTGGTGGAATTGGACTTTCCCCAGATGAGGGATGATTTGGTGGCATCACTTCAGGTCTGAGCCATGCAACCAGTAAGAGCCAAGCAGGCAACATGTATGGGGCTGCCTCTGTCCCTGAAACATCCTGTTAATGTATCTGAATCTCTGTGTGCCCACAGGATATGGCTATTGTCCCCATGGTTCTTCCTCTGCATTTCATCTACTGTACAGTGTCTTGCCTCTTGCAGACTAAAATCTTTGGGTAAGGGACAGTTTCTTACCTCTTCATGTGCAGCAGGGCTTGATTTCACAGGTGATGTGTCTTCAAAGTAGATGCAGCCCTACCATTATCACTGCTAGGGGCATTGTGCTTCCCTAGTCCCATGAGACACCTGTGGACTCATCCACCCACCCACCCACAGCATCAATCTCTACCTCTGCCTGAGTATTGTGCAGTTTGAGCAGCTCTGTCATCTAGTATAAATAAAACCAACCCAGGCATTTGGGTGAGTGTTTACATGCACAAATTCCTATGAGCAATAAAAGCAGGGCAGGAGGATTAGAAGGAATATGATCAAAAGGCGGATTGCCTTTTACTCTAAGAGCCTGGAAATGTAAGTGGGCCTTTAAATGTTCTTGAAGGTAACTTCAAGGTACGCTTTTCTCTAATTTTTGAATGGGCTAAAAGGTAGCTTCCTTCTTATCTTCCTGAGGCATGGAGTGCATGCAGGGAGCAAAGCTGCTTGGGAGGGTCTGCTGGGCCAAGAATGGGAGGTTTTTCACAAGGTAAGCTCTTCCCCTCCAGCTGCTGTCTAGGAGACTTCCCACAACCTGAATATCTGATAGATAGGCTGTTATTATAGTCTACTTATTTTTTTCACCTGGCCTTATATAATATCAGGTAAATGAATACTTCAATGAGTGGTGGAAGTTCCCTGAGAGAAATTGCTTTCGGCAACTGTTTCTTCTAATTAAAATGGAAATCTGAAAAGCCTCAGTCTTTGGGAACAATTAATAAAATGCCAGCATTAGAGAAGATACACACAATTCTTTGTGCCTCTTAACTGCTCTCTACAATTAGTGTGAGTGTGTTCAGCCAAATGCAGCCTGACCCTCGTATGGTAGAAAGGAGAGACTCAGACTGAAATGAGGACAGCACCTGTTGCTTGCCCTGCCAGGCAGGCCGGTGCTTTCCCACCTTCCTGCTAACAGTGATAACAACAATTAATAGAAAGTTTCAATACTGAGAGACTTCCAAACTGCCCCCAGTACTGTGCCGTGGGCATCAAGGGACATTTTTCTGGCAGCTTGGATGCAGCACCTACAACATCTCTGTAAGTATTTGGGTGGATGACCAGACAGAAAAAAAAGAGAAAGGAAATTCTCTCCCTCTGGCATCCAAGGTACCAATTTCCCTGCTGGAGGCTTAAATGGTGATCCAGACTGGTCAAAGACACAGATATGCAGGGCCTCCATGTTGTGTTTAGATCTACTTATTTCTCAGGCTGTTCAATAATTAGCAGTTGTGAAAATCCTGAGGAAGTGTGTGCTCTCTGGAGTGGCAGTCTCGAGGCCAGGGCACTTGTGCAGGGGTGGGGAACACTCAGCTGCTGGAGAGGTGGGGACTGGCAGCTGGTGAAGGTGCAGGGGGAGGCTCTGCACCCTCAGGGGCCTCAGCTGATGTGCCTGTCCTCTGCCCCGGTTTGGAAGGCCAAAAGCATGTTGAGAAAGGGCCGACGAGAAGCAGCAGACAAAGCATGTGTGTGCACATGCATGCAGTGCTTGGGGGAATCCCCCAGTAATAAACATGCAGCCAGAGCCTTTGGGAGGCAATGCTGGATTTATGGCAGTCCAGCACCAGGAGAATGACTCCAACTCTGAGAGATGGTGCCGTGTGGGAAAAGATGCAGACAAGCGCCTGGATGAAGGCTCTGGAGGACACGCATGGATCTGCACATGGGGAAGGGATGCACTGGAGCCTGTTGGACCCAGATGAGACAGAGCAACGTGAAGTTTTGAGCCTATTATCTTCATATGGAGAATGTGTGAGTTGGGTGTGGGAGTGCTGAAGATCCACATGTGCATGCATGAAAGGGAGAGAGGCTTGGCTGAGAAACAGCAGAAGCAGGGGGCTCAAGCAATCCCTCCTAAGTAAACCCAACTGTAAGCAGTCTTTCAGGCAGCACAGAGTGAGAGTTGAAGGTGACAGAGCAATGCCATCATCTAGGCTGGGGCTACAGACCTCACTCCTGGCATGGATATATAAACCAGTGAGCACTTAAGAAAATAAAAGTACAGTACAAGATAAAGGGGCTGGTCGGCATATCCATTCCAAGAAGGGCAAAATGCTGCTGCCTATAGAGACATCTGAGTGTAGGACAGGAACCATGTTCCAGGGATGGCAGCCCCACAGGAAGACCTGAGCCACACCTAGAGGAGCTCAGGTGCCATGAGAAATCTTGCACTGCCATCTGTGTGGCAGCCCAGGCAGATTTCCTCAACTGAGGCTCAGAAATGTGTAGAAAAACTGCGATTAAGCAAAGTACATAAAAGAAAGTATTCTCAGAACTTGCTCTACCATAACCTAATGGTTTCAGAAATGACTGCAAAGCAGCTGTGCTGCTCCTCCATTGCTGGGCTTTGGTTTCAAGGGAGGGATTTATACTGGTTATACTAGAGCTCAGGGTGACTGCACAAGCCCAGTTTTCCTTTGCTTTGTGTGCAGGAATGAGGGTCTGTGCCCATGGCTGCACTCTGACTAGGCTCATTCCCAGAATAACTCCTCTCTCGGCCTCTTCTGCACCACAAGAAAAAATATTCTTAAATAAATGTATAAACACTGGCAGCCTTCAGGTTTGTGTTTCTTTCTGAGCCTAATTTAAATGAACAGCAGACATTTTATGGGTTTTTCTAAGTGAACCTACAGGGGCTTATTTGCTCGAGTCTGATTTTCTGACAGCTCTCTACAAGCTTAATCAAGACCAGACTTACTCTCATGTGAAGCAGAATAATATATATTAATGCAGCTACAAAGAACCAGGCTAAATGTAGTAAGTCATAAACCACTACTATGGCAGCAATCATTCAATCATCTGCATGTACCACACTTGGATTTTAGAGCAAGGAGTGCATTTGTTTTGTTCCCATTGTATGAAGAAAGTTGTAGTCGCAAGACGATGAATAAACACAAAGGGTGCCTCTTCACTTGTGTCCCCACAGGTGGGAATGCTGAGTCGATACATCTTGAGTTGGGGTGCAACCAGTTCCCTTAGGGGAAGCTGCATGTGGAGAAGGCACTCTCTTTGAGCTGAACAGGACAAACTCTAGGACCAAGCTGGATTTCATTCTTCAATACATAGACCATATTTATGAAATGTTCACAAGACTTTCTTTATCTAGATGAATTCTGGATTGTATAGTTTGGGCAGGGAATTCTGCAGAGACATTAAATACTTAATGTGTTTTGACAGAGAGTTAAACACTGCCCTCTAAAAGAAGACTTTTTTCTATTTCTAATTGTCCCACAGTGTTCCCATCACATAATATCACCTCCCTCTGTGCAAGGATACGTTCATCTTCAGTTCCTGACATCTGGAAGAAATTACCCTTTATCTGGCATGCGCATTTCCAAGTGAAATGTGAAAAGAGGTACTGAACTGATAAAGCAGGGATGTACCTTTGGGCTGGACCAGATGGTGAGGTGCTGCAAGCAGGAGGCATTCTGCCCAAAACAAGGAGGAAGGAGAAGGAAATCTGCAGGACTTGGCCCAGCTGGAGGAATGGTAAAATTCTCTGCCTATCCAGGAGGTGTCACTTTGTTTAGCCTTCCTTTTCTAACAAAGACGTTAAGTTTGTCTGAAGCTGGAGAGACATCAAGCAGATTCAGGTTGTGAGTTTTTTCTGTCAAATTTAGATTTCAGTGTTTCCAGTTTCTCTGTTGAACTATTGTGTGGCTGAAAATCTTATCTGCTAGGAGACAGCCAGCATTGGCCACAGTGTATACAGTGTGGTACACCTGGTTTCCTTAAACCTTTTGCCTCTTAATAAAGATCAGCTCTTCCACGCTGAAGCCACAGTTTAGTCCTTTCTGTACTGCCTTACTGTTTTTAGGGTGATGACAATTGCTTTTGCCTAAAAATCCCACATTATTCACAATTACTTTTTGCAATTTGTCTAGAGGAAGGATTCTGGCCCATGGGCTGGAAGTCCTTCAGACATTGATCTTGTCCAAAGACTAAGTATTGACATAGGGTTTTTGACATCCCCCCTTTGCTGTCTTCCAGTGATTTGGAAGGAAATGTCTGACCCTAGGGAAAAGTTGCCTTGTCTGATTCCTTCAAACAAGCCTGAGCTCCATCAGACCAATATTTTTTTATTTCTTGTCCAATAAACATGTGTCTGTCCATTGTGCAGATCACATCAAACTGAGCTGTTGGGAGTTGGTGGTATTTGAGGTCCATCTGACACATGATGCAGAACATCTCCCATGGAAAGTAGTAACAAGACCAAGACATGGAGTTGCACCACCTCCTACATGGTCATGTTTCATGGCCGTAGAGTGTTTTGGATGAATGTAAAACTGATACAAAATTCATTTGGGTGTTTTTTTTTTTTTTCGTTTTTTTTTCTTTTTTTTTTTTCCCTAGTGATTTGCCATGAGTGAAAGGTAAAATTTTACTTTATCTGTGTTGGTTAGACTGTTTGGGTTTTTTGTGTGGTTTTGGTTTTTTGTTTTTTTTTTCAGACTCTCTTATTGAAAATTTTTTTTGGGACTTATTTTTATGTTGTTGTTGTTGTTTTATTCTTTTTGTTTGTGCTCTTTACTTTGCACAAAGCCAGCAAACAGACAAATGTCATTAACTGCATGGGCCAGGTATTTTATCTGAAGTCATTATTTTTCACTGCTCTCTGCAGAGCATAATCACTGATTTTTTAAAATATGTTGTAGCCATCTAATAGGTTTTCCAGGTTTAATGTCTCTCAGCACAATGTGTTACAGTATAACTTGTTTTTGGAAGGGTGGATGACTATAGACAAAACACTACTTTAAAAGTATGGAAATGCCTTTTATTCTTGTTTTTAGGAGGAGTATCCATTTTTGGCATCAGAATAATATCCATGCAGTATAAATCAAATTCTTTTAGATACTTACCTTTTTATCATTTTTTAAAAATGTGGATATGTTGACATTTTATGAAACCACCTTTAAAGTATTTTTAGATAGACCATTTATACTGCATCATTTTTTAGGCTTTCATTTTAATCTTTCAGCCTGTCCTGTTTTATAGGTGTCATGGTGAGTCTTGGAAACAGGAATTTATGTTTCTTTATGCTGCTGTTATAAACAGGCAAAGTGATAGTGATAGCTGGCTGAAAAACATCAGATTTTGGTAGGTGGTTTTTAACCTCTCTGTGTAGAAGATTAAGTAATTGGAATTTTTGGATGGCTTTTTAGCAAGACTACTTTTCATTGTGGACAGGAAAAATGGCTCAGACAGAAGCAATAATGTTGCTATTTTATTGCATAGACTTTTAGGGGGTTTAGTGGTGCCTGTTGCACTGGATTGGAATAAAATGAATGTGCTTTTCTAGGAAATGATTATTAAAATTGTACTCCGCAGTTTTGTATGAATTTGATCAGTATTTGAAGAGTCTCAACAGGGACTGATTTGCAGCCTGGCTTCTGGTGCCTCCTGTTGCTCAAGAGATCAGGGCAGTTCAGACAGCTGCAGACATTTTTACATCTGTACACTGCATTTCGTATTGTGTAGGCTCATGGAGTGCAAAAAGCCTATGGATGAAAAGTCTTTATGAAGAGAAAAGCCATTTTCCAGGAATATTGAAAGAGTGACACTCAATATATTAAGGGTTTCATTTGCAAAATGTTGGCTGGGTAGGATATCCATAAAAATGGGTGGAAAGAAGAATATTCCACACGCACCTGGCTTCACAGGACCCCACTGACTTGTGCCCTTCTTTTGTGTGAGAGGAATCAAAAAAGTGCATTCTATGTACTTTTATACAAAAGATAATTGAGTTAATCTTTAAATTGCCTTTCAATGACAAATAATTTTGCCTGTACAATTATATTAATGATAAGTAATCAAGTTGAGGAAGTGGCTCTTTTTTTTTTTTTTTTTTTTTTTGAAACCGAATGCCTTGTCTGATGGCAGTGTAGTGGAAAACACAGTAGTAATATTAAATCAGGTTACACTGAAAAACACAGATCTATGTCATTTGGAGAGAGCAGGTTCATTAATTAATGAGATAGGAATAATAATTCACAAGATCAAGTTGATAAAACCAGAACCTTCTGAGCTCTATTTAGCTATTCCCTCACTCAGTTACTTCTCACGGGAAACCCTGATCCTGCAGAAGAGAATGCAGGCACACAAATGAAGTTTGAGTCAGTTTGTCCTTTGCCAGCAATAGCAATTATTTCCTTGTCTCATTTGTAGGTGATTTTGAGATCCTGTCTGGGTAGGTTTTTTCCCTTCTTGTGTAAATAGTCTTCTACTTTCCCACTGTACCAAATCTGAGTCTCAGTATCAAACTCCAAACTCAGCTTTCTTGCACATGGTGCTGGCAGTCTTTACCAGGGCCCCTAATTACTTGTGAAGATGTAAACAGCACTCAGGTGATAGGTGTCACCCACAGACCACAGCCTGGTGAGGACCTCATCGGTGAAGTGTCCAACTGTGCCTTTCAGAAAAGGTTGGTTAGTGAACAGTAACAGTTAAGGTTTTCTTCCGGACACAGAGCATCAAGGTATGTTGTGTTCTTTGGACTCTTCGTGTAGACACACTCCAGATGTGTTCCTTGCTGCTTGGTAGTCACTGAATTCCTCAGAAAACTCTGAGATAATGATAATATTAGCAAAATTCTAGTTACTAATGGTGCACAGCAGCTTTCAAGTATACAAGAATTTCCTGCTTGAAAAGAAGGAGGTTTGGGTATGTTTTTTTTTTTTTGTTATCTTACTAGGAGCATTGTCTTGTCTTTAAAAGGAGAAAAACAGAAGGTGATACATACACAGACTGTGTTTTTGCTACCTCTCTCTGATTGCCAGCAAAATGTATCTTTCAGTACTGGTATGTTTTTTTTTTTTTTTTAAGTAAGGTATATATGTTGGGAAATTGGAGCTTACTGCCCAGTTATTTCTTGCCAAGCTTTTTCAGCTGCAGGATATAATGGAGGCCAAAATCCTTGGAACTTATTAAGACTGTCCATATAATCAAGGGGAATTGCATGGTGATAAAGTTATGAATCCATGCCATAGTGCTCATGTGTAATGGATGGCTGTAGACATAAATGTATTTATTATGCCAGGGAGCTATGGCATAGCTCCATGTTTTTCTTCAAGTGTAATTTCTCTGAACTCCTCTATATGGGTGTATATACACAAACATACAGGAGAGAGAGAAAAAGAAATATCTCCTCCCCCTACATTGTCTAAGTCTTTGAAGACAGCAGCTGCTTATAATGATACAGTCATTGATAGGCAGATGTTCCAAAGCTGGGCTTAACTGTAGAATAAATCAAGATTTCAGCAATTCCTTTATATTTTGATATGGCACTTTCAAAACACCATGTATTTTGAATTCATGATAGACAGAAATATAAATGCTTTCATTTTGTCTCATACCTTAGCCCCAGTAGTGGTTTGGGGTTTTTTTGGATGATAAATTCCTTTGTTAGGGGCATGTTCTATGGCACACCCACAGTTCCCAGTGGAAAATTCAAAGGAGGCATTTGTTCAGAGCTGGGGTTTTGCAGACTCTCTACACCTTGGCTGATATGTGGGATGCACCAGCTTCCATACAGTAGTTCCCATCAGGATTTGTAAGGAGGTTTTTGTTTACCAAAGGAAGATACGGCTTTCATTCAAATATAGCATGTAATGAAACTCACAGCTACATCAGCTTTTATGAAAATAATTTTAAAGGTCCTGCTTACAACAAAATGTGTCAAGAAATGTGTGTTTGAGTCAGAAAACCCAACCTATGTTGTCACCACAGGAGGGGAGAGAGAGGGCCAAGGCAAAATGTAAAAGGGTTGCAGTAGATTTGCCAGCTAAGTCCTGGCTCCCCATCTTCCTTGGCTTTCCTGTTGTGTGCTTTGAGGGGAAACTCCTGCCCACAGCTCACCTGGTGCTGGGGTGGCACATGGGATGGGCACACAGACAGGTAGAAAACATCTAAGGGTCAAGAATGTCCAGTGCTCCCAGAAGCCTGTGATTTAGCCCAGAAGCTCTCTGGGCTGTTCCACAAAGCTGAGATTAACTCAGAAGGGCATTATCCTGTGTAATTTCCAATGAGTTTTGATGGGATGAAGATGGGGAGCACCTCCTTGTGCAGGGCAGTCTGCTGGCCAAGGACATGTTCTGGCCCAAGGAGACATGCATTGCATGCGACCTTTTGCTTCACTCTAAGGGAAGTAAGGTCAAAAGACTCCAGTCATCTTAACTTGAGGTTTGGGGCACTCTTGGTTTCCAGGTTTGACTCAGAAAGTAACCCCTGATGAAGCAGGCCATTTAACTGTAAAGCTGCTAGAGTTTCCCAGAGTTACATATCTATATAGCACACTGTGGTCATGTATTCTATAGCTACACAGAACACATGGCAGGATTCATCTGGGTGAGCTCCAAAGCAATGTTTTGTCTCTTATAGATAATTATTTGTCATAGGCAGATGAGGGAAACACCCCCCTCAACAAATCCTGGTTAGCTTTTCAATCTGGGAGTTAATTTGTCCATAGTTAAACAGAGGATATTTATATACAAAATACTTCAGAAGTTTGTTTAGAAGTGATTGGAATCAGCTGTTGCTGAAAGGAAAAATCAGCCACACAAACTAAGTCTACAGCCCTTGGTCTGTCTGTTGTCTGTTAGTGTAGCGCTTTCTTCTTCAGGCAGCATTACTAACTTGGGGAAATAACATCAATCTCCTGCATTTCATTGGTGAGTATTAATAATTCAAGGATTAAATTAGTCATTGAAAGGGGGCAATTTCAGTGGGTTTTAATGAAAAACTGCTCCAGCTCTTATATTAAAATTTATTTAAAATATTGCCATGTTTGAGAAGTCAAGCACTCAAGCATCAGGAAAACCAGTGCAGCCCCCAGCCAAAGCCCCCCTTGCCAGCAGCTGTAAACCCAGTCAAAAGTGAATGATGTGGGAGATAACAAAGGGCCTTTCCCTGTCAGAGTCCTGCAGGTCAAAATCTTCTACTGCAGTAAGCTACAATTAAGAGAAGGATGGGATTGGTGCGAACCAGGCTGATCTGCCCCTGTCCAGCCCAGCTGGCAGGCAAGTGCTGACTTTTGTTCTGACAGCCCCCTTTCTTCCCCTCAACAAGTTGTGGGCCCAAGTACAACAGTGTGTTTTGTACAAGTTGAGCGAGCAGAACAAAAACCTGTCATTGGGGTAATGAACCGAACCTGTTTCATGTGAAAAGGAACTTTCCAGACCATGCACTTCCTTCCCACTGAAGGCAGCTACACTCCACTGGTGCTCTTCCTTTAGGCCATTTCAATAGTGTATTACTAAACAAAAGCAGTGCTTTGACTCCTGTAAAATGCTCAGACCAATAACTGATTTCCAGGAATTAATCACCATGTTGATAAGCAGCAAGTTGGTAGTACTTTATTTTGTTTGGTTTTTTGTTTGTTTTTCTTCCTACATAGAAATGATCACCATTAGTTAAATGGCATGCTTAACTTGCCATTATTAAATAACCCAGGATAAAGCTTCCTATAACATCCTAGTTTGTGAAGTAGCAGCAACACCTCCACAGCTCACAGCTTGGCAGCCCTGTTTAACACCTGAGGAGCTCAGAGCTGTGCTCTTCCTTGGCGTATTCCCTGGTGGGAACATCACAGACTTTACACTGGGGTTGTTCTATGGTTTGATGTCTCCCAGTGCTGGATGGATTCCTGGGGACATATTTCCTTTATGAATAGGATGAAAAACACTTTTGCAACAAAAAATGTCAGAGATGCCTTTAAAAGATTTTGATGCAAGGCACCTGAATATGGGGTGAAAGGAAAACTCTCCATATTTAATCTCAAAGTCAGAAGTTTATTGCTGATGTTCAAACAGATGCCATAGAGCTGTAGCCACTGCACATCTGGGGAGTAGGCAGCTAAGTCACCCTTTCAGTTTTTGACTGGAAACACAGCCGGTGGAGGCTGTCTGACAGCAAGAATAAATCAACATGTTGTCCACAGGAAACAAGGAGATAGCTGGAATGAAGCATAAATTATGTAATACTAGCATGGAGAGATTACTTCATACATCGTTTCAGAGGACTATAGTGAATAGTTCGCTGGAAAAACTCTGAGAGAGCGAGAGAGCTGCTTTAAATGCAGTATTATGAATGATCTTTTCATCTCCATGCAAAAGGCTGGATTAGCAGGATTCCACATGGCCACAGACAGAGAGGCAGGGAAAGATGTGGTAAACAGAAGACAACACAGAAAGATCTTTTAATGTATTCTGTCCTATCTTTGATAGGCAACTAAAAGAACAAAGACTTTCTGGTTTCAGCAACATGAAAGAAATGATTTTGTCTTTCCCATAAAACTTTCCAGATTATAAGAATGAAGAGGTATGTAGTTTTTTAGTCAATTGCTTTCCTCCTATGAAAAGTTCCCATGTCTTATCTTTGACAAGAATAGAGTTGCTTGCTTAGTCAGAACATTTAACAACCTATTCCTTCCCAGTGTTTTCCTTCTCTGAGCAGAAGCTCTATCCCCCCCTCTACCTGCCTGCACTTGGGCATTGAAGGAGAGGTACCAGCCAAGGGCACTGTTTGCCACTGAAAAACTTGGCTGTTGTCAACAGCAGAGGTAGTCTGATGTAGCCAGAAGCGTTACTGCTCGTAGCAGTCCTGTCAGTCATGGTTGGATTCAGTTTTGCTTTGTGCTCACAGTGGTACCTACTTCATGGTGGGGTTACACTGCTCACAGCCTTGCAAATCCATTGCAAGCCAGCTGCACAGAGATGTTGGTTGGAGAGCTACATCCCCGAGAATTGCTACTGCAGGAAGTTAAAACTCCAATTTGAATTCCAATTACTTCCCTTTGGAGTATGGGCATATTGTTGGGTTTCCGAGGCAAAATGATTAGGGGAAAAAGAAATCATGAGCTTCTCTGAATCACTAAGTGCTACAATCCTATTTAATGCAAAGCATAAGCACAGTCCAAGGGAGAATGCGTGGAAGACCCTGTGATAGTTTTGATGGCATTTATATATGTTTGATAGTTTGTGAGAGTTTTGATGGTGATCAGGGTCTCTAGTTCCCAATTTCTGTGTTTGGTGCTTTTTTTTCTTAAGTAGCCTGTGATTGCTAGAAAACACCAGAGGAGCAATTGCCAGGAGAAATTTCAAGTCAGGGGAAGGAGGGAGCATTTCTTCTCATGTCCACTTGCTCCTTTGAGAAACCTACTAATTCCTTTCTTCCTACAAAGACACCTTTGTGTCATACAAAATCTTTGTATGACTCTAAAATCAAAATGCTCCAGCTTTTCCAGACAAGGTTGCAAATCGTCCCTTAGCACTCCTGAAGACAAAAATCCCTAGCAGGGAAAGTGACTATGTCCTGAACATAAGACTGCTGTAAGAAAGCTGTGCCAAGGTAGTCTATATTCATATGCATCCCATGAGTGATATAATTATTTATCTGCAAGGTCTTAGATTTTATTGCACCAGACCACCTTTTTTCTTTTGTGTTCTTGTATCATAACACTGTCCCCATGCCACATGCAGGAGTTTTGAGATACAAGAAAAACAAGACAGGAGGAGTCACGAGGGATTTTTAAAATTCCATAAAAGTTTCATTGCATTCAGGTGACTAGAGAAATGCTCTCCCATTTCCACTAAGTGTGTGCATTTTTTCCAGAACCCTGTAAAAACCCTCAATGAACTTTCTGTCATGGCAGAGCACTACAAAAGTCTGCACATCTGTAAAGCTGGAAATTTGTCTGCTTTTGCACAGTCTTATTCTGCTTTTCTTGATGGAAATTCCATCCACGCTGATTATGCTTCTCTGTTGTTGGGGTTTATGTTTGTTTGTTTGTTTGTTTTTTAAAATCACACAATGCATTGGAATTTAGATGCACCAAAGTTGGTTAGGGAGGTCTCTCAGCTATTCCAAGATGACCATTGTGTTCTACAAGCTGTTGCAGCCATAGTCTTTTCTGTTGATTCACACCTTCCCCTGTCTTCTGGGTTCATTTGTCATTGCTTGCTTTTAAAATCCAGCAAGCAAAAAAAAGTGGCTCTGCCCCTGCATCCAAGGGTATCATTTGTGTGTCCTGCAGGATACAATTCCTTCAGAGTGACTTTGCTTACTTCTCTGTGTCCAGCTCCTAGATCGTCTTTGATGTCTTTGTTCTTTGCTAAGTGATGGTGAAAGACTCTGGAACAGTCTTTAATGGCTTGTAAGATGACTGTCCTTTGCAATTACCAAATGGTGAGATGGTTGTTCTGAGCCTCTTCTCTCTGCATCACTCTTTTCTGGACTGATGTTCTATGACTGATAATACCCAAGACAAGGACAGTTCCTAAACAAAACGTATCTTCAGACTGTGTTGAAGGCATTCATTTAAGGTGCACCCCATGCTATGCTGAGCCAAAACGAATCTAAATGCAGAGAGCTTCTAGCCTGGAATATTCTTTATTGTTTTTTATATGATATTGTTGGCAACTTCAAGGTGGAAACACTTTTCTGTTAATCTTCCCAACGATTTTTGTGGCTGGATTACTAGTTGAGAGAAATAAGCCGCTTAGTAAACGGCCCTCTTAAACTAGCAGATGTTTTCTGAGGCAATCTGAAGTCTGCTTCCTGGGTCTCTACAGGTTACAAAAAGGTTGTGAAAGTCCTGTTGTAGCAAAGTTTTCTGGTGGGCCCAATTCATTACCCAGGTGGTGGCTTTTGACTGAGGTCTTTAGTTTCTTTGTGGATCTAATGCCTCTTACCTCCATCATTTATTGGCAGCTCTTCTCCAGCATATGTGCGGGGAAGCCCAGCAGACAGGCAGGCTGAGGTTGAATTTCTAATGAAGACAGAAGCAGGGAGACCAACATAGATATGAGCTCAGGGGGAGGGTAAGGAGGTGGTGGCCATTGACACTGAAGGCCAGGGTTGATAGACCCTGAAGTAAAGGATAAACAAAGTCTCAGTCAGTGGAGTCAGGAAAGTCTGATGCATTTGGACTGAAGCACAAAGGTGGAAGATCAGAGCAAAGAGACAAGGCCTGAGCAGACAGAGAGATTTCAAGAAGATTCATTTGGCCATTGTTGGCTGTGAACTATTATTTTGCAGAGGGTTACTCCTTGTGTTGAAGGCAGAGAAATGGCTGCCTGAGGTATCAGTCACTCCAGCAAGACTTATGTTAGCAACTTCCATATCAGCTTAAAATCTCCTGGCTTCTTCTGTTTCTTGGAAAGTCTGTTCCTCAAAAGTTAGGTTTCTGGTCATGCCAGTGATTTGAGTTGCTTCTTGAGTGTGGAAAGCAACAATGCCTAGTTGCCTTACTGTTTCTTTTGTGAAATCCCCTTATGTTTAAAGAGTCAACAAGGCTCATTGTTTTGACATAAAAGCAGTTAAAAACCAGATTACTGTTTCTTTTCTTACAGTCATGAACCATATTTCTTAGCACCTGACCCAGAAAACTCTGGGTGTCTTTCAGTCTAACATACCAGTGATTCTGTGACTGCGCCTGGACATGTGGGAATCCCACGGTTTTACAAGATCAAGTGTAAGGTGCTGCACATGGCTTGTGGCAACCTCCGGTGTCAACAGACTGGGGGATGAACAGACTGAGAGCAACCCTGTGGAGAAGGACTTGGGAGTGTTGGTGAATGAGAGGCTGGACATGACCCAGCAATGTGCACTTGCAGATCAGAAAGTCAATCTCATTCTGAGCTGCACCCAAGGCAGCGTGGCCAGCAGATGGAGGGAGGTGGTTCTGCACCCCTTAGACTGCTCTACTGAAAACCCACCTGAGGTGCTGCATCCAGCTCTGGGGTCCCCAGCTTAGGAAGGACATAGAGCTGTTGCAGCCACTCCAGAGGAGGACCACCAAGATGAACAGAGGGATGGAGCACCTCCTCTATGAGGGAAGGCTGAGAGAATTGGGTTAATTCCTCCTGGAGAAGAGAAAGATCAGGGTGACCTAATTGTGGTCTTCCAGTACCTGAAGGGAGCCTACAAGAAAGTTGGAGAGGGGCTATTTACAAGACCATGTAGTGGCAGGATAAGGGGGAATGGTTTCAAACTGATAGGGAGTAGGTTTAGATTAGATATTGGGAAAAAAATCTTTACCATGAGGGTAGTGAGGCACTGGAACAGGTTGCCCAGAGAGACTGTGGTTGCCCCATCCCTGGAGGTGTTTAAGGGCAAGTGGATGGAGCTCTGAGCCACTTGGTCCAGTGAAAGGTGTCTCTGTCCACAAAGTATGGAACTAGATGGTCTTTAAGGTCCCTTCCCATACAAGCCATTCTACAATTCTATGATTATAGTTGCACCCTTTCTCTGTGCTTCTCTTACTGATGTTAGCACACTGGTAATGCCAAGACCCCATACCCACCTGTTTCAGATTTTGGACTAGCATCTCTTATGTCCTCACAGGGACAGGAGAATACTTGCTCAGACTTCAGGTGACCACTGTTGACTACTTGCTTCCAGAAACAACACTTTCTGTTTAAGTTACAGGAGATTATAACTGTCTTCACCTTCATCATAAGACACTCATGACACAAAGACATGAGAGCATGGACTTACTCAGCAGCATCTATCCATCTGCATCACAGAGGATTTTTATGATTATGTGAGCCTACTCAGTTACGTGCTTGGGGAAAACTGAAAACCACAATCGTCACACCAGATGAAACTAAAGCCAGTCTGGTCTCTCTGTAACTATGCTTCAAGAAGTTGTCTAAAGAAAGGGAGCATGACAGAGGAGCGATTCTTCTCCTGTACACCCTTGCAGTCTTTGGGATATGCTGTCCCAGGTGAGACAAGGCTTTGGGGAATTAGATCCTTCCGGCCCAAGGATGGTAAAAGTCACGGAATCTCCTACCAGCCCTGGTATTTCCATTTTACTGATTTCTCAACTGTGGTATGAGCCAACATCCTGCAGGCTTTTCAGTGACCCTGAATTCATGCCATTACTGAGTTAAAGTCAGACTCTTAATTGTGTTCTCGGTTGTGGTTTGGTATGGTTTATATGAGTTAGTGACCATAATCCTGATGAATTGTTTTCTGGTGGTTTCTATACTTATGTTGACAGTACTGCTCTTTCCTGAGAAATGTACAATAGCTATACTTTATATTAATTTGCTTTGAGGTATTAGGCCACAGCTAATAATTCTGCCCTCCCTAGGATTTTGTTTTCTTTAGAAAACAGTTTAAAGATTATTTGGTGCTCTTGTTCTGTTTTTGGCCAGACTCCAGGAAAACAAAGTCTAGGAGCTACACTCTAATTAAAACAGTCCTTACTGAGAGCTATCAAGCCATGAAACATATCTGTGTTTTCAACTTTGAACTTCCTTCCTGAGGACATTATATGTTTTAATGAAAATGAACATGATTTCTTCAGCATCTTTTTTCCTCTTCATGAACCACAAAGATAAGGCCTGTCACATATGTTCTGTATCAGAGAAGCACTCAAATGGTTAAGAGAAAACCAGAACATTTCAGTCAGCCTGTTTCATTTTGACGATTTTTTTATTTCTTTAGCAAAAGGGAGGGAAACTAACTGACATTAGCTGCAGGCCCTGCCAAAACAGACATTTGTTTTCCATTAGCTGCACATATCCTTTCTTAAGGGCTTACTACGAGCTGAGACACAGCTCTGGGCAAAGATCTGGTTTATGTAAGGCATTTTTGATAAGGATAAGTAAACTTCACACTCAGAAGTTTCCTGTCTCATCTAATTCTACGTTGATTATCTCTCTATTTAACACCCAAAGACTCTCAGCCTGTCTCACCCGGGGAGAGGTGTCCCAGAATAGGAGGCAGTGATGTAGTTAGGTGGCTTTCAGAGGTCCTACAGCAATTTAAAGAATAATATGCTATTTAAAAATTTGGTGTTGTTCTCAAGACTTAAAATATGCTCCACCTGGGCTCAGGTGGGTCCCATAGAAAGGCATAATTCCTCAGTACATCTACTTAGCAATCTACAGCAAGTGGAAGAAAAATTTGTTCCAGACATTTTTTATTTTTAGCTGAAGTGTGGACTGGAAGCAATCCATTGGGCAGTCTGTTACCAGTAACCTAGTCCGTGCGTGAGTAGTAACTTTTGAAACCAGATTTTCACATGTTCCAGGTGCAAGAAACTGTTCATGGCCACATGGATGCCAGAGGACTCCAGAAGTAGTTATTATTTATATTTTTAGATTGAAAACACTTTTCTAAGTAAAACTCGCAGACTTCAGTGGCTACATTTTCCATGGTGTTAGGCAACAAAAGTGCCATGAGAGGTCACTGCCTCTCAAAAATCAGGTCATTGATTCTCTGGATAGCACAAAAAATAAGAGAAAGCAAAATACAGTGCTCATCACAACCACTACCTCCAACTGAAAGTGAATAGCTAGAAAGCTGAAGCCCAGCAATACCTCTTCAGCCCACAGGCTCTCAGGTTGTACTCTGTTCCCCATCATGAAGAGCTGGAGGAAACAATAGGGTTTTCAGCCTGTTCTGGAGGTCAGTGGACTTGTGAGCCTTTGATTGAAGAAGGAGGGAGCCTTGTGTGCCTAAAAAGTCCATGCAAGTTGTGTCTTGCCAGCAAATTCCTGCTGAGAAAGCCCATGGGAGGCTCCTGCTGCAGACTGGAAAGAGAGCAGAAGAAAGCAGACAGGAAGTGGGTGGTGCAGTTCAAGGTAGACAACGTGCTTGGCAGGGCATCTGGCTTTACTCACATCCTCCAGGAGGGATGGAGGTTAGTACCCAAGTTTGGGTCTACCAGCTGTGCCCACCAGGGTAAGTGGAGGAACTTCTGCTGTTTCTGTCTATGTGGTCACTCCACAGTTGTTTTGGTCTTGAGTTGTAAGGGTGAACATCGGAAAATAAGGTGTGAGACTGTGGCTGAAGGGAGACAGGGCATCATTACAGAAGAATACTGTGCAGAAAGAGTGGAAGGATATGAGCATGGCCAGAAATGCCCACTTCAGCAGAGCCTCTGTGAGGCAGACACATCTGCTTGTGGGCAGCCCTCAGGAGTATCCATTCACAGACTATGAAAAAAACAAACTGATTAGAATAGGAGTTAGTTATTTTCCATCTTGGAGAGGAGACACTGGGAAGACATAAATGAAAGATGAAAGAAGAGGTGAAATGGGAAAATCTTTACCCAGAGAAGTGAAAAGTTTAGCAATCTGTAGTTCAGGTTTCATTCTGGATGGTATAGTATAATATAGGCAATGCTGCACACATGGGGTTCTTTGCTGTTTAAAACATTGGTGAGCTGATATTTGACATTCTCATGCTGCATGTGGCATAGACAATGGGATAAGTTAACAAAATCACTGATATATCATAGTGGCTCCCAAAGCATGGGAGATTCCACCTCAATGGTATTTTGATGATTCCTCATTGTTTGTTGAAAATCACTTAGTTTAAATGAACATTACAGTATGGAACCAAAAAAGAAAATCCTTCCTTCACCAGTCTTACAACCTGAAATTAAATGAGGATACAGTATTTTCCTAATTGGAATTTCAATTTTTTACTCTTTTTTTTTTTTTTTTTTTTAAACTTTCTCTATCATAAGGTCCATTATAGTCACAGGAAATGGTTCAGGAATGAATCAATCAAGACTCAGATGTGACTGAAGTAGAATAACTAAAATCTCTCAACCTTCTTTCTTCTGTAGAATGTCTGAGATTGAGAGGAAGAGATAGTCCTGTTTATATTTGGTTAAATTGCTTTGGAAAAAGTGGGATATTGAATCCCATCTCATGAGTGGCCTTAACCATCTAAACAGACCCCACTTAGATTCTGATGCCCATCAAGGGCCTGTCTGCTGTGACCTGTGCTGTCTCTCTGACCTGGGTGCTCTGGCGATGGACTTAATCTCCTGTTTCTGAGCACTACAGTCTGCAATGCTTTTCTTTGCACGTGCTGTGGCAATCTCAGTGTCTCAGTGCAGGAAATAGATTCTTGGAGCCTACAACCAAACTAACCTCTGCAGGTAAGCTAGTCCCACAAGAAAATGTAGACAACATGTAAGCAAATTGCAGTTCTCGTGACTAGACATATGGAGAGGAAAGATATTTCAGAGGCAAACTTGGGCAAGTATAACTTGACATAAATGCCTCGGATATGCTTAGCTGTTCCAAAGCAGCTGAAAAGATGTTTGCTAAACAATGGCAAATGCTTATTTGGGGATCCAAATAGGAACAAATCCCCTTTTTTCATGAAAGGGAATATTTAAAGAAGTATTCTGTTTTCTTCAGTGCTTGTTTAAGCTTTAGTCAGGCACATAGTTATTGCCAAAATAGGCAATGGATGCAAATTCTCTAGCATCTGAGTACTTTTAGCTTAAGAAATTTTATTTCATCTTTCAATCAGATTTTTTGAGAAATTATGTTTTCCTCCTATATTCAGTAGCAAAGGCTTTCTGCTTTCCAGGGCAATAATTCACATAAGATGGTCCAAATGAGATCATGAAGATTTTATCTATGCCTTCTTTTTTCCTAGGAGCATATGTTCCCTTTCCTAAAGCATGTTCCTTCTGAATAACTTATGCCAACTCATCTTCTGGCTGAAATTAATATAGTAAAGCTTATTTCTAGACTTTCACTTTTCTCTTTAAAACTTAATCTTGCTTTGAAGCTGCATAAAAATGTATATTGTATAATTTAAATGCAAGTGCAGTCTTTGTTTCTACAAACTTGGGCTTAAATCAAGTGTTATTTTAACTCAGTCCTCAGCCGGGCCTGTTTGTCCATGAGGTGCAGTTTCACCAGTCCCAGTGCTGGTGAGAGCACCAGAGCAGGAATCTTTGAGGCCATATCTGATGTTTGCCCTTTAATTCACCTTCATGAGCGTGTCCCAGGCTGCCACTGCTGTGGGCAGGAATGGTGTTGTGGCCAGCTTGTCCTCTCTCCTTGCCAGCCTGGCTAGCATGACACAGGGCAAGGATTTTGTGAGTGATGTGCTCCTAGAGACTGATGCTGTCAGAGGGACGCCTGACACAATGGGTTGTTTGTCTGAGTCAATACTGGGAACTCTTAGACCTGAAGAAAAGAGGTGCAACGTTTTTAGAGGGGCCTTCTGGAGCACAGTCCTGCCTTTGGCCACCCAAGAAGGATGGAGGCGAGCCCAGGGCACACTGCTAGGACCAGGTTTTATTCCCAAGCTTGTACTAACCCCTTTTTCTAGCATGAACCCTTTAGCTTAAAGACGCAGCACTTGCAGTCTGTGCATGGGGCTCAGGCTGCATGCAGAAACTATCTGTGCCTGCCTGTAAACCCACCTCAATGCTCTCAGGTCAGAGTGGATGACCTCTGATGGACAGCAAACTCTCTTCACTGCTTCTCCATGGAGGAGGGCAGCAAGCTGCCCACTCCCTCCTGCATGTGCCTGGGGGATGGGGCAGAGGAGCAGATGGCAGGTGTGCAATACCAGGACCTCCCTCCTGCAGCAGAAGGGAGTCAAGACGACTGCTGCCTGGAACAAAAACGGGAATGAGGACCCTCAGGGGTGTCTGCAGAGCAGCGTGCCTGGCATGGAGTCAGTGCACTCAGCAGCTTGTGGGTGCAAGGGCGTTGCCAGATACTGAGCTGATGATCCCCACATCTCTGCCAAGCAGACATCTGGGCATGCTGGGCATCTTGCTGTCTGATTTGATCAGCTCCTAAGGTGTCCCGACAGATAGATTAACCTTTAGCGGATGGATGAGGAAACATCTATAATGTTCTCAGCCTTTATGGAGGGGTATCTCCCAGGGAAATCCCTTGGCAATGGTGGATCTAGGTAATGAGGAAGCTACTGGATATAGAAGCTGAGAAGGGATCCTGGCAGTGATTTCTCTTTCCTTTGCTTTTGCCTTTGTGGGGTGGGCTGTCGCAGCCACAATTGTGCATGTGATGACAGGACTTTAAAGGAGATGTGCAGTGAGTCCCAGGGGACTGGTGCTCACTTCTATGTGCTGTAAATTCTGCAGAGCTCCTCAGGGCTAAGACACTGTACTGTCCCTTTTTGGTCCTCATCTCCTATAAGGGCCAGATCTCCACCTGGGTTGTCCTCTGGGTTATGTGCCTCAGACTCACCTTGTATGGATGACCTTGAAGCCTGACAGACTCAGAGGTGTTCAGGTGGCCCTATGAACATAGGAGACATTTGTCTGAATGAGCATACTCCTTGGATAGGCTGTACCTCATTTCTTTTGGCCAGTAGAGAATGTGCAGCTGGCTGTGAGTGTATCTGCCCAGCTACACAGACATCACCTCAGTGTTTAAATTTGCATCTAATCTGAGCTGGCCTTGGTGAATCAGTGTGGTTCTAGCCAAGCACTCTATGCCAACTGTTCACCAGCAGCTGTGGTGCAAGGGCTGACCTGTGTCCTATGTTCTGTTGCTTCCCAGTCTCTGAGGTAGGCAGTCCCCACAGCACTGGGAAGCATGAAACGACTGTCTGGACTTGTGTCTTGCCAGCAGCATCTATGCAAGACCCCCATGGCTGCTTTCATTTGTCAACATAAAAAGGTGTTTGCAGCAGTCAGCAGTTGGGTATTTTTGTGTTTTAAAACATATATCTGTTCACTAGGGTGAGAGTCCTGTGTTTAGATGTGCTATACCCTTATTGCCTATGGACTGCAGGTGTTCAACTCATGTGTGTTCAGCCTCTTCATGGGCAGCAGATCCATGTGCTCAAGGGAAAAAGCTTGTGTAGGAAGCGGGCAGCCTCCAAGACACTGGGGAATGACCTGAGGGGAGACAACAAGGTTTGATTTGGGATTGGTTTGATTTGACATTCAGAATAGCAGGCCCCCAATGCATTGCCTACAGAGCTCTTTTCATCTTCTCTCACTTGGTTGCATGTGCAAATATGCTGGGCAGAATGTGCAGACACGTGGATGTCCTTCCTCACGCAGCCCTGTTGCTGGGAAGGCTGCCTCCAAGAGCTGTCTTTGTCCCCCTGAAAAGCATGCATGAATACATGCTTTCCAGGCATGGTAGTGAAAGGGTGGACAGGCCCCAGTGCAATGCGGCTTCTCCTGTCTTTGTCATCAAGAGATGGGAAGCACAGGAGGGAGTGATTGCTGTGTCTGAAGACGGTTTTGGTAAGCAGCAGCCCACAACACCTACTTAATGGGAAAATGACCAAGGGAACTAGGAGAAAGGGGCAGCTAAGGAAAATTGGTGGGGAAAGAAGAGACATTTGGCAAAGAAATTGAACTAAGGTATTCCTGGGATAGTTCTGCTGAGATGAAGTGGGACAAAAAATGGGGCTGCTTGCAGATCAATGAAGATCTAAAGGAAGGAAATGACATATGAATGACTTGAAGTTTTGAAAATGTAGTTAAGACTAGTACTGAGGCAGAAGTTTTCACAGGACTGAAGGAAAGGAACTTTGGGTTTTTGAGGGTCCCCAGAAAGAACAGATAAAATAATTCCAGGCACAATAAAACTTTATTTTTTTCTTTTTTCTTTTTTTGAAGGAACATTTGGATAGATGGGAAGTGCAGTGGCGACACCTCTGGCCTACCAAGATGAACTGATGAGGTGATCAGCATCCTGACTGCTATGAACAGGAAGCTTTTTTAGCAAAATACCATCAAGTTGGCTCTGGCCAACTCGGACCTTGTCAGGTGATGTGAACAGAGAGTGAAAGAACTAAATTTCAGCTCCACACTGAAAGAATCAAAGATGAAAGAAGAAACCCTCTCTGTGGACATGTAATTCAGCCAGTTAAAGGATTTGGGTAAGACACAAAACTTTTATAAATTTCCTACTCTATTTATAACATTCCATCCTGCAGAGAGAAGAATTCATATAGTTACAGCTCATAACTCCTTAACAGCTTTTTTTTGAACTACAGTGCTAGAGCTCAAATAAATGTGTAGGCAGAGATTTTTTGAGCAATGAATGTGATTCTTAGAAGGAGCCTACAGATCATGACTCTTTAGAAGTGACCTCAGCTTTCCAAAGAGAGGCAGAAATTTCCAGAACCAAAACAGGTTTTCGAGCTTACCACTCCAGGAAAGGCTGCCAGAGGAATCTCCCAGGTGACAGAGAAAAGGCTCAGGGGCTCAAGGTGACTCCTTGTTCAATTTGATTTTAGACAAGTCAACAAGAAGTTTTTTGTACTTTCTAAAGCAACACCTCCTTTATGCAGGAAATTAACAAATTTGGATTCTTCATTCCAGTTAGGAAGGAAAACCGATAAGACTATTTGAATTTCTGACAAACTGAAAATGTCATTCCTCATGCTACAAGCCTCCTTAAAGTATGAACTAAACTCTTGTCTTTATAGTTAATGGCTGCAATAGAACCAGGAATTTTCCTACTTGGTGTTGCAGACATGGATGATTTTACATTCTGTGCCACAGTTACTATGACTGTCCTTTATCTTCACCAATGAGCATCACAGCTGTCCATTATTCACCTGTCACCACTGAGACAATCTTGCAAACTGCTGTTCCTCTACAGATATAGTCATACTTGCATTGAAAAATGTTAAAAACATTTTTTCTGAAATTAAGTAAAAGGCATATAATAATGAGTGATAGCCCTGGTAGTTCTGGAACTAAGTCCCTACATGAAGTTTTCAACACTTGAGGAAGCTGATGAATGAAGAAGACATCCAACATCCAAATGCTGTCTGTTATCAGCTAGGCCCTTTCACTCCAACTTTTCTAGCAGGGAGCGTTGTAAGGATGGGGATTTAGATCCAGCAAGCAGCTGAACACCTTGGGGACTCACTTACACAGTCATGCACTAGAGAGGTCTAATTAACTTAACCATGGAGCTATAAAAGGCAGCTGTCAACAAGGGTACAAGGGAAAGGGTATTTTGGAAGAGAAGGTAGTTATGTATGTTTGTCTGGAGGAATAGAGTGTTCTGGATTGAAAAACTCTGAGATGAGGTGTGCAAGAGAGCATGGGTAACATGAGAAGATGATTGCCATATTAGTAATAAATATGGTGCTTAAAACCATTTCTAAGAGAAAACAAGTGATTAGCCCAAGATGGAAAGTATTTGAGCACTCTGAGAGGTGGGGACTTGGTGGCATTTTGTGGTAGAACAGAATGGCGCTCCCAGATTTGGTCACGGATGTAAGTATCTGAGAACTCTGAGAGCTCAGCTATTATTTTCCTGTGCTGTAGAAAGAGCTTGGAGAAAAGCTAAAGAGGTTAATTACTAAGGTTGGTGCTGGTGAGTATAGCATTAAGAGGTATTAGGGATGACATGCTGTGAAGCTCTGACCTGTTCATCTCTCCAGTGCTTACAGTGGTGGCAACAACCAAGAGGCAAAGATGTATGGTCATCCTGTCTTTTCCAGAGCAGTGATATGAAAGAATTGCTACTGGCTTTCTCCACTGTACTGCAACTAAAATAGCTCTCTTGACAAGCCATGACACCATTCCCAAGCCAACAATCTAGATGTTTCTTTTTATTTTTTTTTTAAACTTCCTAAGTGCTGGGATCTTTTCCTTGCTTCCTGTTGGATCCTTGGTCTACTACCCCTCTGTTTTCTGCATCCTCTCATTATTTCTTTTTACTTCCTATGCTCCTACTGAAATCCTAATAATATTGTCATAAATTACCTTGAAATTAAATTATTATGATAGTTTCTCTTATTTTCAGTACTTGGTGATGGACATGAGTACTGAAAAATAGCTTCTGAGTTATGATAAGTTTTATTGTTATACAGTACTAATCATTTTAGATGCAGAGGTGCAACAGGCTTTTACAATAGTCTTTAGCTGCCTGGTGAAATTTACCCACACCTGGAGAATTACTGCCCTGGATCTTCTTGTTTCGCTTTTTTTCTTGGATACTCTCTTATTTTGGGGGTTTCTGTGCAGCTGGTATGCTTTCAATGCTTGATAGAAGAGATGGAGGGAAGAAAGTATGTTCCCTGCTCTACCAAAATCCCTAAAACCTTGGGTAAAAACGAGTTGAAAGGACATGTGTGCAAGTCAAGAAGTGTTAGAAACTGCAGGAAGTATTGTCACTGCCTATGCAGATCCTTGCTTGGACTAATCCTTCAACAGCAGACAGATTTGCTAGTAGATAGCAACATCTTTCCTTTGCTTAGCCATAGCTTTTGGTTGGAGGCTGAGGAAATAGGGGAGGAGAACTCACAGCACTGAGGAAGAGGATCCTTCACAAGTGAGCTCTTCCGGAGCCAACCTTTGCAATTAACCAAAGTGTCTCCTTTGCAATTAACCAGAAGTGAACTGGAGTGTGCTAGTTTAGATCATATTTAGGGGCATATTATACTTCATGTGAATTAAGTGTGGCTTGTATACTAAAAGTCATTTGAAATTGCTTAAGGAAAGTTAGACATCTCACAAGTATTTTGTTTTCTTAGCACATTTCAGTCTAAATACTATTAAGCTCCTATCCTTCATCAATGACAAGCTTTCTTCAGGATGGTGGAGCATTATATCTCTATTGCTCTTTGTACTGTGAATTTCTCCAGGCAGAGGGAATACATAATCATTTAATGATCAGCAATTTCTCTTGGCTCCAAGAGCAGGTAGCTCAACCAGGTGTTTTCCTTGTGCAGACTGTACTATTTCTTCTGTTAGCTTGTATAAGAACTTGCCTGTGTTTGGTGCTTTTGGCCCAAACCAGGCAAAAATCATACTAAGGACAGTATCAGTATATGTATAGCATTCTGCTTTTCTAAAGCACACATTCCAGGCTACATATTTCAGTTCTGAACCAAGCGAATACACTTCCATTAAATTACTTCAAAGGATTTTTCTATAATTATATATAATAAAAGTGGAAGATAAGGACTGTATCTCAGTCATGAATTTTTTCCAAATTGTTTTTCCACTCCAAACAGCTTCATCTTGTCAAATAAAATCAAGTTATTTAGCTTGTTCTTACTGTTTTGTTGGGGCGTTTTTGGCAGTAAAGTGTATCAAGGCTAGGAAAGCTGCTGATTTAGGACCAGTCTTACTGGGGTCTTACTGACCTTGAAGCAATCCAAGAAATGTGTATAAACAGATTTGTCCCCTTGCTATGATGGAATTGGTACTGGAGTATTGTGTAGATTTCTTCCTATTGTGGGATCATAGAATGGTTTAGGTTGGAAGGGACCTTAAAGATCCTCTAGTTCCAATTCTTCTGCCATGGACATGGCACCTTCCACTAGACCAGGTTACTCAAAGCCCTGTCCAACCCAACCTTGAACACTTCCAGAGATGGGGCATCCACAGTTTCTCTGGGCAACCTGTTCCAGTGCTTCACAACCCTTACAGTAAAGAATTTCCTACTAATATCCTGTCTAAACCTGCCAGTTTGAAGCCATTGCCCCTTGTCCTATCTCTACATCACTTGTAAGGTGTCCCTCCCTGGCTTCCTTACAGGCCTCTTTTAGGTACTGGAAGCTGCTATAAGGTCTCCCCAGAGCCTTCTTTTCTCCAGGCTGAAAACCCCCAACTGTCTCAGCCTGTCTTCATCAGAGAGGTGCTCCAGCCCTCTGATTATTTCATGGTCCTTTTCTGGACACATTCCAGCAGGTTTGTGTCCTTATGTTGGGGGCCTCAGAGCTGGGCACAGTACTCCAGGCGGGGTCTCACCAGAGCAGAATAGAGGAGGAGAATCTCCCTTGACCTCCTGGCCAGACTTCTTTTGATGCAGCCTAGGATTCAGTTGGCTTTCTGGGCTGCAGGTGCACATTACTGGGTAATATGGAGCTTCTTGTCCATGAACACCCCAAGTCTTTCTTCTCAGGGGTGATCTCAACCCATCCTCACCCAACTTCACGAGGTTTGCACAGGCCCACCTCTCAAGTGTGTCAAGTGTGTCCCTCTGGATGGCAGCCCTTCCTTCCAGCATGATGACCACATCACACAGCTTGGTATCATCAGCAAACTTGTGAGGGTGCATTGGATCCCACTGTCCATGTTGTCAACAAAGATGAGACTTCTGTGCCTCTTTGTGTTCTCAAACAAGGCAAAGTGGCCTGATAGTACCTTGTTTGCATAGGATTTGCAAGCTCTGAGACCATGAACTGGATGCTCTGACTTGCTCAGGTGACCTGGGAGTACTTTTGCACTATTTGCTGCATCTGTTAGAAGTCAAAATGGAAATATGGAGCAAGCTGACAAAATCCAACACAGGATCTTTGATGGTCTTGATGGTGTCCTGGAAGCTTATGTATGCTGTGAATAGCTGTCTGGCTCAGGCCCTTGCCAAACCTTAGGCCTTAAAGGAAATTTTAAATGAGGGAAAAGTAACTGGTTATTTTTATGAAAATGACTGTGCATACCTAATTTTTTATTAATCACAAAAGAGCAGAAATTTCCAGGATCCCATTGAAACTTCTGTTGTAATAAGAATTATTATTCTATTTTCCTTTCCTATTTTTGGCACAGATCATATGGATTTTCATAGCATCTGGCATGCAGTTTTCAGTGAAGTAAGATCTATAAAGGACCTTATTTCCCTTAGGAACTCACATACTAATTAAACCTGTACTGCAACAGCTGATCTGAGCCAGATGAAATCAAAGCTTTAGGTCCATACACCTTCACTTTGAAGGATTCAATTCTCAGGGAATGGATCAATTTTAAGGCTTCAGAAGCCAGCTGTGGCTCCTTGGAAGTTACAAAAGGTGAGGGGGAAAAAAAAAAAAGATTTATGCCTGCTGAAGAAACCATAAACTGACTTGGAGTTTGCCAGCTGTCATCCATGTTTTGAAGCTGTCTTCAAAGCACTGGTACATCTACCCCTCTCCTCTCTCCTTTTCAAGAGCTGTGTGTTTATCCTTCTTATTACTGTCAATAACAATAGTATATTGTGATCATCACATTCTTTAGGATGTATTGATCCTTGAAGTTCTTATTCTTAGTATTGCAGACAACTGGCAGCAGAAATATTTCTAGATGCTGCTAGAAATAATGTCTTGACATTATGATTTGTCTAGTAGCAGTTAGCATCCTTCTTTAAGTGGACTCATAATTTCTCACAAGCCTGAGGCTTTGAGTTTTGAACTGTAACTCTTTGGAGAAATAAAGCCTCTGTAAGTTAAGTTTGGTTAGCAACTATTCCACAGTCACCTCTAACCACACCTGGATGCCACTTGGTCCTGAACAGCAGATGTACCCATTACACTGTGCCACAACTGTAGTCCAGTATTGGTGCAGAGTGACTAGCTGAACAGAGATCCAGATTGATCTCATTAGGGAGACAAGAATCAAATACTTTGGAAGAGTTGCTTAGAGCAGGCTTGACTAAGCAAACTGTATTGTTTTGTTGAGTTGAAAAAGCCTGAACACTTCTCTGTCAGGATACCACAAAGACTTGCTCCTGTTCTTCCAGTGTGCAGGTAGGAAAGATTCACATTATGTTCTCTGCTCTTGCAGGTGACTTTGGAAATCCTTAAGAGTAGTGACGTTTGGAACATATTCTCAGTGTATTTTCTGAATATCCTCCCTTATAAAAGGACTAGGTAGGCAGAAATATTAAGTTCTTAATAATGGAGCTGTATTGTAATTTGGTATTAGAAGGTAACAGGAAGAAAAATTATAGAGAGAGCTTAGGAAATAAGGACCATTTACTCTGTGTGTAGCAAAACACATTGAAATGTGGTCCCATTTAGGGACAGCTGCAGAAGTCTGACTTCAGCACACGTTGTGCATAAACTGTGCTGGAAACAGACCCTTGGTCATGCAATTTATTTTCTGTATCAAAGTGCATCACATCACTGTGTTTTTGAACTGCTTTTAAGAAATGGTTAGAGCAGAGGTTTGTAAACTAACTCCTTCATCTTTTGTCCTACTCCTTATTTACATGAAGGTGCAAGTTCTTGCACTTCTGTGAACTATACTCCTGTATGGAAAATTGCAATACTGAGTACCTCTACCTTCTACATTGTGCATATGTTTTGATGTATAGAAAATCATGGCATTCCTGAAGCCTGAGCTAATGATACCAAAAGTCTACAATATTCAATATTTCATTCCTGGATCTAACCAGTACAAATGACTTACTGGAAGCTGTTTGAAGTGCCAATGTGCATTAAGACCCATTTTAGATTTTACATTTAACTTAAATCTTGAAATGAGTAATGTAATAGTGTAAAATATTTAATAGGTCTAACTAAATAACTAAAGAAAGTTCTGGCTATTCATATAAATACCCAGCTTTTCAAATCTTGCTAATTGCTTGGCCATGGATTCTGAAGCAGAATTATGCAATATACAAACCAGGTTTGTTTTCTTTCTTTCTTTTTTTTTTTTTTTTTTTTTTTAATTTATTTTTATTTATTTATTTTTCCATCCTTTAACTTGACTGAAATGCCATTATGTTCTTTAATTCACATGTATTATTTAGCAACCCTCAGATAAGTGACCTAAAAGTGTACAAGAACACTTTTAATGCTATATCAAAAGCAATATGCTGGACTCTACATTGCAAACCTGCAGAGGTACGCCTAGAGTTGTTCTTTTTTGAGGATATAGGGGAGAGAGGATGTGATAAAGATGCAGGAAAGAGGAGAGGAGGGTTTGAAACATAGCTAGTGTGATGGGGATATACAGCTGGCCTATATACTGGACCTGCTTGAATGCTGCTCTGTAACTACTGTGCTGCTTCTGCTTCCTAAGGGTCATACTTGGAGATGACAGGAAATGTCTCATGGGACTTTGCTGGCAAGCAAAACTTAATCTTGTGTTTTGTCTCTTTAATGTTAGCAGACACTGGCAGAAAGAAGGGGTGGTCATAATCTGTCAGGGTCTTGAAAGGCTGTCTCCCTGTCTGTACAGCCAATGACATTCAGATGGGATGTCAAACTGCATGCAGATCCTACGGAGAATTTGTGACTAATGAAGTTAATAAGCATGACATGCAAATTTAATCTGAAACAGACTTCTCAACTACTTGTTACTGCATGATAGTACTGAAGTGATTATATTCTATGAAACAGTTGATCTGACAGCTTGGCTTTTGTTACATCTTCCTGCGCTAGATTCTGAGATTATTTTTGGCTTTGCAAAAGACAAGGTAATATTACTTGAGCTGGAAGCATCTGTAAGTGAGCTCTGGTTCCCTGGGGACTGGTTCTCTTCAAGCTGTCTGCCTGGGTTTGTCTCCCTTGGAAAAGGGAGTTTTCTGCCTAGTCCATTTCCATTCCTGCCTGCCCTGTGGCTTCTGGCTAACGCATAGCTCTGATATTTGTGAAAGCTGCTGGTTCTCATCAAAGGGCCCAGCCTTTGTAAACAAATAAGTGGCACTTTCATTTTGAGTATTTGGAATGATTAACTGAAATATGACTAACTTAATAGAAAAGTTAATTCTGATGCAGAGTGCTCTTGGAGACTCCTGCAAACATCTTGCACAAATCTCATCAAAAGCTGGAATTACAGATCTCAGTTACTTTCCTGGGGCAAAGCAGAGCAATAATATTAGTTTGCTTAGTCACAGGAGTCAAAACAAAGCACTCAAAATAGGGTATGGTAAGAAGAAAACAAAGTTATTAACTTGTCAAAGTTATTAACTTGATCAATTGCTGCAAAGAGGAGAAATGAAACTGTTGAAGCAGAGAAAAGCTATGCAATGTTATGAAACAGATGTAGAGGAACTGATTAAATGCACATATCCTTTGTACTTGGAAGTTATTTCTGGAAGTTTCAATCCAAGTTGTGACATATGGCAGCTTAAGCATCATGCATCTGAGGTCTAAATATAGTCAGCCAGTCTCATGCTCATGACAAAGGACCTGCTGAGCATAAGGATAATCCTTTCTGCCTGTGCCTTGTGAATTAGTTATTAATTATATTTAATCATTGATTACTTGGTTATTTGAAAGCCTGTTTATATTGATGATTACAGCTGCCTTCATATCTAGCCAACCTGCAAACATGTCTGGGTTTCAGATACAGCTTGTTAAGTTTAAACATGTGGTTGCCCTGCACGAGAAACCACTACACTCTTGTCTGTGAAATGGCATCTTGGTCAAGGACCATGAACTTTCCTTCTTTAGGAGGAAAAGCTCCCTGGAGTGAGCTGACTGTTTTTCATCACACTCCCCACTGCCATTAAGATGCAGAAGCACAGCTCTTGCTGGGAACCCCACAGGTTCAGGTGTCCTTTTATGACAGACCCCAGCATCCCTAATGTGAGGCACTCCAGGAGCAGCAGGTTGTCAGACTACAAAATGATTTTAGCTATCTAGGGTCTTCTAAGGCATAACTGTTGCCCCTAAGTAAGGATAGGGTGGGGAGAAGCTGTTCAGTTCTGAGTTCCATGGCCTTGCAGTAACAACACTGAGGGGTCATTGCTGAATCAGGTCATAGGCTTCTTCCCACTAGAAAGGTGAAAAATAAGGTACCTTAATACAAAGTATAGAGAAGGAATTTGATTTCAGATTTTTCTCTGAAGTAATCTATTTGTGGCTATCCAAAAAGCAAGTGGTTTTGCATGGTATCTCAGTGTGTAAGAGATGGATGACCAAGGCTCCCCCATGGCTTAGAGTTATGGACCAGACAAACTGTCCACACAGGTGAAGTGCTACAGACCAGCTTAATGGTCTCTAAGACAAGATGTTGAGAGGGAGCCAACTACAGACCCACAGTACCTGTGGGGAGGTTAGCTGAATGGATGTAAGAAATGCCATGGGGTACAGCAAAGGATTGGAGTGGTCTAGAGACCTCCTGTGGTTCTCTTCAACCACCTCGTTGCAAGGTTTTCTGAAAAAAGGGAAAGGGTCAAGAGTTGGAATGAGTTGTTTAGGCTACAGTGTTTACAGTCCTAACAGATACTGATGCCTTCATGAATGTATACAATTAGTGTTTGGTATTGTGGGCTCCATAAGTGCATCATACACAGTAACCCCTATTCAAAAACAAAACAAAACAAAACAACTGTTATAAAGCAGTGATAATTCTGGCTCTGGGCATTTTATCAGTTTGATGAAGGTACTTGGAGACTGCATGCAATCTCTCTGCCCAAATGGGCTGTAGCAAAATACTGGGAAACAAGACATGTAAAAGCAGCTGATGTCCTGATGGCAACTCGCTTAGCTTCTGAATAGACCTGTCTTCATTAACTTAGGAAGCAACATAGCGTGGAAAACTTGCTTTTGAGAGCATGACTATTTTTTTTGCATGTCTTGTGGGGCTTGTTTTGATCACAGTTCAATGTCAATAACCTAAATTCATGTGCTTCACCTGAAAGTATTCATTTCTGTGCTGTCTATGCTGACTTGAATTTAAGTCATCTTATTTTTCTTCTTGCTTGTAACTTAAACCAAAGGAGCCTTGGTAACCTAGCACATCTGCGAGGACTGTTGCTCGCTTGCCAGTCACATTGTCTTTCAGGATGTTATCAAATACACAGTGGATGTCTTCCTAAGTTTTATAAACACTTTTTTTTTTTTTTTACTTGATTGCCCTAATATAAATACTAGGGACATACAAAATGATATTCACTGTATTTCCTTGCCAGAGGCAAGAAGTTGCTTGCAGAGCAATTGCCTGTGTCTCACATCTGAGGTCTCCTCCTTGTGGTTTTCTTCTGTGTATCCCAAATTTGTCTTTGTAACTTGTTTTTTCTTAATTTGAAGAGTTTGTTTAAAAAGAAAACCAAGGATATGAACACACACATGCTCCTAACCTCCAGCCAGTTTATGTGTGTATTTCAAATGCTTTCCTTAAGTTATCTGATACCTTATCTCTGTGGCTCTAAACAAATTCCTGAAATTTATCAGTGCATTGCTCTTGTTCTAGGCATGGTAGGTTCCCCTAAATATTGTTCAATCTCCTGCATATTCTCTATCAAATGCTGCTCTACTAATAACTAGTTTGTCAGTTTGTCTTCAGAAATAGCAACAGAATTAGAGTTCCTGATGCTTCAGTGGGCTGAGATCGCTTTTGGAACATTCCTGAGTGTTTCCAGCACTATGCTTACAGACTGGCTGCTGTGGTCACCGTTGTCCATTGCAGTCAATATTGTTTTTTTCACTCTATGCTGTTTGACTTAGCAATTTTTTCATCATCATGGGGAAGACAGTTAACCGTTGACTACTTTTATCCCCTCTCTATCTGTCTGGAGACAGGAATTTGATTCTTTTACTCCTCTTTCTGCATCTTTGATTTATTTCTTCTCCACTATCCTGACTTTCTAACTTCACTTACCTGCAGGAAGCTGGTCTCCTCTGCCATCCTGCTCAAGAGTCAAGGATTAAAAGTAAAAAGGCAACGAGGCATTTAGATTATATGCCTTCCTTTCCATCTATTTTCTCCAGGCCTTCCTTCAAATACTCACATGTAGTCCTGGATCTCTAGCTGGTCAGACCCTTAGAAAAGTGATACAGAGATCCAAAGGAGTCCAAGACTTCGGCAGGCACAGCTAGGTTTGCTCTGGAATTGCTCATTCAAATTCCAAGCATTGCTTGCCTCTGCCTGACAGAGGCACTTGAAGTGAACTAAGAGACTGATTGAAAGCAATGCTTAACCAAGGGAAATACCCAAGTAAAACTGGCTTGCTGTTTCTCCCTCAAAAGCCCTTAGACACAGAGGGAGATGCTTCCCTACAGGGCAGCTAGTGCTGGGATTGGAGAGGGTCAGTCCCCTTCCTGCCTCTTGTGTGGGTAGGAGAGCAGATCTTTGGGGGCCCTTCAGGTTAGATCGTTCAGGTCAAGAGCAGGAGACAATAGCTTTGCAGTTTGAATGTGTTCCTTCCTTAAGGAATAACAAATGATGCTTGACCTTATTGAATTTGCAGTTCCTACTGTAAAGCAGTTATTCTGCTGAAGAACTGCGAGCCTGGGGCGAGCTATGGACCAATAAACAGGACTGAGTAATATGAGAACATTGAAGGAAAGGACCAGTTTGTTACACATATGGACTTTTGTTTGAGCCCTCTCTCTGCTCTTCCCTCCCCCTGCCTGCAGACTAGTCAGTGCCAGTGAGGCTGAAATAACAATAAAAGGGATACTGTTTGTTTCAAACCTTGCTTGGAGCAATAAATGAGGAAATGGAGGGAATCTGATCTTCTTGGCTTCAGTCCTTAACATTTGCACTTCTTCATTAGCTTTAGCTGTCAGGGCTGAAGGTGGGGAACAGACACCAGAGAGCCCCCTCCTCTTAGCTGGTGGGGAAACCATCACACAGACACGTCATGTCTCCCAGTGCAGAGCTCCCTGCCTCCCACTCCCCTGGCAGCATGTGGATTTGAGACACCTCCTGAGGATGCCCTGGGTCTTCTGAGGAAGAGATCTAGCTCTCAGTTTACAACATGGGGAACTGTAAAATATGGTACCTGTCTGTTCTGAGGGGAGCCAGTCCACGTGATGGTGAGGCTATTTCTTTTCTCTAATATACTGGTCCACTGGTCAGAGCACAGGTTTCCCCTTTTGGCTGACCCTAAAGTGAATTAGATAACTGTCTCCCATCCTATCTGGGTGCCCTGATTTCCAGATGTCCTGGTTATTGTGGCCAGGACCAGTTTGTCACTGTGTGGTGCGGCCAGGGCTGTGTATTCTACACCCTCTATGTCATTTCTCTTTGACTGCTAATAATGGATCATTTGCAGCAGCTGCCCAGGGCACACCTGACCCCTCAGGCTACAAGCTGAGTGTTTAGGAACTCTGTGAGATAAGGAAGTTTTCCTGTCTTCACATCAATGACTCAGGTGTGATAACTCCCTTCTGGGAAGTCATTAGCACCTTCACACCCAGCCTGAGGGGTCCTGTCTGCTCATGGGCTATCAAGGAGAACCCCATGACTCCCAGAGTAAATCACCCATTGTGAAACTCCTCACCCTGGGGGAGGTACTGGGCATTCCCACCTGAACCTGACTATATATAACCTGGGGCTAGTTGAGACTTCTGGGACCACTCGTGGGATCCAGAGGAGGACTAGAATCTCAACAGGACTGTAACCACCATCCTCACCAACAGGTTTCTTCTTTCCTTCTGCTTTGTACTTGGGGTGGGCACGTGGTGCTCAGCACAGGGGCTGGTGAGCTCTGTTCTGTTTGTGCCCCACGGTGCTGGGTTGTACATCTGTTTTTGTGGGTTAAATGGATTTTTTTCTCTGTATTATTGTACTTACTGTGTTGTTTTTTTTTTTAATTGTAATTCTGAGTTGGGTTAATTTCTCCTGCTGGTTTACCTTTAAAGCAGCACACCAGGACACAGTGAAGTGCTGCTTAAGTGTCTGTCTGCCTTTGACTGGGTTGCAATGAGTTTCAGGTAGAAGATAAGTGTCTCCTAGTGAAGACAGCTAATGGATTTAGACATGTTCACAATTGTGCAGTGGTTTTTAGAGACCAGACCATTATTTAGGACTGCAACATAAGTAAATAAAACCTATCCTGTGATAATCGTTATTCAGGTGTTGTGTATCCTTCCCCATAAGCTTAAATTGGTGGGTACTATTGTTATGTTTTGTAGCAATTCACCAAGCATTTAATTTTGTCAGCTATATATGAGTTTAACATAGTTGTGAAGTTGTTACTCCTTCTGTTGGATTGGTGAATTTAATTTACAGGCACCTTCCACAGTTTCACTGCAAAGACAAGGAATTAATCCTGTACTTAAACAAAGAATAAATAGTAACTATTAGCTGACTGCTTTCAGTCTTCAAGTTCTGACCAAATGTCATCTAGAAGAACTGAGCTGTATCCTGTGTAATTAACCTTAATTTGAAACTTTACGAGATTCATCGTTAGCAGAGAAAGTTAAATAGCAATCCTTAGAGCTATTCTTGGCAGTGAAAAGTGTGGTCATCCTGCCAGACAGCTGTATCAAATGATAAATGACAGAACTCTCTCTCCTCCCATCACCCTGCTGGGACTAGACCGTTAATGATAACTACCTAATTCTACCAAAGAGGATCTAGTTGTCAGCAAACAGTCCTGGTTAAGGCAAAAAATTTAAAATGCAAAGGTAGATCTAATTTATCTACTTTTCTTTCTGTCTGTCCCACAAACCTCTAACTCCAGGCAGCAAAAGTTTGCTGCAATAGAAACTAAGTAAGAGCCCAGACTTACCAAAATAATCTAGAAACTAACGCTTTGATGCTTGTTCTAGGCCATCACAATTGTTTTTCCTATCTGTTCTGTTGTGGCAAGGGAGAACTACAAATGCTTAGAACTGAAGCCTGTTACAATAAATCTGCAGGTAATAGTGTATCATTTCTGTAAGTCTTCAACTGGTTTTACATTACAAAATTGGCTGGCTTGGAGCTACTTGGTCCTCTTCCACCTCCTTGCATAGCACAACTGAGTGTTTATTCTGCTTCTTCTTGTTTTCATGCTGTTCTGAGTATGTGGAGGAGCCCTTCAATATGTGGGGTTTTTTTTCCATTTGAATTTACTTCCAGTTGAATTTACTTGCATTTGCATTGTGTCAGAGCTGCAAATGTGCTTTGCTCTTGTGATGACTTTAGAACACTTGCATCACACTGGATCCTTCAGTCAGGGCCACTGACTCTTACCCTGTCTTACTAGTTATCACTTGCTGAGTTCCTTCATTAAACATTATGAAAGGTATCACCCAGTCCCCCATCTTGCTAGGATTGCTTTAGCAGTGGCCCAACAGGCAGTAAACTAATTGTTTCCAAAATGGCCTGCTGGTTGTCCCCTGGCTAGTGTGTACCAGGGACAATGACAGCCTGAGAGAGGTATTTAAGAGAGGCTGAGGCCTTTCTGGGTCTAAACTTAGTCAGGACCAGGAGCTCCTTGGTAGCAAGCTTGTTACTGTATGTGTAAGACTTCATATACATTTCTGTCCAAATTATGGACCTAAAACTGATTTTGTCAGGCTCCCACATAATTATTTTGGACTGTGGAATGGGTCATTGTACAGCCCTAGGGTTTCTCTCAATATCTCTTTGATAATAAATTTCTCTGCTGAGATCTTCACTGAGGTTTACAGATGTCCTTCTGTCAAAGAGTTCTCTGAAACTAAAGACTTGTCTGAAATTAGGAACCATAAATATCCTAACAGTAGCACTTTCCTACTGGTAGAAAACCTGAAGGGCTGAGCTGTTTTTTCATTAATTAAAGCATTTATATGAGTTCTCCCAGTCACAATTACTGATTGAATTGATAACACAGATGCCTGCTTAGCAGTTTGTTAAGTAAGATGCAACCTTCATGTAGAATGTGAATTTTTCATTTTGGTCAGATTTCCAATCACTTCCATATCTTCCTCTGAATTTTCTGCACCAGTTTGCTTTTTGACCAGTAGGAGCTCTTGGCTGGGTTGTTGCCAGAGCCTGTGACAATCTGCAGAACTGAAATATTAAGGAATTGCTTCCAATGTAAATTGTGGTAACTTATTTCTGGCTTAACTAGCAGGATCTGTGGTGCCAAGCTTCATTTGTAATGATGTGAACAGTCCATACCTCGGGCTGAGCTCTAGGTAATTTAAAGCAAATTAATTGATTATTAAAATTAACCTCTTCAAATGGAAGAAGGCTGTGCAAGAAAACCAAACTCAGAGGCTGTACTCTTTTCTAATTGCCACCAGATGACAGTGTTCCATAAGATTTAAAATCCATGACTTCAGTCTTTGCTGCCACTGAGAGACTGTGCCCAGGCAAAAACTAACTCATAGTAATCTGAATGTGTCCTGTATAAAGTGTTTCTAATGTTTAGAATCTTAATGCTGCATTTCTAAGCTCAATATCTATAACATAGGTTAATTTATTTAATATGGATATTTTCATGTAGTTTCATCCAGAGATTCAATGTAGTAACTGTTCAAATACAGCATTACTGGTTCTACTGGTATTGGTCTTGACAGCAGGTTCTGTTGAAGATAACTGTCTCAGGAAGAAAGAATGATGACTCTAGATGTTGTTTGAAGTTCTTGAGAAATCTAGCAGGAGGCACCCAGTTAATATGTGGATGCAAGTGCTGGTCTTGCCCTACAGAAGGAGAGATTTCAGCCTTCTGAATGGTGTTAGCACAAATATCTATACACATGCTAGTATTACCTGAAATTATCAATTTACAAGCAGGATATTTGTACCAATTTGGGGAACAGTGCAAATGCTGTTGGTTTTGTCTTGGTGTGGAAGCATGGATTAGACTAGAATTACTGTCTGTCATTCATGCGCTTGTGGTCAACGAAGTATTAAAGGTGGTACATGAAAGCACTGCCATAAATTGAATGATTAAGTCATAATCCTCCATTACAGAGATGTTGATTTGAGAGTGCTATTAAATATTTGTATTAATTGCATTTGTAATCTTATTTATAGGAATGAAAACATGCCTGTAAAATAGCTCATTAGTCTTAACTATGCAATTATCTTTACTGTCAAGTGTTAAGCAATTACATATGTCAATCAATTTGATTAAATCAATTAATAATTTCACTTATGTTCTCTCCCAATTCAAAAGGTCCATCAATTCTCTTAAAAAATAGATCAATGACCTCTAGAATTTTCTTTCATCTTCATTTTTATTTGCCACTGTGACAATTGATTAATCAGCAAGCAATTATGAAGTAAAACATTAACTGCAAGGATTAGTGGAAAGCCAAGATGGTAGCAATTAGTTAACCATACACATATGTATATTTCTACTTACCTGATGATAAAACATCATTGCTACTATTTTTGCTGTCAATAGAGCATACATTGTCCTATTTTTCTGACTACCAGTCTAAAATAACACATTCAAAACCTACAAGTAAGCCCATTATGAAATAGCTAAATATCCTGAGTCATAAATTGTAGCACAATCCTTTAGCACTGTTAAGTGCTGCTTACTTTTCCTTTCTAAGTGGGTAGATTATTTGGTTTAATATTTTTATGTCCTTTCTATACTGGCCTTTCAGCTGGTGTCTACTGAAATTTACAGAGGCAGGCTTGACATGTCTGGGTAACTATAGACTGAAATACTCAATTCCCTTGGCATCTTTCTTCCTTCTCAGGGACCTGATTTACTGGAGGTTCCTGTTTCAGCTAAAAAGGCAATGAATATATATTTAAAATTTTTTTTAGAGAACCACATAGCTTAAAGTCAATCATAACTGAGCCTAAAAAGGCTAGCATAAAGGCTGTGCATAAAGCATATTTTTATTAACAGATCCCTCCACCCCTTAGAGTACAAACCATCTAACGATGCCTGCAATATCAATTCACAGTGTCAAGGAAAAGTGGTTGGAATAGCACTCAGGCATACATTTACTTATAATCCTATCTTTAACAGCCACCTAAACTAAAAATAATTCAGTCCAGTAAATGACTCATGAACATTAGCGGAAATGGAGGATTTTTCCACAGTGAAAGTAAGCTCTCCAGTGAGGGCATTTCTACTTTACTCCAAGCATCCTTTCCCCTTTATTTTACCTACAGCAAATTCTCCAATGACACACTTACAGATGGCTGAAGGTCTCCAGGGATAAGCCAGCCTGAAGCACTAAAGACAAGCTTGCTGAGAATAGATGGTTAAAAAAATATCAGAAGGTCTGGGAGGAACACTTTGTCTCAGCTGACCAAAGCTGTCTAGCTAGAGAGTTCAGCTTTCTAAGTGTATGGTAACAATGGACATGGTCTCTTCGTTTTAAACCACCGCAAAAAAGACTTAGCAGCCATTTGAACCCCTGCCTTCCAGACTTTCTCTCTCATAGGCTTTCATATGCTGCTGTAAGAAGCTGTCACTATGCAATGATTACAATTAATTGTTTAGCTATTTTAGTTCCTTACACCTGTCCTGACTGCTGCTTGTGTGTCCTGTGTTTTTCTCTAACCTCATCCTGCCGTCTTTTTTCACCCTCTTTAAGCCCTCTTTGCCCTCAAAAATATGACATCAAGTTGGTCCTCGTTGTTACAAACAGTTTTAATTTAGTACGAGGAAAGACTGATCCACAGTATCTGTATCTGTCTCCAGAAACTCCATTAGCAAAACTTGAACGATTTTAGACCTAAACCATCTCATTTTGAACAATAAAGGTGAAAAAAATCCTTGTTCTTGTGTGAAGGCAAACAAAACACAGATTTCTTTTGTCATAACAAACCAGTTGTTCCTACTTGGCCTCCTGCCTTTCTCAGCTTTGAGCCACCACCACCATGTGCTGAGATGGAAAGGCTGGGCAGCTTCCTTGCACTCTCCCAGAAACTTACCATCTTGATGAGAGCTGACCTCAGGCAGCAGGAGAGATTACAGTTAAAGGACTACAGTATTTTATACTGGGATTTCCAAAATGAGCTCTACAGGCAGACAAAAGACAGTCAACAGCACAAATTCTTGTCTGAGTGTGAATAATTAAAACATCTTTCTTGCTTTCCAATCTGTTTTTCTTCACAGCCAATGTTTATTCCGTACCTTAGCCAAAGGATCTTAAATACCTTTGCCATGCTTGAATAATTTTGGTAGGTGTGTGTCCCTGTAGGCACAAAAAACTCCTAAGTTTCCTGTTTATCTCTAGTTCTCACCATTTAGAAATCAGGATTGAAATTAAAACCTTTATAGAATGACTGGTAACTGCTATCCTGCTGCTGCATGAAGTCAGTCCCCTGGAATAAAGCCAGCCAATATTTTTGGCAGTTTTCCTGGAGCAGCAAGAGGACTTGCTGACCCTGACATCTGGTGCACCTTATGAAATCCAAGCAATTAATCGTGATCCAAGGTTGAATCTCTCTAGACTGGCTAACAACGTCTGTTTAGCAGAAACCTTGTGGTATTCATTAAGACCCTTCCAGATAATTTCCAACAGGTAATTCTCCTAGCCTTGAACAGCATTAGGTAATATGTTATTCAGAGCCCGTTCTATCATTCATCTCTGGTTTTTTTGGAAGGTAAACCAGGGATTATTTACTAGGGGATATTACTGACTGAAAACAAGACTGAGGATAGAAAACAATCTTTGTGCTGTTGTCTGAGATGCCTTTAAGGTTAAAAGTGTTGAGGAATAGTGTGGATCTTAGTAGCATTTCCCTTCTTGCCCCGATGGTTAGCTAGTCACACTGTGTATATGGTCACTATAATACTGTCATCAGTTTGCTGGGAATGGGCCATAGACATCTTTTCAGCAAAGTTACTTCTTAAACTCTGGTGGTAGCAGATTTTGTTCTTGCCACAGATAAGCAAAGAAGAGCAAGTGCAAATTTTATGTCCTTGAGTGTGAATCTGCTTCCCTACTCTATTAGAGGAAGGGGAACAAGCTGTTCAGGTACATGTACAATGCTCCAACAAACCATTTACTTTGAATGGACTTGGCATGTACATACATTGCCTAGAAATAAACAGAAACCCACAGGGGAAATTTAGCCCTGGTGCAAACAGATGTAACGCAGGTGAAGTTAAAGGAGTTTATATTATTTGCACTACAACTGGATTATACTGCCCCAGACACACTGCAAATTATGCCATGTTGCAAAATGGTGTTGAAAATTATAAGTTTATAATATTAATTACTTCACATTGGGATTGGGGTCACTTTTTTTATTGTTTGGCCAGTGTTTACTGGAATTTATTAAAAGGCATATCTGTTTGACATTATACCTGACCATATAAGACTTTTGACTCTCAAGTCCCAGACCACAGTTACACTATTTACAGATGGTCTAAATACAAACTTTTAAATAATGTCTGGGTCCTTAAAAGTAGGATCAGGACTAAGTGGAATTGATTATTCCACAGTTTGTGCTTCAACTAGCTGTCAATACCTAACAAATAAGCATAACTTGCTCTGTTCAGGCTTGGAGATCTTGCAGTGCAGGTGCTTGCTTAATGCAATTGCTACACTGGGAATCATGAAATCCCAGTTAATGTGTGCAAAAGAAACTCATCATGCAAAGAAAATTCCCAGTTTGTAATAAAGCATGGATTTTCCAGCATCTGAGGTTAAATTGCTCTCAGTAGGATACTAAAGAAAAAAAGTGCTTGGAAAAAGTCTATAAATTTCCTGTCCATTTCAAATAGGTGTCATTTCACAGTCCCAGAATTATTGGAAGGTATATTTCTTGGCACTGCAGTTTTAGCAATCGGGTGGGCTTTAAACTTGCGTTCTCTTGCAGAGAGTGATCAGATGCTTTATGGAAGGGCTATGCATAAAACTTGAACACATTTATATCCCATTTAGCCAAACAAGATCTAAGGGTACCCAACACTTGAAAGATTATTACCCTGTACCCTCGGATACGTAGGTTAGAACAAAACAGTGTCTTTATTCATCCATGTCTGTTTTGTATGAATGAAAATGCTTAGTGTTTCTCTCCTATTACCACTTTCAGGCTGTGGTGTTCATTTGTTAATCCATTTACAAGTGACTTGGTTGGATATAATACTAGTACAATCATAGAAGACTACAATAATAGTCAACACTGTTTTGAAAGTGGGGAGAAGGTAGCTCCCATTTTCCTGTTTGTAGGTAAGGTACTTCAGTCATAGCTTGGGGCATAAATTAACTACTGTCAAGAACTGGGACAACCACACTGACTGGGGAAGGGGTTTATAATTGTCCATGAAGATGTTCAAGGCCAAGAAATAAATGGAATGATGTTGAACTGGGGCTGCTGCAGGTTTGGTAGTTAAGGCTTTTTTATTTTGAAAAGAAGTATTACAGCTCTAATTTTGAAAATGTCTGTTTAACACCAAGGACTTCAGGTGAATGACTCCTGTCTTGTGCTGTTAAAAGACAAAACAGAACCAGGCCTTGTATGAAAAATAAAACAGGATGTTCCCTCCAGTATAACTGCAGGACTCATTACATGTTCTGTATTTAAGTGGTGTTACAGACGTTCATGCAATACAGGCAATACATCTTTGTCAAGGTGACGGGTCTCCTTTGGAAGGAAGATTTCTTCTGCACACTATGAAGTACTGTATGTTCTGTATTTATTGTGCACAACACTGTCTGAATTCTTAAGCTTTTTCATTCCCTGTGTGCCATCTGTACATCTTATTGGAGGATGGGATGCTGACAAAAACTCTCCTGTGCTTTGCATTTGTACGTTTAAATCATCACCTCTTTACAGAGAAGGTGAATCTTGGTGCTCTGTCCTGTTACAAGCCTCACATCAGCATCGCTTCTCTGAAAAATCTTCCTGATACTGTAGTAGGTCTGCTAGGCACCCCACAGTTGCATGTGGGTGGAAGGTATTCTGAGATTATAAAAGAATTACAATGCAAATGGAATATTCTTTCGGGGGGGGGGGGGGGGGCGGGGGGCGGACCTAAGATGCATCTCTCATGTATTTGTGTGCTGAGACAAAGAAAAATTAAAACAATGTTGATTAAATGTAAAACTCTAAGCCGGCATAAGAAATGGGAGAAATTAGAGAGATTATTTAAAAGATAAGACTTTATTTCTACCTGTGCATCTTTAAATATTTTCCAATAACAGTTCTGTTGACTACAGGGGAACTGCTCTAAGAGACCCAGAATATGTAATTCTGCCTAAAATTACTTAGTTTTGAGTAATTACTGCTGAGTAAAAGAGAAGCAAATTGCTTTTCTGTTTTGCTTTGTAAAGGAAGCTCAGTGGTGTGAAGCTGGTAGAAGAGGTAGGGAGAGAGGAATGGGAACTAGGAAGGCAGAGGTATGTGCCTGCCAAGGTCATTCATTGAGGAGTATAGGACAGAGGCACAGGGAGACATGCGAATATTTAAAGCTGGGCTATGGTTTTGCTCAGGGAATTCAAAGTCACCATTTATCTTACTGCTTGGCAGTCATGCACATAATGAGGACCATCTTTCTGGGAGTGTTCAGTCTCACAGTCACTTTTGCCTTGCAATCTTTCTTTATCCATCGTGTGGTGTTTTGTGCCCTTTTTTTTTGTTTTGTTTTTTTTTGTTTCGTTTTTTTTTCTTTTTTCCTGATGGAATATTTTTTTGCTGTTTCTGTTGAAGAGCTATGGCTTCAGTCTGATTTTTTTTTTTTTTTTTTTTTAATCCATAGCATTTAAAGCATTTTACAGAGCAGGTCTATACTGAGGCAGAAGCACAAGCAGCTGCTAGTACAGCGTGTGACCAAAGGCAGGAACACAGCTGGCTCAGCCTCTTGGCATGTTACAAGCAGATGAGTGATGTTCAGGGAAGAAAAGTGCTCATGCATGAAGAAGCTAGAGTAAAATACATCTACATTTCCATTTTAGTCTCAGAGTATGTGAACTGCATCTCTTTGGGGAGGAGGGATGTGAAGGTGTGCACCAGGGGAGCACTTCTTTTGCTGCAGCCACTGGCGGCTGTCCTGTCCAGGCAGCTGGTCTGATGGACCTTCTCTGACGTGGTCCCTTGTGAACAGGGAATTGTATGGATGTCATATCCTCAGGACCAGCTATTCTGAGTTACAGACCTGATCCTGTAGTACAGTGTTACTTACACATGTGTGCAAATCCCAGCAAAGTCACTGTGTTCAAACCATGAGAAATGTATGGAATACAGGATGTTAAATCTTAAAGATAAATTTCTTTGCAGTCATTTTCACATTCCCCATGCAACTTTTGTTGATACAGTGAATTAATTGAAGAACTTCAAGTGGGCTGCATTTCAGCAGTTCATTTTTTAAAATGTCTGGGCATTTACTGAGCTTTAGGAACTCAAGGAGTAATTACTATTTTAAGGTGATTGGATACTGCCTTAAGATGTACTTCCAGGAGAAAGGAAAATCCACTCAACTTCTTTGTAACAATTGCACATTGTTTGGAAGACCTAGAGCTCACATGGAGCCAGTTCTGGAAAGGATTTGTGTCTTTCTCTTAACCATCCTGTAACAGATGAGAAAAAGTTCTCAAGAAAAATAGCACAGCTTTATAAGTGAGGTGCTTGCAGTGGCTTGCTGCAGCAGTTCTTAAAGGTGGGGCATGAGCCTGCAAAACATGTTAGAGCTTGTATTTGGAAAGAAAGGATTCATAAAGCCTGTAGAAAGACCCCTTGCATCTTCTGGATTTGGTGCTGTGCCTCATGGGTCTTCAGTACATGTTGCAGCAAGTGCATTCTTCAGGGGAGAATATGGGGGCTGGCTAGGGTTTTCCTATATAATTTGATTTTTTTGAAGGCTTCATCCTGCAAAAAATTCCTAGGAGGAAGTAAATTAATTCTAAACATTCTGTTAAGAAGGAAAAACTCCACACTTACTTGCCACTAGATGTCAGAAAAACTACATGGTTCAGCTGGAGAGGAAGATCTAGCTGAGGGGTTTTGTTGGCTGTTCAAGCACTTGCATAACACTTTGGACAGGACCCAAGGAAAATAATTAGACATTTGAGTTTATTTTTGTTTGCATGAAATAGTAAATATGCTGTTGGGTCAGACTCTCCTCTCATTTCCCCCAGAGAAAAATGGAAATAAACTTTTTGTCTAGAGTTATGCCACTCTGGAAAACAGAATTGCTTTTAGTCTTGTCAGCAAAACCATCTCATTTAGAGTGCTGTGGGTTTGAATCCTTTGTATAAAGCTGGTCTCTGAGTTTTAGGCCACTCTAGCAGAAATGTAGTGAAAGGTGAGTGGGTTCGTACTGCTTCAGCAGAAATGAAAGTTGTTGTGGTTGGGATGCTTGTGCACATGGAGCAGACATCAGGTGCAATATTTCTCTATACAGGAACATACTCAAATCTTAGTTTGCTAGGATAAAGTTGATACAAATTAGAAGTATTATGAAGAATAATGCCTAAAGTCTGCTGCAGAATTGCAATAAAGTATATGCAGGTTCACCTAAAACTGTCCGTAACTCCACAACACAGGTCAGTCTTAAGAGGACAATTTGCCCTTTATGGCTACTGTTCTGCTGCTTTACTGATGCAGCTGCAAAGTTTGATTTGTACAGCTGGCTGCAATTCCATACATAAATGAGTGGTCAAAATTATATTTGCATGTTGTATATAATATAAACAGGCAGGTCACTGTTTTGCACATAAATGCGTATGTATCTGAATGCTTTACAGGCTAAAATCCCGTTTGGAAACAGCACAGAAGGTCACACTCAGTGTATTGATTTTATATGCTAATGTGTGCATTTTCTTCTGGGAGAAAAGCATGTTCCAAAGGAAAAAAGAATATGGCTTGTCAAATATGAAGGTTTATGAAACAGTTCCATATTTCTAAACTCTTGATGTTTACTGGACTTGAACAGTATTCAGTATTAAAGGATCAGACTGTGACCTTCACCAGGAAAACTAGAGGGACATTAGGCCAAAAAGAAAGAGTCTGAGGAATGAGTGTAGAGACATCCAATTTACTCAATGTCTTGACTATCTAAAGGATTGTGCTTCCTTATTAACTATGAATTGCTGCATATATGTCCTAGTAGCAATATTAAAAAATGGTATATGAGTTGAATACAGGCTGTTTTAAAAAGGCATATATGTATTTCCACTATTGATAATTGATAAAATTATAATAATAATAAAAAGTAACATTAACACAAGAAGAAGAAATGTGAATATTCTTAAAACAATTTTAAGATCCTGAGGAGTTTCAAATACTATATTGTGGGCATCAAATATTTGAGGATTGATTGATACAAAACTAGTTTTGAAAGTTTTTCATAGTTTTCTTTCTGCTTCTGAACTTTTGAAAAGAGTATTCTTCACTGTGAGGTTTAGAGGTTTACATCTGGTAACAAAATCTGAGATTCTTTAATGTTGAGTGACTCCAAAGTTAGGAAAATCTTTAAATGTGGTAGACTTACAATGTAATTCTGAGTCCGTGTAAAAACATATTGAGGACCCCTATCCTCCAACTGAAGGGTGCAGTTTTGAGGTAGCTCTATAGAACAGCTAATTTAGCATCATACATTGCCTTCCCATTCAGAAATAGAGTACCCAGTGCTGGGGAGAAGTATGCAGGCAGAGGAGGCTGTGTCACACCTTTACCACAGCAGCTGCCAACCAGCAGGAGGGATCTGCATCTCTGGCACCTCTGCAGGGACCCTTCTTTTCCCCAGGAGCCTGGAAACGGTTGTTGACTGCATGTAATTTAGTAGAGGAAAATAAATAACATCTCAAAAGGATAGCCTGGGACTAAGGATTCTCACTGGGTCTGAAATTCAGGTAGCCACACACTAAATCTGAACCGTATGGAAACTTGGAGTTAATTCCAAAGGTGGCTCTTCCTTAGTCTTTCTTTTCATCAGTGCAGAGCTGAGGTCAAGGCAAAGCCAGCCTTTGGATAGTCTCATGTTTTTTCCCTCTCTGAAAACTATGTGGTATTTACACTCACTTACTGACTATTGATTATGTTTGTGACATTTGTAGTTGCATTTTAGGGCATAAGAGTTGTCTTTAAGCTTCTATCCCTCATTTTGAGTTTTCTTTTATTCTCATGTGCTCTGTTACCCTCGGTGGCTTGCACTGAAGGAGCAGAGAAACACGGCCTTATCCTATTCCACAAGAATACTGTGGCCAGCAGGATGGGAGAAGTGATCCTTCCCCTGTACTCAGTGCTGGTGAGGCCACACCTTGAGTATTGTATTCAGTTCTGGGCCCCTCAGTTCAGGAAAGATGTTGAGGTGTTGGAACAGGTCCAGAGAAGGGCAATGAGGCTGGTGAAGGGTCTCGAGTGCAAGTCCTATGAGGAGAGGCTGAGGGAGCTGGGGTTGTTTAGTCTGGAGAAGAAGAGGCTCAAGGGTGACCTCATCACTCTCTACAACTCCCTGAAAGGAGGTTGTAGCCAGGTGGGGGTTGGTCCCTTCTCCCAGGCAACCAGCAATGGGACAAGAGGGCACGGGCTTAAGCTCTGCCAGGGGAGGTTTAGGTTAGATATTAGGAAGAAATTCTTTACAGAGAGAGTAATCAGGCATTGGCATAGCTTGCCTAGTGAGGTGGTGGATTCACCGTACCTGGAGGTTTTTAAGATGAGACTGGATGTGGCACTTAGTGCCATGATCTAGTAATCACAGACAAATCAAAGACATTATTAACTTGTGCATCATCCCCAAGTGAAACTGGAGTCACCTGGTATCCATGTCACTGTTGGGTGAAGAAAAGGAATTTATTCAGGTGCAGATGGATACATTGCTAAGCTTAGTGCTGTTACAGAAAGCTCTCAAGTTGTAAGGAAATTCTGGATGGAGTTAGATTTTCAGTACAAAATACATTGCACGATTAGCAATGGTATGTGAAAATAATTTCATACAGAAATTGCAGTCTTCTGACTCCTGTGATCTCCAGATAGGCTCAGTCTTTTTTGCCTGATGTTGCTTTATGAAAACTCGCTGATGACTTACAGTGACTGCTTGATTAATTGATTTCTTTTTTTTATGTCTTGCCTACATTATTACTCTCTTAATATAATTTTTATAATACTGTCATCCTGGCTCCTCTGTTACAACATTTTGCTAAAAGGCTTATTCCCAGTGTTGTATGGATTTTTTAATAAGAAACCTGTGCTAGCTTTGCAACAATGTATTTAGAATTGCAATTTTACACAGGGGCATTTGGAGAGGGAATATGCAATCAAATTTTAAGCATCTAATGGAGGTGCTCAGAAATGCCCGCTCTAGAAGCCTCTCACTTTTCCTTTGCACATTTGGGTCTTATGCGTTTTGAATTTTGCCTACAACCTGCAACATGAAAGCCTCCTCTTGAGAGCCACAAATGTAGTATATGGCGAATACACAGGGACATGTTCTACATGGATTAAATGAGAAAGCCTCACAAATTGTGTAGCTGTAGCTTCCACGACAGGATGGCATTGCTTCTGTTCCTAAGAGCTCTGATTTGCATCTGAAGATTTTTAATATTCCATGATGGTGTGGGAAACAAAGAAGACTTTCTTCTTTTGTGCCACTATACTCATAAATTCCGAAACAGCAGCAGTGTTCTGGGTAGGATATAAACTGTTGCATTTGGACTTTGCAGTAAAACAGATGTTTCTTCTTGGGAGTTTTTAATTTGTGAGGACAGTGCTCTGAACCTTTTATTAGGATCTAGATCCAGTTGGCAGATGATTATGTGAGGTCTCATTGTGAAAGCTATCTTATAGAAGTTAACTGGGATGCTTCTCGTGTGTGAGTGCACACATACTTGTATATAGACACACACATGCCTGTGTATATTTTTTATTTGTCCATAAAACCTCTTGTTTCTCTTAGCTAGCTCTTAATTGTGCAAAACTGGGCTGACTAAAACAAAAATGAACTGTTGTATGTATCACTATTCATAAGAAAACCCTGAAAGTTAGAGGAAGCTTTTGGGTGATACTTTCACTCATGGGAGTCAATTGAAGATACAGAGGAGGAACATACTACAGCTCTTGAGTTACAAATTGGTTTCTTGTCATGATTTGTAGTCTTAAGGATAGCACAGATGAAGAATAAAAATGTAATTTGAATCCTTAAGTCACCAGAATGCAATTTGAATGTATTGAGTAAGTGTTTTGTTAAAAGAAGTCAGTAAAAAGGTGATCTCTTTCAAGATGAGAGACACACTTTGCACCTGTTTTCAAACCAACTCAAAGAGACCAAAGTCACTTGGATGGAAGATAACCACAACAATTTGTAGTTTTCAGGAGGGGTTTCTGGAATAATGAGCATTCTGAAATCAGAATGGTTGTTGATCTCCTCTGTCATGTTTAGTAAGAGTCTAAGATTTGATAGTGGTAAGACTACTCCTGAACACTTGAATCTACTTTTCTGACAGCCAACTTCTTGGGGATTCTAGCCTAAAATTTTCAGAGCCGTAATATGTGCTCATGGAAGAGGCACTTCTGTGGGAATAAATAAATTCTTAGCTACACTTATAATAAATATCAAACTACAAGACATACTGCCCAGAGACCAGGTACATTTCTTCTTTAGCATTAAATTTATGCTCTTTGATATCTTCAGCTGTTGTAGAGGTACAATAGCCAGTGACTGAATACAGAGTCCTCACTGCTGTTAGTCTTGCTAAGTGTAAATTTGAAAAATGGAGAAATAGCACCAAATGGTGAGATCCGTGCCCAAACTTCTTCTGAAGATTCTATTTAAAGGGATGTCAGAATTAAAAAGCATGTAAAATCAGTCCAGGAAAATAATGCTGGCAGTAGCTGTTTCTGAGTTGAAATTCTAGACAGACCCTGGAGACAGTGGAGGAAAAAAAATTCTATTGTGATTGCAAAAAGAGTAGTAACTGACTAAAACAACGTCTGTCTTGATTGTGAGTGTCACTTTCTTTCTCCAACTTATTTTGTACCCAAGTCAAAATTCTAAATTTCACCTTTTTGTCTCTGTGTATAGAAGATAATCTTACATTAATCTATTTTGGCAGATATATAAAATGTATTCATGGGCTATTGTTCAACATAGAAAATTTAATTAGATCTTGTAATATTTGTACTTGTTGTAAATTCCATTATACAGAACATTCACTGAACCATGTACCTATAGGATTTAATTATGCCAGCTATTATTAAATTGTGGAACGGGAAAAGCATGCATAATGATTTCCTGTGTGCCATCAGGGAGACCAGTGATGACAAAGTGGCAAATTTTATCCCTGCAATGTCTTTGCATTATGTTGGCATCTAATGGAGTTAATAATTCCTCATAATGTTCAAAATGCTATATCCTCAGACCTTACGATGCTATAGCTGCAAGGAGGAGCAGGAAAACTTGTGAAAGAAGAAAACCTAAGAGAAGACATGAAATGCTGTCATGCATCCTGCATATGCTAAGATGACTTGGTGTAACTATCCCATTTGTGACTTGAATCCATATTTAGACAGTAAGCCAACCACTACTTTTAAGGAGAAGGAACAAAAGATCATTGTGGCTGAAGATGAAACAAAGAAGACAAAGATGTAGGCTGGGAAACAGGAACAAATCAAAGAAGTGGCCGTGTCCATCACGTTCCCTGAAGAGACTGCATGGCATGTTTTCTTGGATACTTCTATGTGAATGTGACTTCATGGGTGCTCTCAGACACCATGGCTGGAAAAGCTCTTTTAGTTGACTCTTCTAGCTGGTCAGCAGAGTGAATGAAAAGTTTTCTGTGAGCACAGGTAGACAAGGTTGGCTGCCTTCCCGACATACTTCTAAAGATGCCATGCTTGGCTTTTTGTCAGCCTTGACATACATCTGTCCTTGCAGCTGCCTCAGTTCATTGCCAGTACATTCAGGTTTAGTTCATGTGACTGCTGCTTGCATTGAGATTAGCAGTGAAACTACCTGTGTAAATAGAAAGGGAAATGCAACTCCTACAGCAGGTTCAGAAGGCTCCCCTTGCTAATAGGCTAGAACACTTTATCTGCACTTGCTAGTGACCAGCAACATTCACTCTCTACTTCCAGCATGAAATGACCTCCACACTGAAGTTAATTCTGCTGTGAAATTAAATTCATGCTAAAAACCCAAGAAAAATAAAGAGGGGAGATCTACTTTAAAAAAAAAAAAAGGGGAAAATGTACAGTATATAAAAAGTATGTACCTGAACCTAAAGAAGAAACACCAATGGAAAGGAAGGTACAAAGGAAGGTCGATGCAAGTAGGAATTCAGCAGATTGCTAAGTAGTGAAAAACATGCTAATAATCTTGGATGCAAAACACTGTAATAAAGAACAAATTATTATAAATACTTTCTTTCTTCCTTGCTTTGTCAGGATAAGTAAACATGAACAGATATGCCAACCTGTTGCTGCCGTACGTTTTCACAAGTGTGCTTTCGTTTGATATGTAAGAGATGCTTTTTCCTGGTGTGATTTGATTTTTATATTACTGTATGTGGTTTGAACCTAAGATCTGATTATTTCTTGGGAAAGGAAAATTAACCTACCCAACTGTGTCCTTTGTGGAAACAGAGAAGACAGTGTTGTTGGGTTCCCCTATTACTCCTGTAAAGGGTTTTGCTGACTATTTGAGGTCCACACCTTTCCCCTGCCAGCGCTTGGAACTGGCCTGATTTTTGTTCACCCTTTTAAATGGTGGCAGTGGTCTTTTGGCTCAGATGAAAGCTTGTTCTATGTAGATCAAATGTTTCTGCCAGGCCTGTTTAGCTCATTGTAATAATAAACCGCAAACGGGGTCCAAAAAAGTGCTTTGCATTTCAATTTGTTTTCTTTTAACAAAACTTCAGAGATCAGAATGTAAGATGAAACTCAAATCTACTTTTGTTGGCCTGTATCCTTGGTGTATTATGACATGTAAATTATTGCAGATTTTGAGGGAATACATTATGGGGTATATTATGGCCTTGAGAGTTTGTAGGGATCTGGAGGAAGAAAGAGATTTAGCTATTTAGTCTATGAGTCGTGTCGGGACACACTGCTTGTGGTGTAGAGTGTCTTCTGTGAGGAAGTGCAGGGACTTCAGTGACATATGAGCTCCTTCCTGGCCCCATGCTGCCAGACTGAAATCCTAGATTCTTGGTAGTGAAAGCTGTTGGACAAGTCCTAGTATCACCAGCATCTGCTGCTCTGCAGTGGGTGACAGTCCCCTCCCAACCACTGTCTGCTGAATGTGCACATCCCAGTGCCTGTAGTTGATGGTGGCCTGGGAGAGGGGATGTGCAAGCAGGAGTCCCTGCTCACGCAGGCAGGGCAGCCTGTGGGTTTGGGGGCAGCTGTAACAGGCGCCCAGGGCAGGGAGAGCTACAGTTACCTCACCACTGTAACACTGCTTATTCAGTGTGATTTTAGGTAGGTTGGCAGCCCTGTTACCCAGGCTGCTTATTATTTCCCACTGTAAAACTCTGTTTTTTGTTCCACAGCTTTTCCAAAACTTCATTTAGGAGAATTTTCCATGCCTTGGGCAGGTTTTTGTTTCTGAAAACATCAGTCAAAGTAGTTCTGCTGTTTATGAGAACAAGGCAAGGGATAAACAATGCACTGGCTTTCAAAGCTAAAAAAGGTTAGGTAACCTTTTCTTTAGGAAGTTCAAGTGTCTTGGAACTTTGCAGTGGGGGGTCTTGATTTGGCACCAGACCTGTCTTTCTATCAGGGATGTGCTTTTCCGTCCTTGAGGGAAAACCCACTCATGCTTTGCCAAGTCATAAACAGTTGGCAAATTGCAATTTATTCATACTCAGAAGAATTTAGCAACGAAAATCTTTGGGGTGTGTTGAAACCTCTAAAGCTCCCTGTGCTAGGTAGACCTGGCTTTGTACACTTCAGGCTCAGGCTTCGGGTTTACTGTCAGAAGGACTTTGTGATGCCCATTTTCCACCACTTGGTCTGTACATGGTCAGAGGTGTTGCACACCTGTCTTTCCTGTGACTCCTCTATCTTCTGCACTCAGACAGGCTAGAAGAGGAAAACCAGTATAGACAGAGCGACTTAAATCAGGTTGAGAGGCTAACTAGCCAGGATGTAGGGCAAGAAAGGGACTAGCTGGACATGGTAATTAGGATGAAATGCTGGAGAACAGAGGATACTGAGGAGGTACTGGATCTTGAAGTCAGGTGCTAAGGTGTATATCTGTGGGAGATGTTCTATCTACCATGCAGACATATTTCTTCAGCAGTGCAAATTGTAATAAATTATACTCCTTCCAGAAGCATCTTCATGTTTTTGTTTGATATCAACTTGAAAAGAAATATCTAGATGATATTGTGACTATTAGTGTTATTGTTACTTATTATATCTATTCTCCTACTACTGGTGTTCCACAAGTATTCATGAAGGTTCAGAAGCCAAGTTTGGTTTATTGCTGTTTCTGTCATTGACAAATTGACAGACATAACCTCTTTCTTGTTTTGACCTCTTTTGGCAGTGGGAGATTACAATCATACGTGACTTATTTGGCTTTTCATTAACCACTGCTAATTATAGTATTCACTGTTGAAAGCATCATCAAAGAGCGAGGTTAACAGAGTGTATAGGATCTGTATGTATACAGTTTATATAGGCACACATTGCAGGAGGTAGAATGGGCAAGACATTTCACATGCTTTGCAAATTCTTTAGTGAAATTATAGCAACATGGATTCTCCTCTAGTCCCCACATTTACTCAGGACACCTGCACACTGCTGTGTTTATTTTGCATAGGTGTTAAAAGCTCAAACCCATTACTCAGTGTCACAGGGCCATGCTGGCAGTCTGCTGGACCTTGATCTTTGGAAGAACATCTCCCGTTTCTTCTCCTCTGCTTTGCCATCCTGAGCATTTTATACCTCTTAATGTCTGTCAGTCTTCTCTTGGCTACCAGAAACCCATGTTCCAAGTGCTGGGCTGTGGTCTGCTGGTTTGGCAAGGCTTCCCTTGGGGCTGATGGGGGCCCTGTGCGGGAAGCATTGGCTGGCTGCTGGGGAGCAGGAACAGATCCAGGCAGGAAGTGCTGACGTCAGTGGCACCGAGGGAAGCTGTCAGTGGGCAAACTGAGCTGGAACATCGCTAGAAGTTTGTGGGGCCTCATTCAGTCAGAACAGAGCTGCTGCCAAACTGCTAATTGTAGCTCTACTTTTTTGTCTCCTTCCTTCACAGGTTAAGAATGGAAATTCACTCCTTTGCAGGGTACCCTGCCTTCCTTTAGCTCTGGGGAAACTCTAATCCTCTACCACCTCCTGCAGTGCATGGCTAGCTGTCTGACAGTTTTCAGCATCACTTTTTAAGACATTTGTCTTTTTTTTAAATGCTTCCCTTACCTTGGCTGGACATATGTTTTTACTTTAAGAACAAAATGGTTTTCCATAGGCAGCTGGTGAGGTCCCTGAACACATGTTCCTCCAAAACACAAAACCCTAGAAGACATCAATTCCCATTAGAAAGGTTACTTACATACAGCTGCAGATCATTGCTTTAGAGCTTTTGGAAAATAATATTGTAGTCAGCTGACATCATTTAGTCACTTTGATTAGTTTCTTGTGCCTGATTACTAAATATCCTGAATAAAGACAAATGAGGCTCCTTCGAAGATCACATCTATATACACTTAAGTAATAACCAGAAAATAAATCATTTGTTTCAGAGCTAAAACCAGGGAAAATGGCCCTAGGATATAACCAGATTAGCTGGACAGCATTTAAAACAAATGTAGTTACAAAATACACATATCGTAGCCAAAATTATTGTTTGAAATGAGGATTCTCCTATGCTTTCCACTCTTAAGTAAGGCATGGAAAATGTTCTTTCTGAAAAGGAAATAAGGAAATTAAAGAGACAAAGGCCAGCTTCAGAAACAAAACCACATCCATTTATCCGCAGGTTTTCCCTTTCTTGAATGCGTGTGGAAGAATGGGCAGGTTGCAAAGTCAGAAGAAAGCAATTTGTTTCTTCCTGAGAACAGGCATTGGATTTGGGTAAACTGATCTAATTTCTGGGTTTACAGACAGAAACACTCTTTTCAGTGGCTTCCATTTGCAGCCTGCCCTGCTGTAGAATCCATCAGCTCCACAGCACATGTGGTGCTTTGCCAGACACCGCTGAGCTTGAGCAGGGTGGAGAGGCTGTGCCGGTGCTGCTCTGGAGTTTGGCACAGGGCATCTCAGGAGCATGTTGTGGAATCCTTTCTCTAAGGGAATGTCTGACCTGGCTATTTTAGAAAGCTCTATTTTTGGTTCTTCCCCTGCATTAAATAGAGCCATTCATGACAGTCTGCTCACATGCTGTGTCTTTCCTGTCCCAATTGTATTTTTAAGTGACTGTTTGGGCCAGCCAGCACTATTCCTTTTCAAGTCTAGCACTTTTGGTTTTCCTGTTCAGTTTCTTGTGGTCTTTAATGTTTGCACTCACAGTATATAGCTGAGTCCCTAACTAGAGTAATAAAAAAAAGGGAAAGAAAAAAAGAGAAGTACTCTATGGATTGCAGTCCTATCTGAGGGAGCACCCCAAAGGTCAGGAGGTCACTCCAGGACTATATGCTCTTCCTGCCTGCAGGTTGGATGTATCTTGTAGTAATCTAAATTTCCACCCTGGCAAAACAGCTCAGGCCAACAAATTACAGCCAGGGTGCTTTGGAGAAGGCTTCATGGCAGCATGATTTGCTCTTTTCTCCTGGACTCCTGGGTGCTGCAGAATGTAGGAGGTATGTGGCTGTACTGCCACAGCAGGTCACAATCAGTACTGCAACAACTATGCTGGACCATCAGGAAATGTAGGACTGCCACACATGGTTTCCTCATTGGTTTTCCTCTTTTCTGGGCTGCCCTGAATGGAAAGCAGAATTCATTTGTAAGTTGGTGTGTTTGAATTTCTGTCCTGCTCTTTCCAGGGTCTTCTCTCCTTGATAAGTTACTGTCCAAGCAACAGCAAAGCTATGACTACTTTTTCCTTTTTTATAATCATGTTTTTTTTCCATGTACTCTTTTTTTTTTTTCCCTTCAGGTTGCTGCTGGTGGGAATGCTGAGAGGTCCCTAGCTCAGATCAGAACTGTGCTGGGAGGATACTTTCAGTCTGTAAGCTGGAGGCCAACACCCAACTGTGAGAGCTCATGAATGTTGGCTTGGACCATTGGAATAGTACCTTATGCTTGGAGCTATATGCTTTACTCAAGAGACTGTGCCCATTGCTAGAAACAAGAGGTTAGGAGTGTCTATAAAGGTGTCATTACAAGTTTTGCTTTGTTGTATTAAGGCTGATTTGAATTTAAAAAGAAACGATGCGAAAGCAGGGCAGTATTTTTCTTATCCTTCTACTACTAAGCTTCATTTCCTTTAAAGCACTCCTTTGAGATAAATGGAATGTGGTTTGGTTTTATCTGAAGATAGAAGTATTAGTAAAGACTTACTTGGTATTTTGATATTAGCAATTTGGTATTAAACCGCATGGGGCCATTTTATCTTTAATGCCAAAGGTTCATGTATTTATCTTTATCATGTCTGCAAGCTGGATAGTAATTTTTGCCATAGGCACAGGCAACATGTCAACAGCCCAATGATCCATTTCAGAAAAAAGAGATTTTTCTATTAACAAGAATACGGATCTGCTCAGCTCCTTCTATTAAGCAGAAGCTTGATATGCCTAAAACTTATTTTTCAAAGTTGTGAAGGAAATAGCTAGCAGTTTAGGAATTTAATATATTAGATTATGCTAAACCAATGTCAGTTTATCTTAAAATAGGAGCAAATCCCAACAGATCTTTTTGACAAAATGGCAGATTCTGATTAATTCTAGAGTAATGCTTCTCTTCAGTGGTATCAAACTTGGGTTCTTTAAATCCCTTCTTGTTGAAGCTACTGTGTTATGTAAAGAAAAATAACGGGTAAAATGCACCACAATTTCTCAAAGTGAAAATCTCCAAATAATGGCTCAATGGCTTTTCCAATATCTGTTAGAAAAAATAGCCACTCTGGACTGAATGTGTGTATTTTAAAATTATAAATGGGAGTGCAAGGTGATAAAATCTGCAGGATGATTTTTAGACAGGAAGACAAAATTCTTGCATCTGAAGTGCTAAAATGTGACAACCATTGCACGTATTTTTAAAACAGGTGTGAAAAATCACAGCTTTCTGCTTTCAATAAAGAAAGAGCAGGAAATTCACAATAAACCAATAAAGCCATAAACCTTAAAATATGCACATGCAGCAGGTGCTGATATGTACAACAATATTAGAATGCAATAAAATGTCTCACTAGTGTTCAAAAAGAATCACAGCCAAGATAAGGCATTTGTCTATGTTATGCCCTTGACTTGAATTAGTTCAGAAATCCACAGCTAACAAGTGTTACATACAGAGAGGAAATGTCTTTGGGAAAGACAATGAAAAGAGTGTTCTGATTCAAAACACTTGCTTTACTCCATTGAGAGGTTTCTATTGTTTTGGACTTTTTTAGCTCTTTTTTCCTAACCAATGATTAATCTGAAATATGAATTTACCACCTTTAATTCCCAAAATTTCTGTGCCTGTGACTAGCTCCCAGAAATGCTAGTGAGGTGAGGATCGCACGCATCTTACCTAATGTACAAAGCAATGGGAGCAGACAGGCTTTGGTTTCCTTGTCTGTGTGAGATCAGTCCTTCTGTCCTTCTCCTCTTAGAGCTGGTCTGCTTTCCTAGCATCAGTAGCAACTGAGAACAGACCTCAACACATCTTGTGACTTCCTTTTTTGGAGCAGAGCGTGAGTGGTGTGAGAGCACAGAGATCAGTGAGCATTCAGGTCAATGGCCATCCAGCTGTGAAGAGCTGGGCTTGGAGGGATAAAGATCTGAACTCACCTTGTCTCTCTCTCTGACTTTGGTTTGGTATGAAGCTGAAGGGGATGTATTACATATGGACACTGTGTAATACCCGAAAAAATACTAGAAAAGGAAAATAGTATTGCAGTCTCTTCATATCCAGGCTGATTAATTACCATAGAAACACTGTTAAAAGTGTGACTGCAATCTTCAGAATGTCCTTGGTACTTTATTTTCATGGCATTCCTCATTGAAAGAACAAGTTCTCTGCCCGCACCCTGATTTTATGGGCTGATGGTGAAAATCTGTGAAAATGTGTTTGGTTTTAAAAAGAATGCTGGTGTCAACCAGATGTTCTCTCACAGATCTCAAATCTAAGATGCTCAGTTTCTCAGATTCATCAGCTGGTTCAAAGTTATGAATTAGCTGAATAGCAGTCTAGGATCAGATCAACTGTTGGTGTAATATGCAACTCTACACATGGGGTGGGAGAAGTTGCAAAGCTTTTGTTTGTAGATTTGCATGGATTTACTGTGTATTTACTTTTAGAAAACCTCAGTTATGTTTTACGCTGTGGGATCACCTAGACCCCCTAGACATAGCTATGTGTCCAATCCCTTTCTTTATAATTTATTCTGTATTCCTAGGCTTGCCTTCTGGGCTATACCATGGGGAGATACCATTAGTGTAAATATAACCAGATACCATGTAACAATCAGCCTTTTGTAGCCCCTTGGTCTTGGGTGAAGCAAAAACCCCTTGTATGAACACTGTGTTTTCTTGGCCAAGGCATTGCCAATTCCCTGTGTAATGAAGGGGAATTAATCAATGAAAAATACTTAAATAGATCCAATATTGTATTAAATGGAAACTGGGAAAAGGAAAACTATCCTAAAATCAAGTATGCAAGTCTTAACATTTATACTGTACATTAATTTCCATAATTTCTAAAAAAACCCCAACATTTTAGTGAAGTGATTAGAAACAAATGAAGTAGGTATTGAGTAGCTGTGTCCATTTCCTTTAGGAATGTTCTTTAGGAATGTCCATGTATCTACAACTACCTGAAAGGAGGTTGCAGCAAGGTGCAGATTGGCCTCTTCTCCCAGGCAACCAGCTATAGGACAAAGGAAAACAACCTCAAGTTGCACTACTAGAGGTTCAAGTTGGATATTAGGAAAAAGTTCTTCCCTGGAAAAGTGGTTAAGTACTGGAACAGGCTCTCCATGGTGGTGGTGGGGTCACCGTCCCTGAAACTGTTTGAAAAATGAGTGGATTGGCACATAATGATATGGGCATGGTGGAATTTGGTCAAAGGCTGGACTTGATCTTGGAGGTATTTTTCAACTTTAAGGATTCTATGACTCTGTCTCTCGTGTTCATAAGAATTCGACTTTGCATTAGAGACATTTTTGTTACAGCTGAAACGGTCATAATTATGACTTAGATTTCAGTTTTAATTTGGCGTTTCTTGTTTTTGAAAGTGTTTGTAAATTATAGTGTGAATGTTCATCTGAAATGAGGGGCAGGGGTATGCAAAGGGGTTAATGATGAAAGAGGTACCAATAGGCTGTTTCCTGCATACAGTGTTTTGTTTATATTGTGGCAAATCCATTGTTCATTGAGTTAGGATCCCACATCGATGGACCCTAACTCCTCAGTTATTCGATCTGAAAGGATTACAGAGAAAAAAGAGAATTTTACTTGATCCAGAACATTTGCAAGGAAAATAAAATTCAGAAGATGAGGGATGAGAGGTTTTGCCTTTTCAAGATATTTTTTTCATTGAGGGAGACTTCAGCCTTTGAATCACTGTTACAAACTACTGAAAAAAAAGGCTGGTCAAAAACATTTTGTTTAAATTTTGAACGTTTTTCCTCTCTTTATCTGAATTACCTATTCATGATCATCTGTATAATTTCAAGATGGAGGCAGTGCCAAAGTGTTCACATGAGTACTTCACTGTGTCTCACATGCACATGAAACTCCTCCATGCCACTTGTCCCCCTGTACTTGCACGCTTCATTTCCCTTAACCCTGAGTGAAACAAGACTTTCAGATGCCCTTACACTGCATTGTTCCAGTAGCCTGTGGCTAAAACAGTTTATATGGGCGCAGATATAAATCTGTTATGCCTTCTCACAGTTTTCGGTGGGATGCCATGCTCGCCTGAGCACTAATACTGTGATAAAACAGCATCTATACTGTCAGTTTTTGCCAGCATAATTATGCAAGGCTATAGACCTCTCTGGTGCATGCTATAAATAAGACCCAACAAGTATTCTATATTGTAAACAGATTGAGGACCACCACAGACTTCCCCCCTCCCATGGATTTGTTCATTGTTTCTCCATTACAATTGCCAAACCACTGACTATAAAACTTCCTTCAGTTTCTCTTTTTTTTTCATGGTGGATGCCACAGCCTTATCAACATGTCACATGCACAATGGCAATCACTACTGCTTTTTTTGCCATTCTCTGCTCTTCTGCTACTGTAATCCAGCAGTGTTCCTGTCTGTGAAGGAGCAGGTCTGATCATCAAAAATCAAGTAATTTTAATGAGAAAAATTTGTGTGAGAAAGGAAGGGATGTGACACCTTATTAAGAAAAGAACTTGAGCTGAGGAGAAGAATCTCAAATTTCCATTATTCCTTAAATACATCCCAAACTGTCTGCACTAGCCTTTGCTGGCAGTGAAACATCACTCATTGCATTGGACTCCAGGCCAAAGGCTGCAAAATTTGTCTTTGGTTTTTCCTTTAAAATGTTAACATAACTGATACTTTATTTTACAAGAGTTAGAGTGGCATTGCTCTTTTGAAACAACAAGTAAGGAAGTGCAGCAGCGTGAAACAAGAGTCAGTGCCTCTGCAATGGGGTTGGTTTTGGCGAGAGGGTGTGATGCACATCTGGTCTGCAGCTCGTCTCTGAGAACAGCTCTGGTCACACTTTTTACACTTGGCCTATGTTGATTTAGAAGCTCTGACATGCACTTTTGCAGGGCAATACTGATGAAAAGGGCAGGGCATAATTTAAAAACAAAACAACTAAACAAAAAGCAACAAAAAAACCAAACGGGAACTTTTTTACCTGTTTTTTGGATTTTTTTTAATACATTTTGAAAAAACATGTATGTTGGCTGACCAATTTAAAATTTGTGCATCAGGAAAGGTCAGTATAAATCAATGAAGGTAATAGCAGAATATCATGCTCATGTCTTTCTAAAATCAGCAAGGATGCATGACACATTGTCAGAAAACAGACCTATGATGTTCACATCTCATATTCCATATTTTCTACATTTGTCTTCCTATCATTCCTTTGATGCTAGTTTAGACACCTGTTTAATTTCTTCCCATAAACAACTGCAGCTTTCTATGTTATTTCTGTGGCAAATTTCCTGCGTGTATAACTCTCACAAAATGAAGGTTTACTCTTTGGCATAGAGGAGCAGTCCTCCCTTGGTCACAAACCAGAATGTCCTCACTTCAATGGGTACTGCAAAAGCATTTAAAGCTCCTCTTCTGTAACATTAGGGCTTGGAAAAAGTCTCTTAATCTAAATAACACCAGTGAGGGTGCAACACTAATTTTATATATCATCTTATTTTTTCTCTCTATTTTATTTTTTTCTTTTTGGCTGGGGAAGGGTAATTATTTAAAAAAGAAGTTGTAGATTAAATGAGTCAGTTTGGGAGAAATTAATTGCACCACTTGCTGCTATTCCTCGCTGAAAGAAGAGGGAAACAGATAAAAATCTAGATGTTTCGGTATACAAAGTTATTGAGAAGCTGAATTTAAAAGAGAATACTGGATTTTCACTATTGACTTGTCAGCCTTCATTCACTGCATCAAGTCCTAAGTCCTATCCACCAAATAATCTTTCTGGCCTTGCTGAGTTCTCACTCTGGGCAGAGCCTATTTGCTATAGAGCCACTGAATTACTAGCATTTGTTTTACAAAGTATTTAGGGACTGCTGAGTCACACATGGTATTATTTTAGAGGACACCACCTTTCCATGCAGTTAATTTTACCCATCTGTGTGGTGGGGCACTGCTAGAATGACTGCATAATGGAAATATGCAGATGGTTTCTGTCTTCTGACATTTAGAGAATCTGAGGCTTTAAAGCTTCTCGGTTTCTCCTGAGAAATAATTCACTATGGTAGGTTGCCTTAGATAAAAAGGAGGAAAGAATGTACTATACAAGTGAAGCCTGATGGTGGCAAAACCTCTTGGATAACATTTAAGAAGGGGAAAAAAGTTATTGTGTGGAAGCAATTGCAGTGAGAGAAAAAACTCTGCAGACCCCAAGGTCAGTGAAGAAGGAGGAAGAGGAGATGCTCCAGGTGCCAGAGCAGAGCTTCCCCTGCAGACCATGGAGCTGACCATGGTGAGGCAGGCTGTACCCCTGGAGTCCATGGAGATCCGTGGTGGAGCAGAGATCTGCCTGAGGCCCCTGGACCACCCCTACACTAGAGAAGGAGGATGTTCTATGCAGGCCGTGACTCTGTAGGAAGCCCCAGCTGGATCAGCTTTGCTGGCAGGACTTGTGACCCCATGGAGGGCCTATGCTAGAGCAGTTCATGAGGAACTGTAGCCTGTGGCAAGGACCTGCCACATCATCATGTTCAGTCTTGTTCTCCCATGGACTCTGGGACACCTCTCACCTCCATTTTGGACTCTTCACCCAGAACTGCTTTTGCTCTGGCGCATGTGTGATCTTTTGCTCTGCCCAAATTCTGCCCCAAATCTTCCACAAAATGGCTTCTGTGCTGGGATGCCCATCCCTCCTTTGCTGAATATTACTCCAAACACATATTTCTTCCTGGCAGGTGCAGTGTCATTAACTACCATAAATAAGTAGTCTGGGCATATGCTTAATCTGAGTCTGTCTTCTAATACATTTGAATTTCCTCACTGATCATGATTTCAGCAGAATTATCTAAATCTGTAGTAGGAATATGCATAGTGCACTCCTCTGGATCAAGACTTGATTACTGCAACACATTTCAGTAAAAAGCTTCTGTGTGACTTTTTGGACACCAGAAAATCTGTAAGGGTGAAACATTTGAAGAGCTGGCTTGTTGCTGATTTGTAAGAATGATTCTCTAGCATTTTATAAAATGTAAACCCTGACTGAAGATGTTACTGAAGTTAAACTGGTTGTAATAATGTTCTGCTAGGGATATTCTGGGTTATGTTGGGGAGGCATCCTTAGGGCCTTCATTTTTAACTGTTAGAATTCAGAGTGTGATTTCATCCTATGGGTGGCTTCCACCTCTCACCAGCAGCGTTCTTGTATTGGCTAATGAGGTCAAATCTATTGGTATGAGATGAGAAGAAAGGGTCACCTCTTAGAAACAGACAGACAAGCAAACAACAGGATTCCTTAGGAAACTGGGCTGAAAAAATAAGAATGACCTGGAATGACAAGAAAGTAGCCTATCTCCAGGACTTTGTGTACAGTGTTTTCTGTGCTGTCTTCGTAGTGTAAACTTCTTGGAACAGAAATATCCACTTGTAATTCCACAGCATGTAGCAGAATCTTTGCATTCATTAAACAAATAAAACTATAGAAGTTAAATACTGGTAATTTTCAAGTATGAGGTTTTCTAGTTTAAATGAGGGACCCCAAACATTTTAAGGTCAAAGGCAATATAAAATCAGGTTTTTTCTAAGACCTGAAATTTCTTAAAACAAGTACTGATAGTTTAGAATTACATTTGAGTGGATGCCAACTCAAATGGATTTTAGCTTTCTGGACTCCAGATCTTGGACTTTCGAACAACTCACTTTTATTAGTCACCAATTTGATTTTGAAACATAGTTTGCTTTCTTCTTCTGACAGTGCTATCAAGTCTTCATATCTCACAAATGCTGGGCTTGATATCTTCAAATCAAAAATATTTTAAATGCTTGGTATAGTAACAAAAAATGCACAGCCATTTACCAGGTATGGTGAATATTTAATCTCAGAAAGTGTAAGTTTCTGTTTTTAATTATCTAAAAATATGTTTGATTGAAATGATTGATGGTGCTTTTCTGAGAAAGTGTATCGTGTCTCACTCCTGCTGAGTTCAAAACATTACAGCCAGCTACCTCCCAGCTGGAGAAAGCCTTGAACAATAGTGGAATAAATTATGGTGAAAACACAGCTCTTCTGGAGGATTTTTGTGTTGGGTTGTGTTTTGGTGGGGTTTTTTTAGATACTTTTTTCTTGTACAGAATTAAGATGTGGTTCTGGGGCCAGGATGTACTTGACTGGCTGGCAGGATTGCATTCTGCAGACCGATTTCTCATTGGAAAAGTTCATTCTCCTTGTTTAAACTTGGTTCTCTATGAGTTTTGAATGTATGATATAGCTGGTAGCAGGGTTTCCCTCTGTAAAATATTTCTTACTGAAGAACATTGGGAAAGAGGGGAAACAGTTTCCTAATGACTGTGATAGGTCAAAGAAAACCTGTGAACAGCATGGGTCGTACTGGAGTGAAATCACAAATTAGTCATCAAACCTAACAGTCATTTTAGCAATCTACTAAACAGAAAAGTCTTAAAAATTTTGTGTCATAATGGTCATAATATATACTAAGATTTCAGAAGTTATTTCATATGATGAACAGAGACCCAGTCAAATTCTGCTTGCTTAGCAAATGGTTTCTATCACTGGAATATAAACTAATAGCAGAGCAGGGAAAAACTGCCTTGTACTATAATTCATGTCTTAAAATTGTATTTGGGGGACTTTACTTCTGACAAAAAAAGGAAAAAAAATTGTTTTCTTTCACAGAGAGTGAAAGAGGATGCTTTCTTTATGTAAATAAGGAGGAGTTCTTTATGTAAATCAGAAAGATACAGAATTGCAGTACGTTTTTGCCTCCTGATTCTAATGTAATCAAGGAGTAGCTGCTCTTATTTCAGGCTTGCATTAAGGTAAATTAGAAGAGCATAATATCACTCTTCTGTTTGGTCATTATTAGACATACAGCCATCTTTTTGTATTGATGTGTAATACATCTTCATATGGAGCACTAGAACTGGCCTGAATCTAAAGGTTTGCACTGTTATTTCGTATTTAAAAAATTGTTGTGTTAATCTAAATTTACTGTATTTATTTGCCAGGGTTTTAAGCCTTAGGTTACTACAACTTTTTTATGATCATATTATTTTTGAGAAAATTCATTGATAATAGCTGTGGATTAGACAATTGCAAATGAACATGATGAAATTAAAATTCATAATTTCAATTTGAATCATGTATCATTTAGGCATGCAAATGGTTCCCTTTTTTCATGCTTTATCTTAGCAAAATTACTAATGTAAATGCATAAAACTTGAATTATTTAACTGTGAATTTTATATGGTGGACTCTACTCCATATACTTTCAATGTATCAAACTAAGTAAGTAAAACTACCAGTAAAAATCTGTGCCACTATAAACTACAGCTAGGGACTTGTGCAAGTCTCTTGTTCAAAACAATTCAGGGGAAAAGGTATATGGCAGGTCAGAGGGGTACATGAATTGTTGCTAAATGAGGTGGTTAGTACTTTTATCACTAACTTCGTCTGCCCCAAAAAATCTGCCTGTCAGATCCTGCCTTTGAATTCTGGTCTGCCGGCATGAAATGGATACTTCCTCTCCAAATAAATCCTTTTGTATTCAAACAAACCAGAGCCTGGGTGGGGAGACACAATCAGGGCTCTTTCAACAATAAAACCACTAGCCCTGCTATATTTCTGCTGGCTCAACAAACAGATGAGTGGAATTTATTTGCTGGCAGATGGAGGTGAATAGTGATATAAGCAGAACTTTTTTGCATGGGTGAGCTCCAAATGTTAAGCTCAATGATGCCTAGCAGGAAAGGCAACAAGCATCAGACCCACATATCAAAAAAGGACCATTCTTTCACATTTAATGCTTTGCTATGGTGGTGGTGTTGTTGTTGCTTTTCTTTCGTCTTGTGGGGGTTTTGTGTTTTGTTTTTTTGGGGGCTTTTTTTGATTGGTTGGCTGGTTGGTTTTTTGACCAGGACCTAGACCTCCCTTTGGGCAAAGTGTCTGCTTAATACAAATTCAGTGGCATGTATCTGTCTCCAGTTATATCTGCATGCATTTACTCTGAGAACAAAAGGGAGAGTGTTCTGATGAAGTAGCTCTGACTCCATTTGGCTGAAAGGTCCAGAATACATTACAGAGACCACCACGTTTTATTGACTGTACTAATCCTGCTTAATTCAACTTCTTCCCTAGGACTGGCATCACAATATGTATGAATGTGTCAATCAAAACCAGAACAAAATGATGTTTCCTGTGGTGTTCAGGCATCTCCACCCAGAGCTTGAACCCTTTAAAATTAGTCAAATTCCATGAATTGGGCTGTTTGAACCCATTTTGAAGCCCCCGCCAGACTTCTTATCTGGTATTTGATTCTGAGGCTGGAGTTGACTCTGGTTTATAATTGTTTCTGGAGACTCTGGAAGGTTTTATCTTTTATCCAGAACCTTCATCCTTTCTGTCAACAGACACCAAACACTTTTTTCAGGGGTGCCCTATTTTCTCACACAATCAAACCACCTTTTGGATGTTCTCCTGGAGAACCCCATTCCCCTGAGATACTGCCCAGATCCTCTGGAAGAGCACATTGCTGTTCTTCAAAGGTGCTGTTGACTTGTTGCTGTTGAAAGACCATGTTACTGAGAACAGTTCCAGGGCAGGCAGGACACCCTTCAGTGCTGGGGAGGCCACCCCACCCCATCTGTGTGAATCTGCAGCACTGGAACAGTGGGAATGAGAGCATCCAAACTCCAGCACCACAACAAGGTTGTGGCTCATCATTTTCTGGTTGTGAGCAGATGCCCTGCCCTGTACCCTGACCACTGTAATAAACCAGAAAGGGTTACAGATTTTGGAAAGAGAAAAATTAAGTGTTTCAAACCTGAGATGCGACTGTGTATTGTGGACTTGCCATGGAGATTATCAGAACTGCAGATAATTTCAGATGGCTGAGATCAATGGTGCACATGTGCTATATTTCTGCCCTCACTTCTTGAATGTGAGCATAATGTCTATTACTGTTCCTTCATGGACTGTTCAAGTCTATTGTTTTTCTCAGTTCTGACCTTCATTAGTTTCCTTATTTTTGGGCTCTCCTTTTATGTGACTTAAAACAGCTGTAATCAGTTTGATTGACATTCTGAAAGCATTTATGCTACAGTGAGTTTTGCTTTGTGGCTCAACTCCTGTGTGTCCTGAACTCACTTTTGTGCATTGCTGATGTAACAGCTGCTCTGTGGGCGATCCCTGTATTTTCAGCACCTATGTCTGCAGCTGAAGCCAGCTATATTTATGCTTTGATATTCTTGAATATTATGCTCTCAGTATTTTCTTGATTAGGAGATTAGGGAACAAAAATCTATGAGTGTATTTGTACTTTTGTCATGTCTTTATGGGGGAAATAAATCCTCTCTGCACAGATTGACAATAGATTTTAAAATAGTCCTCTATTCTTCATCCTCATATAATTTATTAGGATGATTGTCATCTCAAAGTCACTGTCATTATTAGGTATTTTATTCTATCAATGTTAATTTATGATTTGGATATTCTTTGAAGGATAATTTGGCTGATTAACTGTTCCTGTTCATATCACATTTTGAACTGGGATTCATATCAGTCTAATTTTCTGTGCCCAAACAGAACTTCGATTTATCCAAGTTCCTTCACTCCCTCAAGTCTCCTTGGCAAGTAATGTTCCACAATCACTGGCTAAAGAGTTTTAGTCAAGCTGAAACAGCATGAGTTTGGGTGCCATGAGTTCTGCCATACACTTTTTTGTCCTCCAGCTGTCTCTCAAGTTCTGCAGAAAATTCTGTTCAGAAATAATGGAAAAACTTTGTTCAATTATATAAAGTTGCATTACTATCAAGAAAAAATGTGCAGGTCTATGTCAAAGCCCATTGAATGTGATAAACATCTTTCAATTTTGATCTGTTTGTGAAGGACAGATGGCAATATTTTTAGCTAATTTCAATCATTTCCCCAAATAGTTGCATTTTCCATTTAGGCTTATAAATGCATACCCTTCCAGAGGGAAATAAGGTCATATCTGGTGTATTTTTTGTTTGAGGAAATAATTGAAAACCGTTGACTTGTTTATAGCTCTCCCTCATAAGCTGACCCTCTTATGTGTTATCTGAAAGTGAACCTCTCCCAAAACAAATCCCCCCAAGTTGATTTTGGAGAAATAAGCATACGTCAACACGAATGAGAATTCCACAAATTTTATTTACCCCAGAATGCAAGTTCCTGATGAGTCAGAAACCTCCCTTCCAATTTTTTTTCTTTAGACATTTGTTCTAGTCCTAGAATGGCACTAGATGATAAAACATTTAACTTTCTTCCTCAAAGTCAGATGAATGGACTTGAATTAGAGCAAAATCCAGCCCATTTTCAAGGGAGCACAGCCCAGCCAGCAGACACATCACACATGTGCCTTTTAGTGTAGTCCCAGGCTGTTACCTCCTTAGCTCCTTCTGGGAGTAGTGGAGAGCCTGTCAGTGTCCCATACTAATGTTGTCTTGGGAAAGATTCTTACTGACAAAGTGGACAACAGAAGCAATGCCTGTTTGGGGGAACACTGCAAACAGCTCTGTGCTCAGTGTAACTGATTAGACAGTCAGGACGCTACACAAGGAGATAAAATACCCAATCCTGTTTGTTGGAAGCAACGTTTTGCTGCGCTGTTAAAAATGTTTACTTTTCTTTCTGATGTGAATGCTGTGTTTTCTTTTTTTGTTTCAAAGAAAAGTGGAAAAGCACCATTGGGCTAGTTCACCTAGCATGCCTGGTACTCGAATAATACCCTAATTCAATTTTTATGTGAAATCTCCAGCTGGTTCCAATGATACTATTGGTCCCAGCCCAAAATTTCAAATAAAAATTCAATACTGAGGGAACAATTCAAGCAGCCAGTTGCTCTACCATTGCAAAGCTTCAAGTATCCTGAAGGCCCTGAGAGCAGCAGAAACAACTCAGTAATGCACTGAGCAAGGCTGGGAGTGCCCTGGGACCCCGGTGTGTGCAGGGAAGAGCTGCATGGCTCCAGCTGCATCCTGAATCGTAAAACTGCACATTTTGCTCTGTGTAGTCCTTACGGGTAGAAAGGTGGAGCTAAATCTCTGCTGTGCCCCATGTTCTAGATAATCTGCTTTGGCTCATGCTTGTGTCCAATCAGAAAGCCTGAAGGTACAGAAATACTTTAGGACATTTGTAATCTGCTGCTTGTTTGCTAATGCACAAAGGGTGAGTGCAACAGGGCGGAAGAGAACAGGAGGGGCAGGGGTCCTTCACAGCACTGAAACCTTATTGTTAAGAGAGAAGAGTGACTCAGAGCCAAGTCCTCAGTTGGAAAACTGTGAGATCCATGTGTTTGCAGGGAAGTGGAATGATCACTGATGCCAATAAGGATTCCTGGCCCCAATGGCACATGTCCAGCTTTGGGCCTCAGGTAAAACATTTTAGGACCCAAAGGCACAAATAAGAAACCTAGTTTCAGATATAGATATGCACGAGGATTAACATCTTCAGAGTTAAACTGGAAGACATCCCTGAAAATGTAAAAGAAAATCAACACTTACTCAGTGGATACTGACAAAACATAAGGAATGGTTCCTCAGCTTGTACTGATTTTGCCTCTTTCCCATTGCAGATTGCAGATGCCTTTGCTCTGTCATAGATGCTTAATATCTAGATGTGCTTGGTTCTTGTGGTTGCAACTCCAGTCGTTGCATTGACAGAAATTTCTGTATTTCTTTTGCATGTTTTGCAGTTTGAGGAGCTTGTACACACATGTGGGATTTAAGAGCTTGTTTAAAATTTTAGATGGAATTTAAACAAATGTCTTGTACACTGAAAAGTATAAACAGCATATTTTTTGAGCTCCCGATGTCTCCTGGGGGAGGTAGTGAAGAGCCTAGCAATGTGAGATTGCACACAACTACTCTGAAGTATTGTACCTTGGCGCAGTTTCTACGTGATGGTAAGTATATTTTAATTCTATTTTAAAATCCATCCTTCATAGTTGCCTTTTATTCTGAACATATGCCTGGCCTTATAATTGAAAAGTAGTGCTGGGATGATGCATAACAAACACACTAATTGTCCAAGTAGCAATAACAGGGTTACAGAAAGAGAGGTAGAGCTGATGCAGATATTAAGAAAAAATAAAATAAAACAATTAAAAATCTAATCACAGAGTGTGTTAGAAGACCTGAACCCTCTTCATTTGTAACATTCACTCTATCAGTGGAAATTAATTAAACCAAACTGTCAAAAATAAAATTACTAAATTCAGTGATTATACCATATAAACCATAATATTACAGTGGGTCTGCCTTATAAAATTGCTATAGATTATCACAGTAGGAGCTGAATATTTGAAATCTTTGCTCTAAGAGAAATAGTTGTCATTGTTTTCCTGCTGACTGTAGGCCCTTGCTCCATGTTTATGACAAAACTAAATCTTTAGGGCAGAAATCATGAAGTGTCCTGCACAAGGGTCATTATTTCCCCCTCTCAGCTGTGGGACGTGAGAATGTGGAGGAGTTGAGTCACTTGGCCAGGATGTCAGAGGTTAATAGCATTGCTAGGAAGAGAAATGAGATATTCTGGTTCTACTCATTTTTATAGGTTACCATGTGGCTCTTTTAGAAGGAGTTTACCTATGTTTTCACTGTTCTTATAGCAGTGGAATGTCCTGAGAGAGCAGCTAAGGTGACTTTATTCTACTGCAGCTCTGTGCTGTGGTGCATCTGTGTTTAAGCCCATATAAAACCAAAAATAATAAAACCTAAATTTTGAGAGCTTGATCTGAGACACATCAATACTTTCCTATCTTTATGAGCCTTGAAGTGTCCCAGCTTGTGTGCCCAAAGGGATAACTGAAGAGTTGTGGAAGTGGTGCAGAATGAAGTTCTGTCATCTGCACTAAGAGCATTTACAAGCCAGGTTTCATGACTGCATATTCACATTCCATGAATTGTAGCATTGGTGAGTATGATAATACTGGCTAATTACCAGATACTAATCTAGGAAAGCTCTCCTGAGGCATGGAGTTGAAAACAATGGTATATATCAGCCTTAAAGATTAAGGCATATTATCACCAATTTTTTATGCTAATCAGAGTTGAATAGTGGATCTGCCACGTTTATTTATGTGTGACAGGCTGTAACTGAGCTAAAGACCCTTGGGCACTGTACAAAAGAATAATTGATATTTTTGTTTAAAAAAGTAGTCCAAACCTGAACCCTTTGGGAATCTAACATCTGTTTTGAAAGCGGGTTGAAGAGGTTGCCCCCCAACTTTGTCCCCTGCAGGTTGAGACAGGAGAGGAAAACAGGAAGTTTTATTCATCTTACTCTCTCAATTTTCCAAGTTATAGTCTCCAGCTGTTTCCATCAACTTTGTTTTCTGAGAAGAAAAAGAAAAAAAAAAAAAGACCTCTATAGAGCTCTTTAGCTTTCTTTAAGTGACTCTTTGTTGAGACCTGCGTTGCATTTTTCAATAATTCCAGAGTAGTCTTCTTTCTTCTTTTCCCAAAACAAATATCTCTAACCCAACTTCTCGACAACTGAAAGAAAAGAAATGAAAGCAAAATGAAAGCTGTGGGCGAAGGCAGGGGAATGGTGTCTACAGCAAGAAATACGGCCATGCAATGTCATACCTTGAGTGCCTGTTGCAAGTGAAAGCCTACCTGCAGGCAAACAGCAGGGCAAATTCTCCCAAGTATGTCCATTCCAAGAAGTGCATTAACCCACAAGGGCAGTAACACGTAGAAACTGGCTGCTCTCATTACTTGCCACCTTTTGTACAGGAGCAGGGGCAGAAAGCCCTGCAAATGCTGGAGATAAATTAGCCATCTTTGATGATGAGATCATTGAAGTAACAGTCACTGCTGTTCCTTTTTTTCTTTCTTTGCAGCTCAGGGAAGTGAAATTATTGAGTGTTTTTCATAAGGTGTCTGGAAGGTGTCTGAACTAAAGGGGGGATACTCTGCAGAGGTGCCTTTTTGTTTTGCAAGTTCATCTCATATACTGTGGCTGTGTGCCAGAAGATAAAGCAGCAAATTATATTTATGTATTTACAGATAACTGATATTCCACTGCTAAGGCCAAATTATGAATACCCTTAGATAGAGTTTTAATACAGTCTTTATTGCTTTATCTTGTGTTGTTTTGTGGGCTTTTAGTTTTGGGAAGTTTGGCAGGATTTTTTTGGAGGGGGTCTTTTTTATACTTCATATTAACATAACTGTTGTTAGTACAGAGTGTTAAACAGTTGGAGATATAATGCCACATTTTATACAACCAACTTCTGTTCATATCAGAGATAGAGTTACTCTTGTTTCCTGAAACATTTCCTGGGTTTCAGTCACTTATAATTTTGTGAAACATTTACCATTTCAAAGGTAAGGGTCTGCTTTGGACTGATTTCTCCTGAAAAATTCCTGTAAAGTTGTTAGATCATCATTTTCTGCCATGCCATTAGCCAAACAGCAGAGATCTGGGCAGTGCATTTTAAACTGCCTTCTGGAAGTTTACCTTGTGAATGGTAGCACAATGTCAAACATGGAATTTTGTTCCTCTTCTTGAAAAACAAGCAAAATACATGCCAATTGATGAAAATATTATCGAGGATGAAAACTTAGGTACTTGTATTTATGCAGGCTATCTTTCATGACAAAGTTCTTTCCATAATGAGGACAAAAAGTTCCAGGAACTGATGATGGGAAAAGACACTATAAGAACCATTCCCACTTCATTGGTCCTGGAAATGGGAAAGAGTATAGAGGATGAGACAGAATTTTTAAGAGAGCATATGGCAAGGGGGTGATGTTCTACCCTGGAGAGTTGGATACTGTCCCTTTTTCTGTCAAACAGCACCCATGTGGTGATAACTGAGTCACTCGAGCCAATCTTTTCAAAAGCTGTCAATAATTTTACATTGCTTTTATTCTTAGTGCAGGACTTGTAGGCGTGCTGAACTTTCTCAGCTGCAGCTGAAATCAGGGGAAGCTGAGCTTCAAACACAGAATAGTCTTCCAAAAATTCTGATTCAGGGAATTTAAAATCGTGTCCAAATAGTTATGTTTGGCCTTAATGTTTCTGGGACCCACCAACTTTCAGCATGAAGGGATATTGCCAGGCCCTCTCATTTCAGGAAGTTCACTGTGAAGCTCTCTGTTATGGCAATGAGGGATATTGTCTTCAGAACAGGTTTTGAATGTTACTCAGGAAATAAGGCAAATATTAGTTGTGTTGAACTGCAAGAAGAAAACAAAAAGGAGAATAACCTGCTTATCTCACTAACATATCATCTTTTCTGTGCAGCATGGGTGTACCAGTGTCATGTCTGTGTATAGGATTTGTGGAGTCTTGCACATGGGTCGCAACACCCCAAGTAGCACTACAGTCTTGGGGGAATGGCTGGAAGGATGCCTGGGAGTGTTGGCTGACAGCTGGCTGAACATGAGTCAGCAGTGTGCCCAGGTTGCCAAGAAGAGCAATGATATCAGAAATAGTATGGCCAGCAGGATCAAGCCAGTGATCTTTCCCCTTGGCACTGCTGAGGTTGCACTTTGAAACCTGTGTTCACTTTTGGGTCCTTCAGGAAAGATATTGGGGCACTGGAAGAAGTCCAGAGAACGGGCAACAAAGCTGGTGAAGGGTCTGAAGCATAAGTCTCATGAGGAGTGGATGAAGGAGCAGATTGACAGTTGGACTCGATGATCTTAAAGGTCTTTCCCAACCTTAACAATTCCATGATTCTGTAATTCCATGTCTTGTCATCTACAAATTACTCCAAATTATCATCTTGCTAGCTGTATTCTGGGAACATTTAGTAGATTAGGAGGACTATAAATGAGGAAATAGACATCTTCCCCAGTTTAGTCAACTTCCTAAGTAGGAAGAAAGCACTTCCATCACTTGCATTTCAGAAAGTCAGATGGTCAGTATTACAGCAAGTGGTCTCAGTCCTTTTCCAGGTCTGACAGTGCCAGCATTTTCTCAGGACCTACTCTGACAAAAAACAAGGCAAGTACAAGATGAGAAAGAAGCTACTGAAAAAACATACCCACAAGCACTCTGCCCTGCACTATTGCCTCCTGCTCTGTTACCTGACCACTTCACTAGGTTGTCTAAAGCCTTCCTGAATTGCAGCTCTTTCAGTGTTAGACCAATAGGCATTAGAAACATAACTGACTGACTGCTGAGCTGGGTGTGCTGTTTTAGGGGTAAATACAGGAACACTATCACTTTCTGAGGTGGCTGAGTCTAAACTTTTGTGAGCTGGGCAAAAATTAAAGTAAAACCCCTGTGTCATGGGGGGTTCCAGCTAGGAAGAGAAATTTATGCTTTCTGAAATGAGGTTTCTCTGATGCAATCCCATTGAATTGCAAAGAAAGTACAAAGCCCTCTTTTTCTTCACACAGTAAGAATTACAGAAGAGGCATGGCCTCTGTTTACAACTCAAGTCTATTTTCCATTAAACACTTAGTGTAAAAGCTCTTTTGCCCTTTTCTCTTAACTTTTCTCGAAGGCACATTCCTGGCCCTTGTTATGTCTCTGTTGTCTTTTTCCTTGCCACCATCTGTCTCTTCCTTTGATCTTTTTGTCTCTCTCTCATAGACACCCAACTGATCACAAAACAATGACCAGTAAAACCCTTCCACCCATGTGTCTTGCAGGTGCTCTCCTTTTGGACAGTGACGTGTGCTGGTGGTTGCAAGGAAAGCTATGGAACTTCCAGCTGTCTGCTCCCATAATGAACAGAACTGTTTCTTACAACTGACCATTAGAAGGGTGATGTTCATCCTGATTTAGAGAGATTTTACCCCAAGGGCTAATGAAACTCTTGATGAGAAATCAGACTGTTTCTCAGCAGCATTGAGAAACACTGAAAGCATAGCACTTAAGGCTGTACCAGAGAGAACAAAGGCCCTTTCATCTTCTTCTGGTTACAGTCTCTGTGTTTCATCTAGTTATAAATTTGATGCTCTTTCTCAAAGCTGTTCTGACTTAGAAGTTTGAAGAAATGTACTTCATGCATTTAAGCATTACCATACTTCTTTTTCATTCATTGCAAAGTTGTCTTTTTTTTTTTTTCCTAACTGTGCCTTGCCTGAGAAAATAATATCTAGGTGTAGTATATTGTTTCTCATCAGCGCTACTTCTACGTGGCTCCTGAAGTTTGCCCAGTGAATTATGGAATCACAGAATTGCTGGCTAGAACTTTTCCTGGAGGTCTCCAGTCCAACATCGTACTCACAGCGGGTTTATTGCTTCAGTGAAAGCAGGACAGCCACTGATTTGTCTACCAAGCTTTGAAACCTGCCAAGGGTAGAGAATCAGCGACCCTGGGCAATCTTTTCCAGGGCTGCACTGCCCTGGTCCTGGTGAAGCTTTTGCTGTGGCCCTGCCCAGTGCAGCAGGCCCATCTCCTCTGTGACTGCTCCAGCTGCCCAAGCACCCCTGGGGTGTGAGGCTCTGTGAGTGGAACCAAACAGTGACAAGGCTGATGATTTGTAAAGCATGGAGGTGTTGCTGAGGTTGAGTAGCTGTATGCTCTTCATCAAAACCACTTCTATAAAATAAAAAGACAGGTCATTGTCATAGGAGACTCTCTCCTGAGGAGAACAGAAGACCCACTTACTGAAACCTATTGAAGATGTGAAGACAAAGCTTCCTCCCCTGGTACAGCCCTTGGGTTACTGTCCATTATTGATTTTTCAGATAGACAGTGATGGAGTTGTAACAAGAAGTCTGAGAGCAAAGAAGAGAGACTTCAGGGCCTTAGGATGTCTGTAAGTAATGTGATTGTTGTGTATAGGTAATTTTTGTGAAGTCTGTTGCTTGGGTAAGTAGGGATTAACCTGCACATGGCACTGTTATTTAACTTTTACAATATGGATAGGAAATGGTCAGCTCACTCTAACAATGGTCATGAGTGAGAACAAGTAAGGATTGAAGAGAAGTCTTGTCTAAAGCTTACTGCAGTCTTTTGTTGAAACACTCTAGAGTTTAAAAAATTTTCTATAGTAAAAAGAAGATAAAATCATAATGTTAGATCCTTGTAAAGACAAGATAGACAAAATATATCTTGTTGCAGCACCAAGACAAATTCCTAATCTAAAAAGAATGTTGGTATTCCATATACGAAGAGCACACAGCAGTCACCAAAATTAACACTTCTTCACTTCCTCAAAATAGAAAATTCAGACTGTTAATAATTACATTCTTCTTTGGGCTAGCCTAGCCTAGCATCCAATACTTTCATCCCAGTAGATTTAGCAGATTCTTTCTTTTCTTTTAAGTTTGAAAGTTTCAGCAGGCTTAGGTGTCTTATCTGGGACCAAAGCACTTCCGGCATTCATTTGCTTATATAAGAATCTCATCTTTGATTGGAAAGAGCAAAACAAAACATAGAGATGATGAAGATTCAAAATATCTCTTTCAAATAAAAACATTAATCCCACCAAGAGCACATTTCTTATGTACAAATAGAGTGACAATGCTCCAGTACCCTTCCCCAGGCTCAGTGCTTAGAGGTGTGCTGTGTATTGGGCTTTTAGATTGAACTCAGGATATTTTAGGGGACAACTGATTTTACTTTTTTTCTGGTTTAGCAAATTTGAGTTCTCCTGGAGTCCACACTTTTCAAAACAAATGTCAACTTAGAAGTTTCTTGGAAGAACAATGCAAGAATGATTCAATCTGGAAAGTTTTCCTTATACTGAGAGACTGAAGAAAAAGTTAACAGATCTCTGTCTTGTTCTCAAAATACTTATGTAAAGAAATTATTTTTTTCTCTGAATAGATGACAAGTTATACAACAGTAGAAGGAGATTTCAGCTCTGGAATCCTAACCTAGAGAGTATTATCCTGGGAAAATGCTGCAGGTTTTATAGCAGCATTCATATGATGAATCCTTTCTCCTAGGTGTCTTAGAAGTAAAGAATGAGTGTCTTCCCAATCACTGCACATTAACAGCCATGGGTAGGGCCAGGTGCAGGAATAACTGGTAGAGGCATTGGCCAGAAAATCAAATTAATAAGGTAGTTGCTGACAGCTTTTGCAACATGACTTTCCTGCTGCTGCCTTCTCTTGTTCTTTCTCATACTTCCTACCACCTATTTTCTCCCCTGTCAGCTCCAGTTGCTGGCTCTTGCCCTCCTTGCATTGCTTCCTTGGCAACACCATCCTTTGCTTTTTAAACGATGATGCTGAAAACAAATAGATACATGAGAAGTACCCTTTGTGAAGTTTCAGTTTTGATAAACCACATGAGAGAATCCAGGTCTTTCACCATTTAGTGAGACCTGATACATCTTCAACATTTCCATTGTCTTTTTAGACAAAAAATCCAAGAATTGTGGACTTGGCAATACTAATATATGACTGAAAATGTGTGTATTATTAGCATGACAGTGCTTTTGGCAGGCCTGTTTTAAGTATATGTGCTCTAGTGTTTTACTGGCTCTCTGCTCCTGTAAACAAATCTGAAAGGGGACGAAGATTTAGAAGCTAACTAATGAGCATAAACGCTACAGAAAGCAAGTGGAGATGAATGGCTATTGACCCGCTCTCCCTTGTTAGACAGCAATTAGTTTTCCAGTTGATAAAACTACTTCATCCTATCAGTGACCTGTGGTGGAATCAGGCAGTCAATACCTGTGCTTCCCAATAACACTACGCACACTTGATCTTAGCTGAAAAACTGAGAAGTGGTAACACCCACAGGGCAAGCCTTTTCCAGCCATCCATGATCCTTGTCTGGCTTTCTCCATCCTGGATTTCTCTGCTGTGGTCTTAGGATTAGCCTTCCCTTAAATTGCCCATATGATTGACAGTGAATGATGTTGGCACTTTTGCTGGTTCTGCTCAATTTTGAAATAGAGAAAGTGGAAGGCTGTGTCTTGGAGCCAAAACTCTACGAAAAGTGGATTTTCACCTCCAGAACAGCACTGCAACTGATTTCCACTGTATAATGGAAGGCAATCACAACATCGTGTATGCTTTGTCTGGAGTTGATTTTCCAGCTGTTGAAACAGGATCTTTTTTCATTAAATTAAACCATACCGGAGCCAGCATCAACATCAAGCTCCAAAAATGTAATGCTTAAGTCTTTTAGGCCAGATGCTGATCTCCCAAACACTGGTGTGAATCTAAAGGAATTAGAGTTTTATACTAACACATGTGAGACCAACAAGCTTATTTTATGCCAGTGATCTTTCACAGGTATGCCTTATTTTAAGGTGCCATCAAACTAACTTCTCCCCATAATTCTAAAGCTGTTGAAGATTAAAGATAAACATTACTGGGAAACAAAGAAAAAGATGTGGAAAAAAGGTTCTTTTTCTTTCTCAGTGAAACACTAGTTAAGAGAAAAACATTTCTGGAACATTTTTTTTTTAATCAATCAAAATCAAAATAAGCAGGACGAGTACAATTGAAAATGCTGTTTCTTAAACACAAAAACATTCACACAAGCTTAAGGAGGGAAACTTAAAGAACTGTCTTTTGTTCACTCTTTTTTTGCCATTGTCTGTAAATCTTCAGGTTTTATTAAAGATAAATGATATAAAGTTTGTTCCATCACCCTCCCTGTTAGCTTAGCTTTGAGAACTCCTTGAGAGATTTAGTGAGAAACTATTGTTCTGGTGGGTTTTTTTGGTCAATGCCAGACACTGAGACACTGAGGAAAGGGGAATGGAATTAAAATAAGATTTCTTATATTGAAAAAAGTGTATATGTGAATGGGAGGAGTGGAGGGCTCTGTTTTACACTGCCATACCTCAAAATTAGCTGAAGGGAATTTTCCAACAATTTCCACATACCATGCACAGTTCATCCCTGGACTGGGCCCAAACATAGGAAGGATTATTCCCCAAAGGAGAATTTGGGAGGGTTTTAAATAAAATGTGAAAACAGAGAGTGATAATGGAAATCTGCCCATAAACAGAACTCTTGCATCCTATGTTGAATGAAATACTGCCTTAAGGAAGTATTTTTTCAGTACGTAATCACATTTATAGTGAAGTACCCAGGTAGCACTGTACCTGCCTCTTGTCCTCTGTGTTCACACCCAGTCTAAAGCCCCCACAGCCATGGTCTTGGCACATTTACAAGCAGAGCTGTGCCAACCTGGCTGTGATTCCCAGGCATGGAGCCATCCTGCAGAGACATGTCTGAACTCTGATACAGCACCATGAAAAAGCATGTGCTACAGCCTTAGCTTGCATTCACCACCCTAGTGTAGTTCATTGGCCAAGAGTTTCCTTGCCGTCCAAGATCATGCTTGGACATTATTTGTGGGGACAGTGATGTTCCTAGTGATCATACTCTTTCGCAACTGGCAGTTAGAGCTTTATTGCTAGTTTACCCAGTCTTGGAGAAAGGAGCATAAATTCCAGGGACAAAATTTCTTAGTAGGGTACTGGTCTAAGAAAAATACATTCCGAGGTCCCCAGTCTTAAAATAAACTGGTCCACTTGAGTTGGGGAGACTTGGAAAAAGGAAAAATAGCTTTCTATGTTCCTTACAGAAGAAAATTTCCCATTTTCCTACTAGTTTTTCATAAGTACTATCTACATAATACAATTATGTGTTTATGCATCAACTTTTCCATTTTCTGTCATTTCAATAAAAATAAGCAAACAATGGAATCACTTTAGTAACTCTTCCAGAGAAGCCCCAGTATGTTGCGTGACAGCTTCATGTTTTGCCTTGATGATTTCCTTTACTTCTTAAATGGTGAGATTTTTATCTCTTTCATAACACCAGAAAAAGGGGAACTTATCCTCTTGCCTTATTCCTCTCACCTCATTCCTTTCCACCCCAAAATCTTTTCTTACCTTTTAATTAATCAACATTATATGAAATAAATGAGGCTTGAGTCCATAAGCGTAGTCTCATTGGTTTCAGGATGAATTATGCATTGCAGGTTTGCATGTATAAATAGCAACACTGAAACCAAAATCTTTTCAGAGCCAAAACCCTTTACGCAACAGAATGAATATTGTGGTCATAAAGCAGTCTGGGATACCACGATATTAGAAATTCAAGCTGAAGTGCCTTTCCATGTGCATGAAAAAATTTACATATTAAAACAAATTACTCCCTAAGTCATCTTTATTCTGTTTTATTACCCTTCTAGTAATGCCATACATAGATACCTTGGCTAACCTCATTCTTATTTTGTAGAGATGTGTGTGCCAAGAATATCTGGCCAAGAGTAAATTCTGCACAGCAACTTAACCTTATTCACAGGGAGTACCCAGCCAGTTAGTGATCTGAATGATTCATGTGCAAATGTCAATGGCTCTATGCAGGCCTAGTGCTCTGTTTGCAATATTCTTTTGTTACATATTTTCATATGCAGTCCCTCTTGCCCAGGATAAACAAACATAACAGCACGCTCCATAAGCAATAGGAAACCCAGGCTGAAAAATGAGACCGCACATGAAATAAACTCTAACAGAAAGTAACGTTTCAATGTAGTACTTTTTTTGTCAAATATGTATTATGTATTTGTATTGTAGCATCGCTTAAAGGCCAGAGCTACTTTGTGCTAACCATTATGCAGGTTTAATAAAAAGCCTAAGCTCCAAGGGTGGGCCTGTCTGTCTCTATATTTACATTTGCTGGTTTTATATCACTCATTTCACTTCAGAATATCAAAGCTTTAGAGGAAATCTCATCTACCTCCCTTTCTTCCAGACCTAAAATGCCAAGAGCTCCAATTCAGATCTTCTCCTGTATATTTAATGCTTGCTAAATGAGATACAGGAAAGGATTATAATTCAGGCTGCAAAATTCTACCTTCAAAAGCGAGAAAATGCTATATTAAATATGTAATAGCAATTCAGTCATCTTAGGTATTATAAACATTATGACTCAAGGCATAATTTTGCCTTTCCCCTGGCAACTTTGCCTCATTCAGTGCTGGCAAACAAATTGATGAGTCATGGCTCAATATTCCTTTGATTCAGGTGGCTAAATGTATGTCATATGCCTCCTTCACTGCATGCTAGTCAAAGTTCTGGGTGAAAACTGAACATTTTTCTCAGTTTTCTGTGGTAGCTCTTGAACATTTCAAAGTTGTTTTGGTTTTGTTGTGTTTTGGGGTTTTTCTCCAGAAAATCCCTTTTTACCTTACAGGCAAAAAATGATCTGTGAGCTGGAACACTGCTCTTGACAGATGGTGTAAAGAGTGGTTACTTACTTCAGAGAAATATAGATATTGGGGAAACTGAAACAGAAACTTTCCAGGATCTGAAGGCAAGTATGCACTCAGAGTACATCCTTCTTGCTGTTCCCTGAAGTTCTTCACCAGTCTTCTTCAATTCCAGCTCTTGACTAATCCAGCTTTTTCTCTTTGCTTTCCCAATCTTCCTTCCTCAGTCATTTAAAGACAGTACAAGCACTTTCAGTTCTTATGTTTTCTTCTCTGAGTTCACAGTCGCGGTGACAAATCACGCTCCTCACCACCCAATCTCTTCCTCTCCCATTGTGATAGCTGTACTTGACATCTGCTGGAAAAATAATATGATTGGGATTTTGACAGGCGTGCTCCAATGCCTCAAGGACTGCATCCGATTTCCTGTAGTGCCTTTAAAAACAAGTTTCTGGTCTGAAAGTGTATTTTATTGTCATTCAGCTAACACTCCAGGACAGGAACGGCCTTCTTGCAGGTATTCTTTCCTCTTTGTAAAATTCCCACCTTTTCTGAGGAATGTCTGAGAACAAACTGTCAAAGAACAAGCTGTCAACACTCTTCAGTGTTGCAAAATAAGTATTTCCTTGCCCTAAACTGCTTTACACAATTCTCAGGGCCTTCTCCAAGTTTGGGGGGAAAAAAAAGACAGTTTTCTGGATTGTTGCATAGAAGTTGGAGACTCCATCTGTGTTTGAGAGTGTTTTAGCTTTTGGTGATCTGCAGTTGCTGCTATAAGATTCACTTATTTCCCAATGCCACCTTCAGAGTAAGCAATACCAATGAGGTAGGATATACAACAGAGAAACAACAGTGAGAATTCTGCCACTGAGAGTCAACAATACCACCTGGGTATGCTGTACTTCTAGTTACAATTCAACACTAACATGTTTTTTAATCTAGAAAATCCTTGACACAATCAAGTTGCAGGTGAAAAGAATGTTGCATTAGAGCTGCAATTGTACCAAGACTTTCAATGCTACCTGCATCTTCTGCAGGACAGTCTGGCTCAACAGTGCTTTGTAATGCATGTAGCAGAACAGGCATCAAAACGAGGATTTAAAATCCACAAATCTTGTTGTGGAGTAACCCACCTGTTCATGCATTAGAGGGGCATGAAGGCAAGTGGCACCTGAAGCAAACAGGAGGGGATGAACCAAGAGGATGCTTTGGTTGTGGTTGCTGTGAAGTGGTTTCTTCTGCATCTCAGTACCTGCTGGGTGCACCTTGGTGGCACAGCTCTGAGCAATATCACGGGCTGGCCAAGCAGCAAGAGAGTTCACACTGAGTCCATAGGTGTTCACCAGACAGTCTCTGAGTACACTCCTGCATTTGGAAAGGATTTGAGAAATCTGACTGAAGTCTCAGCTCTACTCTGGCTAGAGGCTTGCTGCTGCAGAAAGAGTGCATTTGTAGAAAGAGGGGGCTGGCCTAAGAGATTCAGCACACCAAGTTAATGTAATAGTCAGATTGTCTTTGATTACAATTGCTAAAGGTGAAATTGCGATGAACTGAGCTTCTTGGATTCACTTATTATATTTCAAAACCTTTGAAACCAGTACAGTTATGATGCAGGACTTTATATGAAAAGCCAAGATCATACAAGTCCCTTGGCTCCCGCTCTCCCTTCCCAGGTCACGGCACAGAACAAAGCCAATGCACTGTGTTGCTTGCACATCGCATCCAGCCTCTGACATCCCACACCAACAAAGCGTGAGTAGATTCCCACAAGGACAAACTTCAGACTTGTTTCACAGCGACCAGGTTTTCAAGCCCTGTGGTTGGTTTCCCCTGCCTGCCTGGCTGCACTTCAGCCCCGGACACATTTTTGTGCTTCGGACTGACCAGCCTTGCTGTGGCTCCTCCATCCTCGCAGCCCTCTCCGAGCCGCCCCGGCGTGTGACAGCAGAGGGCAGCAAGAGACAAAGAAGAGCGTTTCATAAATTGGGTCACATTCCACTTTGTGACATTTGCTCTGCGAATACAGTGGCTGCAAGAGCCGCCCGCGGTTCCCGGGCTGTATCCCAAGCTGGGGCTGGGGCTCGGCTCCTGTGCCGGCTGCGGCTGCGGTCCCGGCCAGGGCGATGCGCTCCATGGGGAGCCCTCACCAGGCGGGGTAGGAAGGGAATCGTGCTGGTGTCGGAGGCTTTGCCCAGTTACAAGAGCACCATATGGCATTTTATCATGCTCGTGTTGAAAAGCTATAAAAATCTGAAATTAGCTATGGTTGGCTTTCACCAAACAGCAAAATGTAGCACTTGCTTTAACTATGAATAAATAATTTCTTGTATAATGATGAGAGCTGCTGGGCTGCATTCCTTTTCCTCTCTACTCTGCAGATCTCTAGAGATGTATGTTAGGAAAATAGTTTGTACTGAAGGACAAAGCTAAAGGGTTGTAGCTACCATTTTAGCAGATACAATTTTTACCTCTATGGGCTCATGGAAATGGAGCTTTTTTGCTTGCTTGCTTGCTTAGCTAGGTAAAAACACCCTGGGGTAATGTGACTTTCTCTTCAATCTTCTGTGAGTATGTACCCAAAGCAGGTGGTGCTGGTGCAGGGTAGAAACCCAACTGCTGGTGTCCTTTCAGGTGACAGCAAGAACAAACCTGGCAGCCCCATTTCCTGGGGAGGAGAGTAGCTGCCCTCAAATGCAGGAACTGAAAGTGCTGCCACAGTTGGTCTTCATGCCTGCCTGTAAATCACCGTGTTGGGAACATGTAAACACAGAGAATATGACTTTTAGGCAGGCACAAATCATCTCTGTGATCTGGAATGAGCAAGTGCAGTGGGGTGGTTACTCTGCTTTCTTGCCCTTAGCATGACAGCAGCAATATCCAGCTTGTATGTTGTCTTCAGTAATGGCCTTGCTATCTGGAAGGTGAGGCCTTAAGCTCTTTACATCATTAAGCTTCTCTGAACAGATGATTTATTTCCATGATGAACAAACATTTGCAAAATCCAGCATAATCTTCATGTTAGCTAAACTTCTTACATCAGCAGAATGATTGTGGAGGTTCTCTCCTATACAATGCAAAGAGCAGTTGATCTCATGGGTTTAAAAAAATCTGTTTCTTCAGTGCAGGGTCAGGGATGTTAAAGAAACATGGCTAGTGGTTTGGATGGATTTGAGAACCATGCATGGGAGGTGATAGAAGAGGAGACAGAAGATGAAAAACAGTCTGAAGGGGCCTTCACTTGTAATAAAAATATGTTCCAGAAGAACAGAGCATTTTGACCTGGTTGTGGTTATAATTTCTTTTTAATATTGTAAACTGAGACAGAGCACTGTCACATAAGCATGTGACAGAGTGAAGCTGTCTGGTTTAGTGTCACTGAAACTTCAAGAAGTTCATCCTCGTTCAGATTCTCATTAATCAGTTACTACTTAGCACTGTTCCCACTGAGTTAGCACAAGCATGCTATAGTACCTGTTTTATTTTTTTTACAGCTGCTGTCAAGCAGTGTGCTCCTCTGCTGAGTATGGGGCCAAACCCTGGTGTTTGCTCCTGCTACCACTGGCTGCTGGAGTGATGAGAGTACTCAGCACGGCAGAGTGTATTTTGATGTCATACAGCAGATGAGAGAGACCTCTAGTTTTGTGCAGTGAAACTGTACTTATGTTCTTACATAATGTATTCTTAACACTTTCAGGTTTTGTTGGGGTTTTTAAAAACATCTTCAGATTGGGCCATCTTCCATGTTAATTCCATATTTTGATGTTAAATTTTCTGAGAAAATTATTAGTATTCTGTGCTGCTGTAATCTGAGAGCTGTACAATGTAAAAGAGGATTGGGTTTTGTATGAAAGAATTCTGTGTTTTTTTAATTCAATAGGAGCAGGGTTTGGGCCTAAAATCCAGGGCAGACTATGTTGAATTCAAAGCAACCACAACCTTTTCATAAACAGGCTGTGGTCACACATCTTCCACAGTAATGAACGTTGTACAAAAATTGCAGTTAGACTCATCTTACCTTCAGGAGGAAAAAATAATGAAACTCTGGGTGACAAACACCATTCTACTCCATCTCCAGGGACTCTTCTTAAGAAATTTTTACATAATGATCTGCTAACAAATTCCATGTACTGATGCTTTTTCTAAGTTCAATATTGCTGTCAACTGAGAACTTTTTAAGTAGATTTTAGAAGCATTCCATCTTCCAAGAGGAAAAAAATACCCAGTAGTGTTTGTTCACCCCACATCATGGAAGCACATTCCACTTTATATTATGCATTTTAGTTGTGATTTTCCAAAGGCTTCTAGGATCTAAAATATATAGTTGAAATTAAATGTAATTTTAAATTAGTGGAGAATTTCTAACATTTAAAGGTTTTAACATAGGTAATAGACTGAAAGTTCTATTCCTTTTTTTTGACAATGGAAAGTGCATGCTTCTCATAAATTTGGAAAAAAACTTTGTGGGTTGAATTACATATTTGGTGAACAAAATATATGTATAGAGTCAAAGATGAAAATTTCCTTCTTTGTCCACATCCTACCACTAAGAAGAAATCTGACTCTAAATGATTTTTCACAGAATTTAACCCACTCTAATATTTTGTAGGGATCTATGAAAAACACTGCAGAATATATTTTTCCAAACTACCATATTTCTCTGTTGATATTTTCCTTATTTTTTTCATCCCTTTTCCTCCCTGGAGTGCTGCTGCGTAGAGAAACTCCCTGCATGCTTGTTAGTGAGCTAGAAGAAGTGCCATATACCCTACCCTTTAGGCATAACACTGTAACATCATCCCATACAATTAACTGCTTACAAAATGTTTCTTTCTCTCACTGTTCACGGCACATATTATGGATTACTAGGTGAAATTTGTCTTCTCACCTAGGGCGGGAATCTGCTGCATGGCAAACTTCCAGAACGTGTCACCCAGGCGTCAAGATAGACTTACACTCCTTAGCATGAAAAATCCTTTTCCCCACCTGGAATTTCACAGTGATTGATTTCCTACAAAGCACCTCACTCCAAAGTGAATTAGGGATTGGACTCACCTCCTGCCTGCTTCAGGAACTAGGAGCAGTTCCAACAGCCAGATCCTTGTGCTAAACTAAGTTTCTCGCCGAAGTCTTGGACAGGCCACTGGACATGGCACTGTGGAGGTGTGGCCGTGAGTTCTAGTTTTGATCCTTTGCTCACTCCTGCACTATGTGGACTTGATCAAATCATTTGGGGCAATGTTTTTAAGCATTCCTTCATTTTGACATTTCCAACAACTGACATTTCCTTAGTAAACCCTTTCTTCTTTTCTCCTGCCACTCTGTGCAGGGCTGTTTTCAGAAGAAGTGCCCAGTGAATCTTGTAGGTGTTGATGAACAACTCTGTAAACCAGGTTGTAATTCATTGTTAATTCCTCCTTCTAAGTAAGGCTGAAAGTCTCTTCCCTTTTTCTAGCCTCACTGGCCCCATCAGTGTTTCTTTTGCTCCACAGCTGTAATCTGCAAGTTGAGTTCTACAAGAAAATTGACCAAGTGTGTTTTTTTTTCTGCAATCTGTTAACATCAGGAGAACAGAAATTTCCAAACACTTTTTAGGGATGCACATTCTCCTTGTAACTATTTATCTATGAGACATGGATTGCCTCTCCTATATTTATTTTGTTAACAGTGCCTAGTTACAGCACTGTTGGGTACATTGGAAACTAACCTCAATAGAACTGGCCTGGAGAATTAGTTTGGAAAATTACTGAAATTTTTAGAGATGAAGGTGTCATCACAAGGACTTCTTAATAGGCTCTATTTCAAGTATAAAGCATTTTGCAATTGGCTTAATACCTTTATGCTTCATTTCAGTCTGATTTTGTTAAAAAGCAAACTGAACATGCTTGAATAAAACTTTGCAGTGGAAATTATTTGATGTATTTATTTATTTTAGCAGGTAAAGGGAATTTTAAACCTAGGAGCACACATGTAGATGACAACAGAGGAGCAATTAGTATGATAATCTGGCATATGGGATAGGCATACAATATTGGAAAAGCATTCCCAGAACTTTGGTATTATAAAATTCTTTTTTGACCTGGGTGCCTAACCAATAAGAAGAGTCCTGTAAGATGTTCCTCTTGGCATGAGAAGACAATGTGGAATCTAAACACTTTCTCTGATGCAGGAGTTACAAACTGAGCATGGGACAGATCAAATAGGGGAATTTTTCTTTACTGAGAAAGTTTCTGGTCTGTTTAAAAGGTGATGGAAACTCACCTGAGCTGCTGTGTTTGGGCCTGAATTGTGGACCTACCGTTTGCTATACTATCTTTGTTTGTCCCAGCAGACATCAGTAGGGACTTCTTGTACCCTTCCAGTGTTCTCTCTGGTCATTCCTGTGTGTCCACTTTCATCTACACCCTTATTTATGACTTTTAGCTTTTGTGGCACAATTGTTTCTAAAGGAGGGTTTTATTTCAACAGCCTGAGGACAGTAAGGATCTAGAGAAAATGTTTACTCCCATGTGTGGGCCCATTTTTCTCCAAACCTGAGACGGCTCTTTGGTTAAAAGCTGTCTTCCTTAGCCATGGAAAACAGCTTCAGTAAAGGCCTTGCCTGGGTGATCTGGTAGCCAGTTACCATCTTACTAGGGCACATTTTTTGTTGTTCTCTCCTCCTTCTTTGCCTCTTCCATGAGAACAGGAAATTATCATAGTTTTTCTGTGTCTCCAGTACTGATTTAGTACTGAGTTGTGTAATTTTTCTTCACATTTCTTTGGTGCTATAGAACAGCCTGAAGCTATTTCACAGTCAGCACTATCTAAAAAACCTGACTGTAGAAATACAGTTGACATTCATAAATCAATCACAGCTAGCCCTTAATCCTAAAGTTCTCTATCAGCGTTTATACCAGATGACACACTACATCAGTGTGTATATGGTGTTTCTTTGCTGCCTTCATTTTCTGGTATTTCTTGCTCTTTTCATGGGCACCTGAAACTCTTTAGAAGAGCCATGAGTTTTCCTTGGGTGACCCATGCCTGCTTTTGTTCTTTTTGGGGAATGCTGACACATGCCTGGTTCTGGCAAACTCCTATTGTTCCAGCTGCCCGGTTTTGAAAGGCAGTTTCACCACACTAAGAAATTCTTGTTGTTATTATAGCAGTAGTGCCTCCTATAATGCAATCTCTTTCCCTCTTTTCAAATCCCATCTACTCTTACATGAGCAGATTTGAATCAAGGGGCTGAGTGCTGAGGGTTACAAGCATTGATGTGTCTGTTTTACGGTCAACAATACGCAGTTCAGGGTTGAGGCAGTCATTTTTGGATATCCCCTCAACCGAATTGTTTAATCACTGCAGTGTGCCCTAAATTCCGTTGACGCAAAATAGGATTGTAAGGTTTGCCATCTGTTGTTCTGTCAGCATCTCAAAGAAGCCAAAACCCAGAAAGAAAACACTCCTAGGAAAACATACTTTTCCTGCATTAAAACATAGGCAATTCACATTGAATATTGCATTAAAGAGATTTTTTTTTATAAATATTTTGAAAAAATCTAAAGATTGACAAATATTGAAATTTCTCTTTCTTCTCTCACTATCAAAATACATACTGCATTCTACTTTGTTCTACCATAAAGGCCACAGAGCTGGGGATCAATGTGCTCTTTGAGATGCAAAACTGTTGTTTTGGGAAATAAAACACTGGGGCAATTCACATAACATTTAAGCAAAGTTCTTTGGCTCCTGCATGGCATTCCAGCGCAGGCAGTGAGCTGTGGGGAGCATACCAGGTAATTCATACCCGAAAGAATTCAAAAGGGAGGCAGAAAAATCTATTTTTCTGAAGAGCAGAAGTTCTAATCCTAAAATAAAAGAAGGAAACTATGCAAACAGGATTTGCCCACAAAAAAATCACATGCCTTGGGTGTGCGACGGGGCTTTGTCCCATGGCCCATCTGCATTACAAGGCTGTGTAATGCCCAGATTGTGGCATGCATTCATAGCCCTTTCAAATCAAATGCGCTCGATGCTGTAACAATGAGAAAATTGAACAGACATACCTCTCACTGTTCCATGCCATTTAGGTGGAGCTAATCCTTCTACAATCAAGATTGTAAATAGCTTCCAACCAAAAGCCGAATTTATGTATCAACATTTCATTCTGTGTTTATACAAAGCCTGGTGCAATGAGATCCTAATTCATTACTGGGTCTCTTTAGCAATGCTGCAATATGATTAACAGATCTTTCCTTTTGTGCCAAAAGTGCTATGGGGCCAAAAGAAAACGTCAGAATACAAGAAATAAAATGCCTATGGAGAAAAAAGAGGAATCCAGAGTATGCCTACTCTTTGTGGTCTAGTGATTAGATTTCTACTGATGTCAGTGGTATTGAATTAAGCCACTGGTGGTTGATATAAAAACACACAGAGGGATGGAAATAATTATTTTAAAATCCCAGAAGGTCATGCTGCAAGATGATTTCTCTGTGCTTACGCATTTCTGAATGTATGAAGGAAAGTTCTCCTTTCAGATATGAAGTTTGCAAGCTTGGCACTTGAAGTCTTGGCTTCATGTCTGCAGGTAGTCCTACTGCGCTGAGTGGATTCCCAAGTGAGTGTGGAGATGTATTGCACTGGTCTATGTGAAAATATCTATATTTAGTAAGTAGTGCTCCAGATGTAATACAGCTGTTAATCTGTGCATTCACAACCAGTGTCCTCTCTGCTGAAAATTCAGAAGTATGTATTTATTTATTTGCTTCAAATTCTGGGTTTACACATGGCTGATGTTATTCTCTTTGTAGTTTTAGATTTTGAATTGCATTTTACCTCTCCTATCTTTCTCCAATCACAATTCTGTTATGTTCCAGGAATTTACAGGTTCCATAGAGATTAAGGTGAAGAAGAAAGAGTAGTTTAAAAGTTCCTTTATATAAGGAACTTCAATATTTTCACATACTTGTTTTCATTTTTGTCCAAAGACTTTCTACTGAACACTTTAGAGTGAAACTTTTAAGACCTTATAGATGAAATCATATATCCCGAGGTGAAAGCAGACGAGATCTCTGATCCTTGTCAGTATAAGCTGAAGAAAATTCCTTTCTGATCCCAAATCTAACACAACTACACTCTAAACAGAGAAGTAAGACATACAGTGCGTTTTAACTGCCAGTGGTGCTTGATCACAGCTCTTGGAGTGAGGGGAGAAAGTCTGACACACCGAGCCATGTTCATGGCATTTTCAGACCATGTCCTTTGTGGTAGGATCCTGGCCCATGTCTGGGTCTCTTTAACAAGTGGCTTAATCAGTGTGCACCACAAAAGCAGCTTCCTGAGCCTCATGGGTGGCCAGCAGAGGCCCTGAACTTTGAGCTCTGATTTGACCACTGTCACAGTGTAGCACTTGGATACGCCCAGAATGGTGCATGTCCAAGCTGGGCACAGGGAAGGGATTTGTAACAGAGGGAGGCCTGGCCATGTGGAAAAGAGGCTGTGGGTGAGTGCACTGATCATCCAGCCCTCACCTCACCTCTGTCCACTGGCGTTTCTCCTCAGAGCAGATTAGTGTCCTCCCCTACAGCAGTGTCTGATCTCACACGGAACCCTGTTAAGGTGAAATCCCACAGACGTGCCCTTGGGAATCTGGGACAGGCAAAGGGCTCACCGATCTCTGATTGCTGTGGCTGCAGAACATCAGAGTCCTCCATACCATCTGGAGACCTTGCTGAATGCCCTGAGGCATCTCAAAATAATACTTGCTACCTGTGTTTGGGAATCTGGTTTGTGCACTTGGTAATAAGTTTCCTCTTCCCCTTACAGGTTGTTTCAAATTATAAATAGTCACATATATCTAAGCTTAACTCTCAAACCTTGCCTTTTCCAGCATGAGTAAATCTGTTTCTCTCCAGACTATCATAAATCTTTTTTATGGTGTGTCATGTCTCTTTGAGAAGCTGGATAAGTTAAAAACATTTTCCATGCTGCCTCTTGTATTCCCACATCCTCCTCAATGTAAGTACAGTGAAAGGATTAATTTTTCCACAGCATCCTTACCCAGACTGTGCACAGGGCCAGGTTCCCTTTGTTATCTCTCTTTGTTATTTCTCTTTGTATTTATTGAAGGGTCATGGCAGCCTTTATTAGTAGTATTTACTGTTACTTTCAACAATATGTGAGTAGTGGCTGTTATCACAAGTGTGACTCTCCCAGTCCATGACTATAATCTATGTCCCTGACTCCTAGGTGCAGGTTGGGCAGTGACCAGCTGACCTTGCAATTCAGGTAACTCAGCCTCCCCAGTCTGCTATTGGACTGTTTTTATTTTGATCTGCATTGAATGCCACCAGCAAATATTCCATGTTCCTAAATGATTGATAAACTGTTAGTGTTTGCTTAGGTCTCTGTGGACCACACCGGAATGGCCTTGGTAACAGATACGTCTCCATTAGGACATTATAAGATTCAACAATGAGACAGTTTTTAGTTATTTTAGTATGTACTCTCTTATTCTCCTTAGAATATTTTTAAAAAAAAATCACCTATGCCTAAACCAAATGCCTTGCAGAAATCAAAATAGACTATATTAATACACATGACCTTGTCAACTATGCCTAAGATTCCTTCAGAAAAGGGTATATTTAATGCCTTGATTTTCTGCTATATGGAACAGCATAAGTGCCATTTCATCAGGCATATGAAATACAGCCTGAGGCACTCCTAGGTAATGGAGTGTGAAGATAATGCAGTGCTCTTAAAACTTCTTTCTAAACCTGACTAAAGAGTGATACCAGTGCTTTGATGATTGACTGGAAGTAATTTTGTTTCTGAATAGACTGAAATTATCTTTGCAAGCCATGATTTGCATTTTGGAAAGGTGATATATGAAAAAAGATCACTCGTTTACAAATATTGTGGCTTTTAAATCAAAAAAGGCCAATCCTGTCACAAGACTGACTTGTTTGTTCTGACCAACTTTGCTCATACGTTGTCAGTCATTTGTTTTTAGGACTGGTTGGCATTTTTTTTTCACTTTAAGTGATGGTGATCCCATAGTCAGAGAACATACAGAGAATTATTCTTCATTGTACTTGGTTTCTTCTATCTGTTTTCTACTTTTGCTGCTGTTGCCTTAGTATCAGCTTCGAGACAAGTAGGCTAACGTAGTTCTTCAGGCATAAATGACAATACACTTTAATAAAGTGTACAGAAGGTTTCAGTACAGATTAGTGAGCCAAATTCTGCTTGTCTCCTGCAGACCTGCAGTCTGGACCATTACCCAGTTGACAATTAAAATTCCAACAAGACAGTGGACTCCTATTCTTAGGACTGTGCTTGTAATATATTGCTGTGAGTCTTTTTGAGAATGACCTTTGAAATTAGAATAAACTTTATCCTAAGTAGGTCTGAAGATTTTAGACCAGAAGATATAAAACAGATGAAGATATGTCTTAGTTTTTCTAATTAAATTACAATCTATTTTTATTCCAGACATGAATTGCATAGAGACAATGTAAGTCAACTCAGATGGGATCAAAGAAGAGTCAAATGGAAGGTAATCTAATTGGTGAGACCTCAAACCTATTTATCAGCTGTTTGCATATTAAGCAGTTCTTTAGAATGCTTTTTGTTTCTTTCTTATACCTATTTCTGTAAGGTGACATTAATCAAACACAGCAAAACATTGGGGTAGGCTTGATCCCATTTTTTTTCATCTCAGAGCTGGAGAAGCTCAGCTAATCAGTTGATACAGAATCACAGAATATGCTGAGTTGGAAGGGACTCACAAGGATCATCGAGTCCGATGCCTGGCCCTGCACAGGACCATCCCCAAGAGTCACACCATGAGAGTATCATCCAAACACTTCTTGGACTCTGTCAGGCTTGGTGCTGTGATACATCCCTTTCTTTTCAGATCGACTCTTTAAAATTTGTAGTTCATAGAGAATCCTTCTTGCTCATGTTTCAGGGTCATATGAACGTAGAAATGCTGTAAAGGGGAGGCTGAGGGGAGTGACCACTGCTGTTCCCTCAGAGACAGGCTCTCACTGTGGGGCAGACCAGCTGCCCAGGCCAAGGAATGTGGTGTCTTGGGAGCTGTTGGAGAAGATGACGGGCACAGCTGCCTCATGGTGCCTCCACAGAGGTAGGGAGAGCTTGGTCTGACCAGCATCATCATGGTTCTTCGTGTGGGATAACAAGGAATAGCTCTGCAGTCTAAGTGAAGCTTTGCTGTGTAACTTGAGGAACCTGGCAGAAAAACAGCCTGCCCATATGTCCAGGGTTATACTACTCTAACCACCAAGAATCTGAGAAACTACTGTAAAGTTACAGAAGACTGTGATAGGAAGACCAAAGTCAGTTAAAGGTAGAGACTGAAATATAAGACTGAGAGGTTTTTTGCCTTTGTTTACCCAATGTTATTAAAATAAATCGGCAGGCTAAGGCACATTTCAATAGTTAACAAAGACTTCAGACTCTGCAGAAAGCATTTATCAACACCTTTGCTGAATGGTTGTTTGTCCAATATTTTGCTGGATTTTGTTGCTGCATTCCTTGCAGTCACTCAGTAGTTTCACACCAATAAGGGACTGAATTGCTGCCTCTGAAGGATAAGAGGCAAGGCACTTAGCAGTGATTCTGTGCCTACAGGCTGCACAGGAAATTTGGTCTCCTAAAGCTCCTATGAGGTCTCTGGAAAATCCCACGTTCAATATGCCAGCTTTACAGTTTTGTGCCCCAATAGCTCTAAAGAGATTCCATTGTTTCCTCACCCATGGGCTTTCTATGATGCCAGCAGTGCTGTCCCAGAGAGATTTATTTGCCTAACTGGTTGTGGAATCACATGGGAGTGAGAAACCAGAGCAAGTACCCTGCTTCCAGGGCTGAAATGGAAGGGATTAAGCAGAGAAATGCAGCAGACAGCATATTTAGCAGCGTGAGTGAATGTGAAGAGTTCCCCTTGGCATTCTGGCTGGACCAGCTCCAGTTGTGACTAGTGGAAATAGTGTGTCAGAAAAGTCAGCAGTGCCCTGGCAGCCAGGAGGGCCAACCCTGTCCGGGGTGGGCATCAGACAAAGCATCGCCAACTGGTCAAGGGAGGGGATTGTCCCGCTCTGCTCTGCCCTTGGGTGGTCTCACCTTGAATATTGTGTGCGGTTTTGGGCACTGCAATATAAGAAAGATATCAAGCCATTAGAGAGTGTCCAAAGAAGGGCAGTGAAGATGGTGAAGGGCCTTGAGGGGAAGCTGTATGGGGGGCGGCTGAGGGCACTTGGTGTGTTCAGCCTGGAGGAGACTGAGGGGAGACCTCACTGCAGTTACAACTGCCTTGTGAGGGGAAGAGGAGGGGCAGGCACTGATCTCTTCTCTGTGGTGACCAGTGACAGGACCCAAGTGAATGGCCTGAAGTTGTGTCAGGGGAGGTTTAGGTTGGATATTATGAAAAGGTTCTTCACCCAGAGGGTGTTTGGGCACTGGAACAGGCTCCCCAGGGAAGTGGTCACAGCACCAAGCCTGACAGAGCTCAAGAAGTATTTGGAGGATACTCTCAGGCACAAGGTGTGGCTCCTGGGGATGGTCCTGTGCAGGGCCAGGCATTGGACTCAATGATCCTTGTGGGTCCCTTCCAACTCAGCATATTCTGTGATTCTGTGATTTCCCAAAAGTAACTTGTTTGTTTGTTTGTTTGTTTTTTGTTTACCATTTAGAACCGACTTTATTTCTAATAGTTTTAATTTTCTAAACATTTTAAAATTATAACCTTTTAAAGTCAAAGTAAAAAGCTACCATTCAGATAAATAATCAGATAAATAATCAGACAAATACAATTTATATAAATATTTTTACACAGTCCAAAAGAAAATCCTTCAAATACTTTCAATATATGACAAACATATTTTGCTTCAAACTTTGATTGACAGCAAGAATTAACTTGAAATACCAAAACCTTCTCATAATACAGAAGTTATGAATTTCAATCAGCTCTATTCAATCAAAAATCCTGGGCTGATGTCTTACTAGATGTGTTATTATACGTACTGGAGTGCACATTAGGAGGAGCTGAATAGGGGAAGGACCCAAGGAAAGACAACATGGTGAGTGGGCTCCTGAATTGGCCATGATTTCAGTAACTCCAGACCTGGTCATCATGCCAAGAGGTAGGACCTTTGTCTCACTTAGATTTTAACATCTGCAGTAGTGTCTGAACAGAGTGCAACACTGTCCTTGTTTTGGTCAGAGCCACTGATGTACCCAAAGTAGAGACAACCAAGATTCATGCTGGTATGTGGCATTTGGGAGCCAGTCTGGGTTCCTGCTCTGGGCTGTTGTCCCAGACAGCCACCCTTTCTTTGAGCCCATGCATTGAGAAGGATAGTCTTTGTGGAGAAATGGGCTCTCCTTGGTCTTTAGAGCTGGCAGACCCTTTTTTGATTGACACGTGTGGAAGTTGCTTACTGGTCACATTTTAAAACCAAAAAAAGTCCAAGTATTTACAGACCTATCTGAAAAGAAATAAGTTGGTAATACGAATAATACCTGGAAAGGTGGTTAATGTTTTACATGCCTGAGAGCCCTTGCTATTTGAAGGACCTGCAGCTTGTTTCTCATGACACATTCGCGTAGTTAGAAACACCCTGTTCTCAGCTGTATTGGGCTGGGAAGCACCTCATACAGGTTTTGCAGTCACTTTGAATCATATGAGTCAGAAACAGCTGGTTTTGTACCACATCTCACTGTAACCCTGAGCTTGATTAAACTCTGAACATTGACATATTCTCTGCTTCCAATTCAAGCTGAACTTTAAGCTTTGGCTTTGAAATCTCATCCTAGAAAAAGGCAAGGACAAACACCAGAAAATTTCTTGAGAAGCTTTTAATTGCTTTTCATTCCTCAATTTGCCTTCTCCTTCCTTCCCACTCAGAAACAAAAATTGCTTGTTTTTCCATTTTAACTAAAAACAAACTCTGTGAAAAGCAGGTATTATCCTACTCCAACAGCTGTATGCAATTTACAGCACATATTGAGTATGTGGTTTTCCTTTTCATCACTTGTCTCAGAGCAAATGTAGCTGTCTGCAAGTGTGATATGAAGCACAGCATACAAGCACTGGCAATCTTGCACATTTGAGTCAAGTCAGGCTAGGAACTTGGTCCATTATCGTTGCTTGTGAGAGCTGTCTGAAAAAATGTTAGCTTTGTGGCTGGTGGATAATAGAACTCTGATGATTGCTGGAGACTAAGACCTCCTGCTTATGGGAACAACCACTATTTGTCTTATTTTAATCTGATCACATCTTCTGTGGCTTCTAGTCAGTGCATTTTCAGTGGAGAAGAAAGTCTGAATGATTAACATCTCCCCTCAATTTACACTGGGTTAATGCTGGGATTTGCCAGTCCTAGCTCCTCCATCTGTGCAGATCTGGAGCAAGATTTTGTGACTGTTTAAGTGCACTGTGCCTGTGGATAGCACAGTTACATTATCCAAGGAACCTTTCCTCATTCCCAACTCTACCTTTTCCTGTTGTTCACCTAACAGGGTTGACCTGCAGTCATTCTAGTTACAGTTGGAAGGTACCGATGTGTCAGTGCCTAATCAGGCTGCAACTCTTGGTAATACATTACCTGTTTGGGACTTAGAGGATTATCTTTTCTCTACCCTAGTTCTCATGCCATATCAGTACTGCAATGCTTTATTTTATGAGGCTAATAAATTGCAACTTTCTTTCCATGTTCTGTGGAAAGACAGAAAGTTGCTATTATTCTTGCAAAACCACATTAAAGAGAAAACAACTGCAACTAGAATATTGCTGACATTGTTTAATGAAAACCAGAGCACTGCAGTGGAAAGCTCACTGGGAAGGACAGCTTCAATTAGAGAAAAGGGGAGATTAAAGACCTCTCTTTTATACAACCTAGGGAAGGAATGTGAATGAATGGATTTGAAGAAGGGTCTAATTGAAGGATAAAATGGAAATGGTAAATGGCTTATGATAAGATCAGTGAGCACAGACAGGGAAGCTGGTATTGCCAGGAATATGCGTAGAAGTTCATAAAACCCCCAAAAGCCAATTTAGTCTGGAACAGACAGATACAGAGGAAATATTCCAGGAATTGTGAGTATGTAGAAATCCTACTGGACAAGGACAAAACATTTGAAATGGAAGAATGTAAGTAGTTTGAAAAACAATCAAGTATTTTTCACATTAAAAAATATTCCCTGAAATGAGAGGAGAATCAGGAAGATCAAGGTCTTTTCCTGAAGGAAAAATGAATGAAATTTGGTGACAATATATGCTCCAAGGATATCCCTGTAATCACAGAAAATGAGGAAAACTGCTACAGTTGGAAAGATAAAACCTTTTAAACTTGAAACTACTATTACCACATGTAATAGTTCTTCTTAACACATTATACAAGAGTTTTGACTCAGAGAAGTATGTTTTTAATTACTTTAAATTGTTAATACAACTGGGGAAAGAAGAAGGTCAGGGAAGGAGGAAAGCTGGATGAAGGAAATTATTTCAACTTCAAAGAATGTTCAGCTGCATGAACAACAGCAGGAGAAATGCGATACCAAGAAGAGAAGATTTTTTGCAAAGAAGTCCTTATTCTCCCTAGGTTTCCTGTAATAGCTAAAAAAATTTAGTCTTTTGTTGCTTCTCTGATTTTGAGGCAGGGCTACCCAGCCTTTTTTTCACTCCCCTACTGATGCTTTGGAGAGCAGCTCCACCTGAGCAATCTACCATTTGTATGTCAGTGGAATCTTTTTTCCACATTTCCCTGGTTGGCACCACAGGTTAAGTGCTGTTATCTCTTTTAGTTAATATTCCCCTCTGATACTACTGACCATTTCATTTATCCCATTTCTTTCTGGCTTTGACCTGCCTGGCTTCATACCACACACTTGATTTTTGTCACTTGGTCCTTTCTACTGGCTGTGCTTGTTCCGCCAGCTTTCTTTATCTACTATTAAAACCCCGGAGACTACTCCAGAGTGTGTTCATAGGTAGGTATGTATATGCACATATGTTTGTATTTCATCTAGTCAGGCCATATATACTACTTTTTGATAGCAGATGTTTCAGGAATGGTGTTTCAGGGATAGTTGCCTGGTCACATGCAGACATTTGCCATAGTGGAAGGAGAGGAACCAGCCCTTGAGAAAAATGCGTGCTGCAAGTCAGGCACTACAGACATAAGTCTGTGAGGAAACTTGGCTGTTCCTGCCTGTACCATATCTAGCTCTTTCCAATGCTCTGTGTCCACTTATTTCATCAGTACTTAAAACCTCTTTGAAGTATTTTTAATTTTTATTGGGTGTTTCTTAGAGACACACATAATACAGTTGGTCCAACAGTAAATCTGCTATGCTGTGTTTATAATGCAGGCTTTAGTGTCTCTGGAAAGGTTAGGATTGAACGATGCAAGTTTAGACAGAGCTAGAAATGTGAAACAGAAGAACTAGGTCATTATGGGAGAGTTTCTATTTTTAACTGAAGTAGATGAACATTGACTGACATCCTTATGAAAGGATGACACTGTTTTTTTGTTGACTTATTGTCACTGTGTTTTCTCTTTAATTTAAATTTTGCCCTGGTGAAGCACTAGGGAATGTTCCTGTTGCAGCATCAGGGCTATGTACAGCTATCCAAATTTGTCCTGTTATTCAACAAGATGTATTCTCACAGGCTGAACTGATGGGTACTGATGTGATTTTTAACTTGGTTGCTTCAGTTCTTTGGCACAGCTCTGTCATGCAGACGTCTTCCAATTGACCTACATGATATTCTTCATGACTGGTACGATTTTTCCCCAATTATAAGTGACAATCAGTGGGTTCACAGGTGAAACTCATGATCCTGTGATCCTGGCCATGAAGCAGAACAGGACCTGGAGCAGCTCTTTATCAACAACTATCTCTGGTCAACTCTGACAGCCTAATAGGGCATGGCACTCCTTACACACACTCCAAACAGGTGACTTCTACATTCTTTTTTTATTCAGCACATACAGCTTTGTTAATGTTCTGAAAGGAGTATTGCACTGGATAAAGATGATCGAAATTTAAAATTGCTACATTTGACACAGTCAGTCCCTGTTCCGGTAGATAGGTCCACCTACCACCAGAATAAGGAAATGGGCAAAGGTTGGACTCTTTGTTCACTGCTATGGCTGAACAAGCCCAGGGAGGTGGGCAGTATGTGACTATTAATATGGACAGCAGCAGTAAGATGTCCTAGAAACACCTTTTGTGCTTGGCTTACAAACTAGAAAAGCTTTGAAAGCTATTTGTCAAGGAACTGGAAAATGTCTCCAATTTAAACTTTTGTGAGCTGGAGAAAACCATTTCCCAAGCAATTCTGACCAGGTGGATGTTGCTGTGCCCTTTCCTTCATCTGTATCCTGCCACACCATGCTGCAGATCCTAGAGGAGGATGGGTCCATAAGGCAAGATCCTGCATGGGCAGGTGTTGTTACTCATGTAACCCACTTTGCTTGGGACAGGTCTAGGGTCACAAAATAGTTGCTTAGTGGTGTTATAACACCAACTGTCTGAACAACTCTGTGGCAATTTGCAAGGCCTTGTGGCCATGCTCCTCTGGGAGCTTTTTCCTCCATGATAACCTTCAATTACATCCTGCATTTTCCTTGCATATTTTATGCCAAATTGTCCTCTGGACAAATAAATCCCCAAAATTAAATTGGGCTGTAAGAGAGTTCATTTATTCTTTTCTGTTCCTCAGTCACTCAGAAGATGCCAATCCTGAAGAAAAGGGACAGTAACTTCTATTTTATATACAACATATGCATATATCTGTGCTTATACATTTAAAAGGACTGCTCTATCTACCATGAGGAGAGGCTTCATCGTGATAGATGTTTTATACATATGCCCTTTAGAAATCACCTGACTTTGAAGCTACAGTGAGCCAGATTCTGTATTTGTTATACAAAATGATCCATCAGTTTTGACTTTGTTTAAACACGACACTGCTGAAAGTACTTTTTAACATAAGCAAAGGTACTGGAAATGGTCTACTTCTTCTAATGCAACAGCATGGCTCAGCTTCCCAAAGATATTTTGGTACCTAGTTGTCACTGGCATGGCCTCTGAGATAGTTGTTATATCAATCATTTCACTGATACAAGATTTGACAATTTATTTTCTTTTAAACTCTCAGTAAAAAAAAGAAAAGGGGATTGAGGAAGGTATTTATCGAAATTGAACTGGCCCAAGCCAAGTGTATTTGTTCCTGTGGACAGCATAGCATTTGAAGCCATTAGCCTCACAGTAATTTTACTATTTCCTATTTTTAAGTCTTTTGAATTATATTTGAACATAACTGAAATTTTTAAAACTTAGTGTATTGTGAATAATGTTGGAAAATGTAGTCTGAAATTCCAATGAAGAATAATCTGTGCTCAAGACAGAAACTAAGCAGCAACCAATGAAATAAGGTGTAATAATATACTAAAAGAAAAGGAGAAGAATGATTTGTGAAGTGTTTAAAGAAGAGTTAATGTAATACAGTAAAGATGACAGTGGCATGTCTAGGTAGTTTATTCCCTAGTGGGGGCAGAATGGCAAAGACAATAAAATTTGAGACTGGTGCAACTCTGGGCCTCCCACAGAGAACCACGGTCCTGCTTTTGAGGAATGAGCAGAAATAAAATCCTGTGAAGCGCTATGGCAACCATCACCACGGAGACCATCACAGATCTCAAACATGTTTATCCAGAAGAATTACAAGTCACAGAGTGAGATGATAAACTTGGACATGGTATTTTAGAAGTAAAAACACTGTTACCTGCTAATTGCAGTGGTATGGAAATGTGACGCTTGGAGTTCTTAATAAAACAAAACAGTTTTTAAGAGACACTGCAGCGAGTGTCTTCTAGAAACACTCAAAGAATTGCATTTGCAAAATATCCGTACACAAGAGATCTGATCATTGTGCAAGAAGGGAAACCAGACCAAAAACTTCACCATAGCAGAACTCGGTGATTTTTAAACACAAGTTAAAAAAAACCAAAAACACCTGAAATGAATAATCAAAAATTATTTTATGGTTCTATGTAAGACCAATGCACACTGACATCCACAGATGGTCTTGTTTGAGGGTGAAGCAAATTCCATGGATAAGGTTCAGATCAGCTTTGCTCAAATTTGGCAAAGGCAGAAAGCCCAAACAATTCTATGTTCTACCCAAACAATTCTATGTTCTATTTTATTTTAAAGAGATAAGTGGAAATTGTTGCATTCCATTCCTGGTTAGAACACTGACCTACCACAGCAGACAAGTCATCTACTTGTTTCAAGTTTCTGTCTTTCAAAGGAAGAGAAAACCTTGCTAGACTATTATGAGGATGAGCTACTTACCATTTATTCAGAGATCTACAGACGTGAGATGTTGGTTTACAAAATTCTGTATGATGCAATTTGTTGGCATTCTTAACATTTGACCTTTTTTTCAAGTGTCTGGAAAGCTTTTCCCTTCCATCTATTCTGCCCATGGGTCACCTTGTTTTTCCATGAGTTTATCAGCTTCACATAGTTCTTGTTGGCACTCACATCTTCTGCAGAGGTACAGAAAAGGGCAGTGTTATCCATTACTACTGCTGATTTCATGACTGATCATGTAAGAAGAGTAACTAATAGTAGCAGTCCATGTAAACATGTGTTTCCAAACAAGTGTTTCTTGCTGCCAGGCCTGGTTTGAATGTGAAGCTGAACTTTGCTGGTAGCTAGATGGTTTCCATCTCCTGTTCCATTTCTCTGGGTGTATAAATGTCCACAAACCTTCACAGATGATTCAGTTAATAGGAAAAAAATAAATCCCATTTCCCACAAGTCTCTCTATACCAGGGAACCCAGCTGGTGCTACTTGGCTCCCTCATGGCTCCTGATGTCCAGGAGCAAGACTGGATCACCCTGAGAGGGCATCTCCATGTCTATTTTTACCCTGTGCCACCTCAGAGAGAAAATGAATAGGAGTGCAGTCTGTATCACTGATGATCAGGCAAATATAAAGCATCCTAAATCAAAGAAATATTTCTGATGCTTTAGATTGTAAAGAAACTACTAATGTTTTTTGTAGCAGGAACCCAATCCTGATTTTGAGTAACAGAAAATTGTTTCTGAGTAACACAAAGGACAAAAAGAAAAGACAAAGAAAATTTACACAGACACATTCCTTGTCTCAAAAAGTACTGTCATCTCTGTATTTCCGTATGCACTTTTTTGACTCTGATATCAGTGTCATGTTTGCTTCCTAAAATGGCATCAGGCTATTTCTCAAGGCTCACATCTTGGCTTATGCCTTAAGAAAGGAGCACTTTGTTCTGCTGCATTCTTTAATATTATTCTTCACTATTATTGGCAAAAATATGTTACTGTCACTTGTACACTGACATAAAATGAATCATCCTTTCAGTGGATGCCTTATCCAGAAAAAATTGATCAATGTGCATTATATAACAACATTTCAAGATAAAGTGGTTAAAGTCAGTCAAATAACCAAAAACTCCAATGATTCATTACAGCTGATATCTTTAGTTTTATCAGTATTGCATCCTTAATCTTATTTTAAAGGCAATTAATATTTTTACAGCCAGGATTTTCTTACTGCTAAACATGTAGTCCTTTATGATTGAATTTGCTTGAAATGGAGAGCTGTATGATTTTTTTTCCACCTAACTTTTTGTCCTGGGTTTGAAATGTGGAAGAATAGCTCCTTGACCTGATGCATGCTGCAGCCATTGGGTGGGTCAAAAAAGCACTCTGAATGGCACCCACACTCTGCTTCCCATGTGAGGAACTGTTTCCTCTCCACTTGTGTCAGCATTCTGCCCACACTTTTCAAAGCAAAGGCCACATCCTTATGAAGCAATTTCTTCTGAGTGATGAGCCATTCTGGTGTTCAGTTCACTGGCTTTTGAAGACTAAGAAAGATAGCAAAGCCTCTCCTAATGGTTCAAATGTAATAGTTAAAAAAGTCAGGGCTTATTTCTAGATGGATGCAGTCATAGTTTTCCCTTTTTAAGTGCATACACCAACTACAACTCGACTATACTGCCATATGAATCAGAAGTGCCTATATAGAAAGCCTGCCGATGTGGGAGTTTGAAGCGTGCTTTAGTGAAGAGAAGCTGTGACTCTACCCTAAGTGCATTTTGGAAGCCAATCTCATGCTCTCTTACAAATAGAAGAAACAACTATTTGCATTAGGTACGTGGCACAGATACTTTGCATCATCTAATCGTGAAGACAGGGGCAAGATGGAATGTTAGTTCACTCTGTGTGAGTTTCTGTGAGGAAACCACAGAGCTACAGCTTTCAGCTTGGCTGCAAAAGTGTAATTTTCATACTTGGATCTGTCTCTCCTTGGTAATTATATAATCCGTTTTTATAGCAAACTGTATGAGAAGAGGATAGGTGAATTTTCCATGGTATTATGTATGAAAGATTCTAAGGGTAACTCACAAAGAGTTTCATACAGTGGCTCCCCCGTGCCCCCAAGGCTGCCCATCTGAAATCAGAACCACTTGACTGAGAAAAGACAGCAAGAATTAAGGATGGAGAATGGTTTCCATGTGGTGAGAATCAGTAAGGTTTCATAGCTCTCAATAGAGCTACACACCCTATTTCAGCAGAGATCTTAGCTCCTTAGATGCCTACTTGGCTTTTTATCAAAGATGACTCTGCTCTTGGAGATGCACATCAGAGTCAGCAAGCTGCTGGGAAGCCCCAGAGCAAAAGGGACAAGGATAAAAAAGCTGTACTCAACACATGCTGATGCTGGGGGGAAATCTCAGGCTTTCTGGTGCCTTCTTCCTTACTAGATAGCACTGATGAAATGCCAGAATGGAAACTTTCCACAGAAATTTTCAAATAGGAATTTGTGAGTGTACTCAGCATCAGACACGTATGAATTTAGGGGGTTATAGTGGAATATAAGGAGTATAAACTGGCCTATCTTTTAAAATAGACTTCCCACTGTGCAGTCTGCTTACAGTCTTTGAGTTATCTGACTTTTTAATCTCATTATCTGATTTGATATATTTCCTATATGATGAGCCTTTCAGCTAAGATTCAGTGGGACTGGACTCTTTAATTTAATGTCTTTCATTAGATTATGAGGTTCTCACTTGAATGAATAAGGAATTATGAGCAATTTAATTCATAAAGATCAACAATGATCACAGACTGAATTTCAACTTACGGAGAAGGCCATGAAGAGCCAGAAATATTATTAACTTTAAACTGCTCTTAAAATTCTCATGGGATCTATGGTCACGAAAGAAAGATAGAATCTGAATACTCTGAATTTTTTAATAGTAAATGCTTACTAACCAATCTTAACATTCTCACATTTAGATATATCAACTATATGAAACATAGTGTTTGAGTAAAGCAGCTTTTGGCTACAACCTTAATTTCAGTGTTATTTCCACTGAAATAACCTGAAGTCAGGAGTGGCCATACCATGCAAGGTGTATAAGACCAAATGCACATCTATTCCATTTTCCCATCTCCAGCTCTGACCAGGTCCAGATCCACAGCTTTATTAATGCAGCCTTAAAGCAAAATCTATTGAATTCAAAGGTGCGATTTCCCTGTGGATTTCAGAAGAAGAAGAAGCAAGCCATGTATTTTGAATACCCACAAAATAGCTGAAGTATGTTGTGTTAATCTAAGTTAATACAAAATTAGCCAAGAGCTGAAAGAATTACAATGAAGATATTCTCATTTTTGTTTGTAAAAGAATTTATACTTATTACTGCAACATTTGTCTTTCCACAGCTGTGCTCATTGTAGTCACTTTGGTGCTGTTATTGGTGTCAATTAGGGGAGCCCCAGCCCTTCTCAGGACCCGGTGACTCACTGCTCTTTATTGTAACCAGAGCAGATGGGTCACTGGTGACACAATCAGCCTGGGGAGGTATCTCAGGATACCGTGGCCCAGTGGCCATGGGAAGAAGGATAAATGATCTGAGATGCAGTGAGGGGGACTGAGAAGCCTAGGGAGACATAGGAACTAGGAACTTAGACAGGTTAAATGAAAGTGACTTATGTGAAAATAATAATAAAACAATTAAAGAATAGATATAATTTTCAGCTTAGCTTTGGTTTGCTATAATACTGGAGACTGGAAGTATACTTCTGCAGAGACAAAGTGCATACTGATGAGAGACTCGGGCAGCAAAGAATTATTGGGTTGTGGACCCTTTTATCAAAAGAAAGACAGCATGAGAATATTCTTGAATATTATTTTGAGGTTTAGTATGTGCCTGTTCTAAATTGTTTTTGCTCCCAACACCAAAGACAGCCCTCTGTCAAACAACTTAGCAGTTGTTTCTATTCAAGCTTCTCTTTTAAGAGTTGATCTTGTACAAGTCCTTAGATTACAGCCAGATACTAAAAGGGAGGAGAAGAATAAATACTGACCTCCAAATCCTACTGTTCCATGATGAGCCACTCTCCTGGAGCTGCTATTTCCTCTAGAAACCTGGCTATCTTTTGTTTTATCAGAGTCAAATTGTTTGGAAATTGTCCTGGAAAGCACAGGCAAACCTGTGAGAGAGCTTATAATATCAGGAAAGTCATTATGGGTTGCCAAGTTTCTACATCTCTACCCTGCATTTTGAAGTGCAGTAACATGCACCTAATTATGAGCATTATATGTGTACTTTCAATTAACAGACACCCAATTACTGGCTGTCCTAGCCAGTTTTCCAACACAGTAAAAACTGTGCACATCGACTTAGTGAATGTCCCAAAGGACACTGAATTGTAGCATGCAAAAGGCAGGATTTCTTCCCCATCTGCTCATGTGGATCAAATATCGCATGAATATAGATGATGATAATTCATGCCAGTTGGGGGTTACTTGGATGAAGTGCTCTGTTTTGAGCTCATCTTTCATCAGACCATGTTCATCAGTGCCTGCGTCTGTTTCATCCACTGGCAACTGAGATTTTTTTGAGGCACAGGGAGGTTGCCTTTTTTTTGGCTTTTTATTAAATTCCTGTTATGGAAAGATGGTAGGTAGGATTTGGGAGAAAAAAAAGCAGTGCTTTTTCACAGAAGGAGGAAAATACCGTTCCAGTGTGAATGAGATCAATGTCAAAAGGCATCTGCTGCTAAGGAAATACACTTTATTCAAGAAATAAGATCACAGTTTTCTCCTACTGCAACTTCTGTATTTGAACTTATATTTGTGTTACAGTCTAAAGGAAACAGCAACAAGAGGAGAACTTGCTGTTGCAAGATAATTGGGTACATATGATTTTAAGAATAATATTTTTTAAAAATAACATTTGAATGATGTTTGGTGCTCTCATTAACATTGCAGGACACCATGGAGCACAAGGATGTCCATATCCTTCGGCTCATGCCTGAGGCAGTCATCCATCACTTCTCCCATCACTCTCTCAAATAGATTTCCAATGTTGAGAGCACAATGCTCTGTGTGAAATTGTGTATTGACTGAGAAGCAAGTAAAAGGGGATGATGTTTTAAGTGTTTAGAAAAAAATCCTTGTCACTTACAAGTTCCTGTGTTACACACTTGTATTTGCTATCTAATCCACTGTATCACCCAGCAGGAGACTGGGCACAAGCAATCCAGCCTTTGCGACTTGTAAACGGATTTGGACCATATGGCTTGTAAACCTATATGTGTGAGGTTACTTGGGTCCCATGTGCTGCTGCTAGAAACAAGCATTACTTATGTTTTTGCATCAAACCCATAAAACTTGGAACTGGTTTTAGGTCTGGATTTGATCTTTCCCAAAGTCTGAGAATGCTGAGATGCTTATTAGAAAACCAAAGTGAAACCAAAGAGTAAAGGCAACGCTTGGTAAATGTCCACAAAGGAAAGCAGTAAGAAGCACAAAACATTTTCGTTTTGCAGAGCTGATATGACTAAAGCCAAAAGACAGCGATCCTCTCTTGTAATGCCCTTGACTCTTCTTATTTGTTCTGGGAAGTATCTCTGCATTAAGCAGAAAAGCCACCCAATGACACAGCTTTGCTTAATCTGTTCAAAGGAGTTGGGAATATTCAGTAGAGTCCCTTCCTGGCTGTGTGTGAGCTGGGTGTGGAGGAAGCAAAACAAAAGCAAATTACTCTGCTGTAGCTGGACAACATTATAAAACCAATATTCAGCTAAATGTAAATTTTCTTATGCAAAAGACCTTACCATCTTTTGGAAGAGAACAACTGCCTTTTCTGTGGTGACCAGTTAAGAGGGCTTGATAAAAACTGACATTGGAAATGAGCAGCAGCTCTTTAAACTACCAGTCAGTCACAGTGACGGCTGAGGATGGTTCACTTCTGCACATTGCAGTGTTTGTTTCAGACTCAAAACGTGGGGTATTTGGAAACCTGATCTGTATGAGCTCCAAATGCCCATGTGGGTGAGGAATTGCCCTTTTTAAAAGGAACACAGCATTTCTTACTCCCCTTCATGAATATAAACTATTTCCTTCCCAGAACATTGCCATGATTTAGCTGAATTCTCTGTTTTGCAGATATGAAATAAGATTAGAATGAAAAGTACAAAACCAAAGAGTAAAGTAATTTAAGGACAGAGCTCTGAAAAAGAATGTTCCCCTTTTTTTGCTATTCAACTTTATAAAAGCATTGAGGGGCTGTTTCTTTGTTTGGTTTGGTTGTGTTGGTTTTTTTGGTTTTTTTGGTATTATCCTTGATAGGTCAGTTCTGTTGATGACCTTGTAGTCATTCTAAAATCCTTCCAAGGACCCAAGATACGTAATAATAAGTAATGATGTAAATAGCAGGATAATATCTTATTATCTAAGACATAAATAGAAAATTACGATGGGTGACAAAATATTTTTAGGGGGGAAATTAACTAAGCAAATACATGAAGAACCAAGCAGTATGCAGTACATTAGCCATGAGCTCAATTCCTATGTGTAAAAAAAGCAACAATAATCTGAGTAATCTTGGAAAGAAAGTTTCTTTCCCCTGGAAACTTTCATTTCTTTTCTTTGTAAGGAAATTATATCTTTTTGATGGGTCATTTATTGCATAAGCTGTCTGCAATAGAGTTTTCCCCCTTTCTGTTAAAATCTCTAGATATAGCCATGGTGAGAGCCAGTTAGCTGAAAGAAACATGCAGCAACTCCCTTTTTAGATCAGTCTGGACCTGATCTTTGCACACTGACTTTGATTGGGGTTATGATGGGGTATGTTGCTTGGAAATAAAATTCAGTAATACTGTCCTTTCAGGACCAACTTGGAGTGTGTTTTTATCACTGCATTAATTCCTGCCACCTCTGGATAGTTGTTTAATATCTTTGTAAAGAGCTTTTGCTGTCAAATAACAGTCAGCTAGTCTTACTGTCTGCAAATCACTGCCCCCCACCCCTTGAAGGGAGCGCTGCTGTTATTAACAGTTGACTGCCTGAAAAGGAAAAAAAATATAATGTAACAACTTAATTCTTGTACATATGAGAGTAATTTAGGTTGCAGCCTCTACTTCGCTGATCTAAACTCCATAGTTCTCTGAGATGTGTAAGTATTGATATACTCATTTTCTAGCTGGGAAATAGAGGAAGAGAGAGGTTGCACTATTTGCCTCATGTAATACAACAAGTTTCTGACATGGATGAGAACGGAAAACACAGACTTTCCTGTCCAACTTATAGCCTTTGCTACTTTCCTGAACACCTTTTCCCAAAGGATGAGTCCTGTGAATATGCCTTATAATACTGGATATTAAATGGTTGCAAAATTCACTGAAGCTGGTGGACTGATACTGCAATCCTTCAGAGAGAGAGAAGGTAAGTACTCTTCCATTTGCTGAGAGCTAGAATGGTAGATGATACTGTCCAAAACTACAGGAGTAATGGGAAAAATAAAGAAGTCCATGTATAATGGCTTATGGGAAAAAAACCCAAAACCAATATAAAGGGGGCAGAATGCCACTGGAGGAGGACTTACATCTTAGTCTTTTGGGGTTTTTTTCATTAAGAAATGGTATCATGAATTCAAGTTTAACACAGTTTCAAGATAAAAAATGTTTCACCTGGGAGACATGGCTCATTTTCATGTTACAGGGATTTTGAGTAAAATAACTTCAGATAAATAAAGTTCAACTGTATCTAGAGGATGGTGAATGAAGTGTTTTGTTTCCAGCTCTGTATCTGGAGGTGTGGATTGGCTGCACAAGAGTGTGAGCAAGAGATTCACTATATTAAGGAATCATATTCTCCAGGTACATTTCTTTTACAAGTGTCATGACAACTAAACAGACCTACTAAACAGCGAGTCTTTATTCACTGCCGTTACCACACCAAACACTGCCTGTGCACAGTCTGTGCTCTGCAGTACCATTTATTTCATAGTAAGCTGATTGTCTTTCTTCATCCTCTGTAACTGCATTTGGGAACAATAAATGAGTATGAATGTGTAACATTGCTATGAAGTAAGGCTTTTGGATTTCATGCACCATCTTCTCTAAGCTATGGTAAAAATACAGCCTAATACAAATATTGAATGCTACTCTGAAGTATGTTAACGCAAAAGTTTGGTTTAATTCAATGTTGGTAGAAACCGCATGACAGGATAATAAGGCAGTATGCCCAGAAATATCCCCATAAATGGCAACAGTGGCATTAGCAAACTGGGCTTGAGCATATAAAAGTATTGTCGTTGTAAAGATTAGGGGAAAGAATTTGGATTTTATGTTGTCTGTAAGGCCATATTCTGAGGGGCAACACAGTGTCATGCTGATATTTTAGCCAACACTGTTCTCTGCCTGAACTACTCATCTTGCAGAATTAAAACAGTGACCTCACCTCAGAATACTTTTGTTCATGTAACTAGAATGTTCAGTATAGCTAGAAATATCAAGAATGAAGAAAGAGAAATAAACCAAATAAATTACATCATGCTTGCTTTACCTAATATTTACCTATATAATATTTACCTAATACTGTTTAGTGATTACTAGGGGGCAAAAGAAATCTAGTCCATTCCTTGAAAAGTAAAGTGTTGTTATGACAAACTTCCTAAGTAACCTCAGCTGCCTCAGTGCATTCCAGGCAAGATGAGCTGTTTCAGAGACAGCAAGGGATCAGGTTACACTGGAACAATGTGCTACAAGATCTGCACTTTGAACTGCATCCAAGAGTGAATCAAGGTAGCTGCTGAGGAGCTGGTGAAAATGTTCCTACCAGTTCAGCTGGTCTAGCTGAGGGGTGGCCAGATTCAGCTCAAGCTGATGTTAGCTAAATTACATAGGGATTTTGGTACACATTACCCAATTTCTCCCATTTTCACGAAATTAAGAGTTGGAAAGTTATTACATTATCTGCTAAACTACTTTGAGGATGAAAAACGCTTTATGTCAGTGAGAATGATATGATTAATTCCTAAATAAAATTTAGTATTTTAGTTGAGCTCCTGAACCTTGTTGTCAAAGAGCAGAGATAAGCATACTTGCAGTTCTTTTCCAGTGCTCAGTGTTCCACACAACCATGTCTTACAGCTGCATGGAAAACATATCTCTGCACACCAGAATTTTATGAGGATGCTGTAAGAAACTTTATTCCAGATTCTGTTCTTGCTAATCCCACTATAAAGCTGCAAAGTGCCTGGAGCTTCTTTACAGCTGCACTGAAGTGATGGATGGTAAAATATGCTCTCTAAGCATTTGTGATGTCTAATTTACAATGCTGGGCGATATCTATATCTTCTGTTTCAACATATTTGCTGTTCTGGAAGATGACTTGAATATTTTTTCTCATATGTGTCAAATGAAGTCCAAAGGATGTTTTGCTCTGCCTAATTCCAAATTTCATTCAGCACTGACCTCTCTATTTTACCCTTGCAGTGATTTGGCAAAAAGCACCGATCAGTCTCCACTTCTTGAATTCCATTTGATCCCAGTAGGTCTCTCAGTGTATCCTGGGACAACCTGCAAACACCAGGCTGTTGCCTCCTCTGTTGTTTCTGTATTCACAGTGAGACTAAACACAGTTAGCAGTTTGTGACTGGTTAAACTGAGCTGATGCTGTTCACTTGGCTAATGACCAGTCTTCACAATCGTGAATGCCACCGGTGGGTTCCTCCCCTTGCAAGCCCATCCTTCACACCCAAATGCTAACACTGTGCTTGGTAACAGACACTGCTGTGCCTCCCACCCAGCCATGTAAGAATATGAAGGCAACCATAGGGTAGAGAAAGGGAAAAGTTTTCATCATTCGGCGATTAATTAATTCATGGAATCTTCTTAGGTTACCACCTGAACCAACTGAGGCAGACTACATATGACTGTTTATCTTTTTTTTTTTTTTTTCCCCCCTAGATCTGCTACTTTATCTTCCTATTTAAAGCAAAGTTATTCTGTACTGGAAATAATACAGAACTCATACACCATGTGTTCCTGGAAAGATGAGCTTGGAGAAAATACATATTGAAGCTGCTGAGGTGTGAAGTGGAGAGTGCCGTCACTGATCTGGTGTGCCCTTGGAGAAAGGAAGATCCAGGTCTTCGGAGGGCTGCTGGTCCCACAGCCTGTGCCACAGCCATCTCCTAGAGAGAATAAGGGCACATGGCCACAATCTCCTTAAACTGAGGAATGCTTGAAGCTCTTATGTCACAGTGAAGCAACCAAATGCATCGTGCAGTGAGGGCAAGTGAACTTTAACAAGGTGGTGGAGTAATCATCTACTGTTTGTTAAAAAATTAATAAAAGGAACATTTTATCAGAACAGATAATTAAAATGTTGTTGCCATATATATATATGTATTGAAAATTGCTGTCCTATTTTTCTTCCTTAAAAATTTTTACATTACACACAAACATTCAAGGAAATTAACATCTCCAGATATGTGGTGTTCCATGTCATATATTTAGTCATGCCTAATAAACATTGTTTGAAGTCTTGTCAGCGTATTTAAATGATGAATCTTACAATTTTTTCTCCTACCGTATCTGAGTTTTCAATTGAGATTAAACTGTATTTTTTAGCATTTCTCTATTTATCTGGCACACAGAACATAACCCAATGTAATGTAAAATGACTAATCTAACTTATACAAAAGAATAAAGAACAAAGACATAGGTAAACATCATACAGCTTCTTGGAAAATGTATTTCTGAAGTGAGGGAAATTCTAGTGGAGTCCATGTAATTGTGAACTCTGCTCCTGGAAACCTTTTCTTGGTTTCTTTATATGTACACTATAAATTCTGTTTCTTTAAAATGTTTTAGAGGAATGGATTGGTGATTTATTTAATTCAGTCTTCTCCTGTGTTTTAAATTTGTCTCCATCCTGCAGTTAAAAGCTTATGTTCTAATAACCAAGGAATAAATTTGAAGATGCTACAAATGTTTTTGAGAGGAAATACACACTATAAGATGTGAAGTGTTTTTCAGCCTAGTCCTTTGATAGTCTGATGTGCCATAAATCTTACAGTGTGTTGGCTATAAATATAATATGCAATTTGACAGCTATGTTTGATTTTGATTCCCTAACTGATTCTGAAGGAATGATGAGAATCCATTTAGACAGGAGCAAGAACCTCCAGCCTTTGATTTACCTCATTTTTGAGAAAGCAAATTGTCTTTCCTATTGAATAAGTTCTGAAGAATCAGCAGACACCAGGAACCTTTCAATTCTCTGACAGAATTTTAGATCTCATGAGTAAAATCCTTTCCCCCTCCAATAGTCATATGTCAAATCCCAAGCTGAAGGGCTCATTGTTCCCTGATGCAAAAGGTAGTTCAAGTCTGACTGATTTTTATTCTGTTCAGTTTTAGCTGTTCTCAGAAACATTGGCAAGGTCAGTGGTATGCTTTAACTAGGTACAACTCTGTCAGGCAATTGGATGTATATTCCACCAAGACAACTCACCATCTGCATGTAAAACTTGTTCTCTCAAGGCACCTCAGAAGCAGTCAGCCCACGTGATGAAATGTTCTCTGAAGTCACTTAAAATGCAGTGACTCCATTAAATGAAATAAAAAGTAAGCATCAGCAGTCTTTTCATCTGTAAGAATACAGGTACCTAACATTTAGAAGCATGCTGTGTAACAACTAACATCAATGCTTAGCCTTAGTCTGGCTCCAGCTGAAGTCAAAGCAAGTTGAATGGAAGCAAGATCAACTAGGGAGTTTATTTTATGTAAAATATAAACATGTTAACAGGAGAAAATACTGTTTTCTTATGTTACAACCTTAATAACCAACATGAGTTTTTTCTTACAGTTCTGTAGGTAGCACAGGGTTTAATTACATGTACATGATGATTAAAAAGAGCAGATATTCAACTGTACACATACACTGTGTATTGTATGCTTTACTAGAAATTCAGTATTTTATGTGTCCCAAATTCTGTGCCTAATAATTTTCCTACCTTTTATTCTGTTTAAAAAACTAGCACAAAATATTTAAGTAGTTTTATTATGACTGCATCATTTTGACAAGATAGAGAGGGACTATGTATTTACAAACAGACACACATATTCAAAGCCTGTGAAAAAACAGCCCTTTCCATATTTCTTCCTCTTCTCTTTCTTCTTCCTGCTACCCTACACTCATATTTTTATAGGATGTGGTGATTTTACTCCTAAAGCATCATGAGAAACTATGGAGCTTGTGTTAAGTGTTCTTTAACACAAGCCAATTAAACTAGAAAATTGTGTCCAGGAAATGCACTGTAACCTGTAACATGGCTGGCCTGATACTGTTCTTGCGTTTAGAATGAGAATTGAGAGAGAACCAGTGAACAACTTAGTATGTGAACACAATGTGTCTTGGGACACTTGCAAACATGAACACCATTGCAAATACAAAGCTGATGTTTAAACTCAGACCCTTTCAGGAATGTATATCTATTAATGAGGTTTTGGGGAGCAGGGTCAGAGGGGTTGCACATACTCATTAATTATCCACTGAGGTAAGATGTTTTGGTGAACTGCAAGGAGTCTTCATAAAGGTTTTGCTCCTGCCACCTTGGAACCCCTGGGAGAAGGGTTAGGATTATTTGGAGGATGGAGCACCAACTTCAGCTGGGTACAAGCTGAGGGTTAGGAAGCTGCATGCCAGTCTAGCTTCTCTTACAGACCTACTGTGCTATCACAGAAAAGTCACTTACTCTTTTGTATTTGTACATACAGTGAAGTTGCAACCTGCAACAGCCTTCATTAGAAGCATTAGGCTGTGAAATTGGCTGCTGTGAACAGCACACACAAGTTAATTTATTTTACATTGTACAATAGTGCAATAGTCCCAGTCTTGATAACCAAGAGAAACAGAATTTATTGAACAAGTATAGCAACTCTGAGATCATGAATAAAGGGAGTTATTTGCAGTTTCATATTAAATCATTCAGGCGAAGCCAGCAAGGAAACTTCCTAAGGGGTAAAGAATCATTAGTATGTAAAATGGTGTGGGTTTAGCCCAGATGGTCCCATCAGGTGGCCACATAGGTGATAGGTGTTATTTGACCCTGTATGCAAAAGGAGTGTGTTATTGGACTAAATCTTATAGACAGGTTCAAGCAATCTCTTTGAAGTAATATGTGTTAACTGGAAAGAAATTTGAAGTGTGTCTATTGAGGCTTACCAAGGGCTATTTACAAAGTAAGTGCCATGTTAAAGTGAGAAGAAACATCTAGGTATCAGAACAGATGCAACAGTAAAAAGCCCAGGTCTTTCCATCGATGAAAGAGAATACAATGTCTAAAGCGCTAGGAATAAACCTTGCATTAACAACACAAAGAGTCGGTGACCTTCTGATATGGACACCACAAATGCTGTCCTCTAAAAGACATCATCTCGCTTTATATGGGCCTAAATGGAGAGAAAAAAGATTGCTCTCCTTGCCAGCACTCACAAAAGGCCAAGAATAAATGTGGCTCTTAAGATTATTCTAAGACTGCACTGAACACTGATAAAATGGCAAAGAGAGCAATACCTGTATCATCAGCAGAATGACAGCTAACAGTGTTTGGTAAAACAGGATTGCCCAGTGAGAACTGGAGCTTTTCTAAATTCTAGTCATTGATAACTGTGCCACAGATTAAAGTACTACAGTCAGTATCAGATGGGTTAGCAGACAGAATGCAAAAAAAGGCTGTAAAATGTGCACTGTGAGTGCAGCTCACCAGGTAGACACTGCTATGTATAGCAGACACATAGTAAATGCTGCATCCTTATGTATGAACAAATATGTATGAAAATACTTGGGCTTCCCAAACTTAAAACCCAACTCACAGTACAAACCTCAAAACGGAAACTGGGTTGTAACTAGAGACACTGGATCACAAGAAAACAGCTGCAATAGCAGTAAGACAAAGGCAAAATATTAAGCAGATTGGAATTTCACAAGATTGACATTGTTTCTTAAAGTGCTTGGGTTGATTACATTTTAAAAACCCAAAGTACATAAAAATTAAAACAAACCAAATAATATTAGCCACATAAGTTATTACACAAACAAAATTATATACACAAAAAAAAAAAAAAAAAAGAAAAAAAGGAAAAATAAATTAAAACACTGGTAAAAAGTACTAGCAAAGAATAGGTACACAGCCAAAACTTGTAAAAATTTCTAGTATTCATTCAGCTGTAAGATACTGCTCACACCTCTCAGCCAAAAGCAATAAAAAAGAGACAAAACAAGAAGAAGTCTGCTGCTGAGAGTCATCCCAAAACTCCCAAACCTGACAGATGCAAATTGTCTGCTCAGGTGCCAAGTACATGGTGTTGTAATAGATGAGTGAATGAAATGTAATGTCTGAAGATAAAAGACAGCTTGTTGTAGTACTTTAGGACCCATCATGTAACATGAATTTAAGTTTCATTTTGTTAGGTCTTTAATATCTTTATTAAATCTGATAGAAGGAAACACCTACTGCTTCATTTTCTTTATTCCAACTGCTTAAGGAACAAGACTTTTAGTACATAAACTAGTACTCTGAGGTAACTAAATTATTAAAATAAAATTGATAGGAGTATTTTTGAGACTTAATTTAAAAAAGGTATTCTGTTTCATCAGGATGGCTTTTCCATTACTCCCCTCTTCTCCCTCCCTCTGCTATATCCTCAAAGTAGAAATTATATAAAATCCTGACAGCCTGTTCTGGGAAGCATAAAAGTTGAGTTCTGAGCTCATCCTCTAAAATAACAGATTCATCAGCACTGCAGCTCTTCACTGGGTTCAGTGGAAAAACAGCACAAGGCAAAAATGTTCCTTTTTTTTTTTTTTTCCTAAGTAAGAACATATTAGTAAGATTTATAAATGGACAATGCATCTCAGCAACAGCATGTGAAACAAGTCAAAAACTTCAGTTGGCATTAGACCTAATATACTTAGAACCTGCCACTGTAAAATATAGTAATTCTAGGGAAGCACGAGATACTATTAGACATCTGTGCTAGTAGTTTGTTTTCTAGCTGCTAGCTGAGAAGCTTTTATTGTCTTAGGTATTTTTCCATTCTTTCATAAGGGACTGGAAATCTATGCCTAAGCATAAGAGAAAAAGGATTATATTTTATTTAATCAACTAAAATACTTTACATCATATGATTGTGGGGATCCCAATCTTGCAAAACTGGTGTGAGTGTGCTTAATTTGACAGAGAAGAGTTCCTCTGCCTAGACTGGCACTATTCATACAGCTGTGATGGGCAGCTTTGCCTGGACTGAAGTCAAGACATTCAGCACACTGTAGACTGGACCCACTCTATAGAATTGTGACCACAATTTTTTTAAAACCCAAATAAAGTGTTCCTTAGTTTAGCTAGTGTCAGCATAAAGTGTCTATTCCACAGTTTTTCAGAGCTGATGTCAGACTGGTGTGATACCAGTACTGTGATCTCCTCCAAGGTTAGCACGAATTTAAAATGTTTATTCTAGTAATTTTATGAATTATGATTATTCTAGGAATTCTACTCTCAATAACATACTGCAATGATCTGTATGTTTTACAATCTAAAGTTGTCTTGCAGATGAAGAAAACCAAATATTATTGTCCTGTGCTTTAGCATTTAAATATTAATTCATGCTATTAACATTTTAAAAATCAATTTTCACATAATTCAATTGAAATATGGAAAATGTTTCCTAAAATTGAACTGATTTAAAAATTAATTTTATGAAAAATTACTTTTCATATAAACATAAGCCCTGAAGATTCAAATGATACTTTAAGAATATCTGTTTTGTTGCTTGTTTTGAAACCAAATAATGCCCTAAGAAAGTTCATCAGTAAACTGCAAAGTAAAGACCTTTGGACCAGCACTGGCTAATGCTGATCTAAAAAGTGACTTCATTCACAGTGAGGAAACCTCACCCATTTTAAAAGGCAAGCGATTATTATATTTTTATATGGAAATTCTGAATTATTATAAATAAATCCATTAAAGAAGGATTTGCAAGTTTAGCTTTTCAGTGGAAAAGCTCCTAGGTCTCAGTGGGAGCTGAAGTCTCCTCTGAGATGCCTGTCTTCCATGTTAGAGACAGAACATTTCATTCTAATATCAATAAAAAACAAGAGCTGCATCCCCATTACACTTGTCTTGAACCTACATACCAGCCTTCATTCATGTGAGTGAACTCTGTAGGCCACTACTATTATTCACCTAAGGGAGTACTCTAAGGTTACATTCTAAGTCTGTTTACTTGCATCAGTATAATAACATGAAAAATCATAAATAATATTAGCTGAAAAGTCCACATCTGTTTCTCATTCAATGTAAAGTGCTACATTGCCTTAGTTTACAAAATGGCCATTGATAAATGCAACTGAACTTCAAATGATGTTACAGCAGAACGTAGTACTTCATTTTCACCATTATTTAACAAAGATGTCACAGTCACAGTAGAGTACAATGAATGAAATATAACAGGTAGAAATAAATTTTGTGAGATGAGACTGTTTTCTTATAAATACTAGAACCAACTATCATTCCCCATGAAGACAAGAATTTTTTTGCTGTTGACATCATTGGAATAGGACTTTGGCTACTGAAGTTCAAGAATTGTATAATGGAGTGAAAGTGCCAAAGTGAGCAAGGTAGTTACCCAGCGTTACCACTGACTCAAGCCACTCTCAATCCCTTCTCATACTCTACTGATACTTTCTTCTACATTCATTCTTTGCTAAATTCCAGTATATGAGTTCAGAAATTTTATTAGCCAGTGCATGACTAGTGCCAGCCAAATTCACACAGTAAAATCACAAACTAAGCCTTTTGTACTAATTCTTCTGATGTTTTTAAAATCAAACACTCCAGGGACTTCTCTGTGGTGAAAAAATGCTGTCAAATATGACCAAAATGTTATTGATGACACGTACATGATAGTGTGTAAGCTAGTGGTTGTTATGTACTGTGTTTCTAAGAAATGGACTCTGTCTTAAGAAATGAAAATGGGACCTACTGACATTCAGAAAATTGCAGGATAAAGCTGTGTCTTATGTACAAACAATGCTTATTTAATTGGACTGGGTGATTTCAGTCCTGATGGATATTTTACAATGTAAGCAGTGTTGTAATCTTTGCAAACTCGATTCAGTAAACAATTTATGATATCATTTTATCTTTAAAAAGATAACCTCAATTTCTATAAATGTAATTTATCTCTGTACCATGTCTTACCTCACTTCCTTTATTCCAGTGCTCTGTAAATTCTGAATTCTCACCCCATCTGTAGTATCTCATGATAAACAAAGTGACTGAACATACAGAATTACTTAGTTCCAGTGTAATTTAAATCCCTCTACGTGAATTTTAGGCCTGAGGTTACACACTGAAAGTTTTTAACAACCCAAAGTTTAAATGATTTTGGAAGAATAGCTTTTCTGCAGCAGAGTAACATGTAAAAAAATCCCCTATACAACCACAACTCCAATCATCATGAAACAGACTTTTTTTCTTACACTTAAAATAGGTAAGTATATGTCAGGATGTATTTCAAGGAATGCTTTGTAAATCAACACCCAAAACCACTTAGAAAGTTTTAAATAATTTTGCCCTAAATGTAACGAACACTTCCATATAAAATCCTACTCTAGCTGGATTGGGTTTAAGAGTTGACATCCAAATCTTATTAACTGTAAATGTTAGTCCATATAAATTCCACTAAAGTCTGACTGCAATTAGCTCTTCAATCAGACTTAAAAACTACAAACAAGCCCCCCTCCCTAAAACAAAGTCCTGCAGGTCAAAAATGGATGGTTACAGTCAATATCACATAGACCATTTAATAGGAAACAGAGTATATTGTTGTTCAACGATCCAAGATGTGGTCTGCGTAAAAGTCAGTTCAGGGGAGCCATCACCTTCTTTTGCGTGCAGCATCATTGTGCGCAGTTATCACAGTTTGCCAAGTCACTCTCTTGACTGATAGAACAAGATGTAGCCAGACTCTGAATTTTTTGATATATCAGAAGTCAGACCATAGAATTCTTCAATAGCTTGAGCATCTATTTTCTGCAAAATAAATAATTTTTTAATATGCTGTTAGATAAAACAAGTACCAAACACAGATTAAACAACGGCATGAACAGAAAAGACAAAACTAGTTATTTGGTTTGGAGTAGCAATTAGCAAATTCTGTTTGCAATTTAAGCAGTGAAAGGGTAATGTTCAGAGTCTGAGCCCTGCTGATCTCACTCACAGAAGTTCATAGGCATGTTTGTCTCACTGAACTTAACTGAATTAGGCTTTTTCCAATAACAGATGGACTCCTTGGAACGCAGTAGTGAACACTGTTAAAACACATAAATGTGACCATATGATCCCATCTTTCTGAAATAATCCAGAAACCCTTCCCAAGATATGCCCCATCCAACATCCCAGTGCTTACTTTCCTTACCTCCTGGGAAATGACCCAAGACCTTGGTTTTGCCAAGGTGCAACAATGACATGAAGGATTTGAATAAGAATAAAATGCAGAATGCTTAGACAGAATCCGTAATAGCTGTGGGAGAGACACTGCTCTCCTTTACATTCAGGCAATCCCAGATTGTCTATTGAATTCAGACTTTCTTGTAACTTTCCAATTGCTCAAAATTTTCTACAGCAATGCTAGCTTTACCTAATCCAATTTTGCCAAGTGATAGGTTTTAGTGAATTAAATTGATTTTATTAGATATGGAAAACATTCCAAATTAAACCCTTAAAGTCTGATATTAAAAGCATTTGATGTTGCTCTGAAATGAAACAACCCCCTCTGACATTGACAGAGCACAAACTAGAGGATTAATAATTTTGTTTAGTCTTGCTTCCTAACAGAGCTGAGCTAAATGTCAGATTACAACCACACTGGCTTTGCAGACTAGAAATCTCTAGCTAGATCTGGATCAGAAGTTTAACCCCAAGTAGAGAAGAGAACATAAATACAAAAGTTGTGCTTGTGATCTTCAGCATACTGACCTCTACAATGTCATCATCAAACAAGAGCCAAAATCCATGACTTTTCACAATAGTAATATAATGCCCCCGGTTTGGTCCACTAGAAAGGAAGAACAAAAACCCAGACCACAAAATATTAGAAAATACTATTGAGTCCATTTTGAAAAGTCGCATTTCTTTATGCAAGCAGAATTACAATGAATGTTATTAAAACCATAGTAACCCCACCCCTGGTAATACAGTAGACATTTAGTCCTTTCAACTTCTTATTGACTTGTTGCAAATTCATCAACTGAAATCTAAAGGTGTTATTTTCATCTATGCCAGGACCATTTACAAAGTAACCTAACCTACAGAACACTTAACAAGTTGCAAATGTGTTAAAAACATTATGAATCAAGTACACGGGGGAAAATTGTTCTGTGTCAACTGTGAATGTTTAGTTACATATAGTCTTTGAGAAGAGAAAGGACAACTTGTATTCCTAGAGCCCCAAGGATTCTTCTGTTTGTTTCATATTTCACAATACCCCATATGTGAGAGGCTTTATTAAAGCTACCAATTTCATTACCTTGACAGGAAATCAGGGTCATCTGTTGTGGGCGTACATGCTAGCAACTCTCACAGAGTCCTGGCTCCCGAGCTGTCTAAGTGGGTTCACGAGGAATGAGGCAATTTCACTAATTTAAGCCAAATTTGTGACTTGGGGAGATCTGAGACATTATTTCTTAAACAAATACAGACTTGCTGTGAGGGAGGGTGGCTAAAAGGGTCAGCCCAAGACACGTGCAAGTCAGTGCAGCAGCAGGGTTTAAGCCCTCCCTTCCACTCCCCCCACATTTGCCCTTGCAAATGTCTGGCAATAGTTTATGATACACATGTAAGTCTATTACCTTCCACAGTGGACAACAACAGCTACCAAGTCATACATCCGATCTAAGTTGACAGCATCGCCAGATGTGTTGAAGAGACGTAACTCCAGAGGAAATACTACACGATAAGACAGCTTAGTATACCTGTGCAGTTGCTCCATATACTTGAATCTCTTGAGGTGTAAGGCAAGAATCATTGGCAGTTTTTTTACTCTCATCCTGTGAAACCGTTAGAGAGCACATGATAAACACCTGACCAGTTGAAAGCTGTTCTCTTTCCTTAATAAGCAAATGTCTTACAAAAGCACTCTGTAAGTAACAATAGTCAACTAGCAATAGCTTCTAGACTAAGACGTGCTGCTACATCTGTCTGAAGGTTTTTCTGGCCCACACAGAGAATGCAGTTGGGATGTAAGGCTTCTAGATATCTAAACATAATAAGTAAATACCAAGGCGAAGGTTAGTCAGAACCCCAGAGGGACATGGTGAAACAGCTGGCTCTTCGCTTACCTTTTCTGTGCCTCCTGTTTACTGCAGCAAGTTTCACAGTAGTATTTCTGTTCACTACATAATGTCTCTGTGTTACTGAAGTCTCTGTAAATAAATACAGTTATCAGTTCTTAAAGGATCTGAATACATTTGCCCCACTTTGGACTGATAAACTGGAACCTTGAAAAGACACACAGGATGAAATTTTCTCTACACTGAGTCTGGTTTTCTAAAACATCTAAAGTGACTGTACTGAGGTTTGCAAAGAGACTTAAGGTATCTGGCTGCTATGATGGGGCTATTTTAGGAGCTGAGGAGCTCCACATGATAAAAGTGGAGGGTCGTGTGTTTTAAAATGGGACTTTTATCTGGTGTCTTACTTCTGTAAGTCACTTCTTACTTCTGTAGTCACTCAACCCACCCAGTTACTTTTTAAATTATTTGCAGAATGGAGAAGCTTTAAGTGCACTTCTGTAATCCCCAAACAGCTCACACTTCATGGTGTTCTTCCATAAAATAGGTTTGAACACTCTTACACAGAAGAAATAAATTGAACTCAGATTCCTGCATCCTCTAACCTCTTGAACAGTCATCCAGAAATTTTTAAATTATACTTTCTCGTTTTCTAAAAAGGAAAGCAGCAGGTAGTATAGAAAAATTTGTAAATCCTGATCAAATAAACACACTGAGAGATGTTTTTGGATTGAACATTTGCAGTGACAGAGGCAGAAGAAGGCTGGTTTGATATCATCTCTCAGTTTACAGAAAAGATTTGTTGGAAGTCACAGTGCTGATATTCTTTGGAGCAGAATTTTAGGTACCTAAAAATTCTTAACTGTAAAACAAAGAAAAAAAAAGTAATTTTTTTGCCACCTCTAGTATTACATTGCAGCTGAGGTGTTACATTGCAGGTGTTTTAAGAACTTTAAATGCAGAAATAAGCACCTATCTTTTAAGCACATTGGTTTTCTTGTGACTTTGGGCCTTAAATACTTATATCAGAAGCACAGAACTGTCCTATTGATTGCACTTGTGCTGTATGGAACTTCTAACAGATGCTGAACAGTTAAAAACAACAGGTCACTGACTGGAGTTCACACAGTCTGCATGTGCAAGAGGCCACAATCTTGCAGAGCTCCTCTCTAGTCTGCAAAGCTACTTTCAAGATATGTCTAACTCTCTCCTTTTCCATTAACCCTCCAATCTGCATTCTGTTTATGTTATTGTAACAAGAGAAGGAAATTTTAAATAAAACTGTTCAAGATATACTAATTTATTCATTGCCCTCATGCTTCCACAGTCCGTGTCTGTACAGCCTCTATGCTATAGTGTGAAACATGCTTTCTATTGTTAATATACATAAATAACAGGAATTTTCTGTTTAAAGAGATAAGAGAATTCTTGGTGTAATATAAATACATAATTAAAATTCAGGACCAAATTGACTGGTAAACTTTGTAACTCCTAGTGGAAATGAAAATAATGGATATGGACTATATTAGTTATTGGACTTCTATTGCTTCAGGCCCATGTGTCTATCCTGTGGACTATGCCAGAGGTTTGTATTCTTCAGACATCTTGAGCACACAAGGACCTTTTACATTTTGAAAAACTACAGACACAAAAGAACATTCATGTGTAGTAACAAGAAACTCATTCTACTTAAATGTTATCTTGCACAGGTTTTCTATATTTTACCTTTTCAATGCAGTAACACTTAAAGCTGTTAAGACACAGCAAAGCAGTTGTTTAAAAAACAGGAAGCAGCAAAGTTTCCAAAAAGAGTAATAACTTAGATGTTCCCATTGAAAGAAACCACAAAAGTGCTTATGCTTTAATAATGTATAATACCAGGGAGCAATGAGAGGAAATCCATATTCTAACTAAATATATGTTTTCTAAATAGAGATAGAAATGTTGTTAGTGTAAAACACAATCAGAATAAATCATAGATGATGACTCTTCTCCTGTTCAATCTGTAAATGCCACTCCAAGAAAAGAAAAACCAGGATTTTGCTTTCCTTTATTTCCTCAAGGAACAATAGGTGAACTTCAAAATGCATGTCATGTTGTTGGAGTAAAGGCAAATACTACACTGGGATGAATAAAGGGCATCCATTCTTCTCAGGATTGTGTAGATCTCTGCTGGAGTGTTATGCCTAGTTTTAGGCAGCTGCACCTCAAGAAAGATGGAATTCAGAGAGAGGGTCAGTTGGAGAGAATGCTTCAGAGTAATGAACATGAGCAGAGATCCAGAGAAGATAGCCTGAGAAGGAAAAGTCGAATGACCTTAGGCAGTTTAAATTAAAAAGAAGATAATTACATTCTTCCTGCATGTAAAAGGCTACTGCTAAGAGAAAGGAGGGGCAAGCCCTGGTTTATTTCCAGAGTACACAGGACAGGTAGAAATAGGCTTGCACTGAAACAGGGAAGATTCATGTTGCACAGCAGAAAAAACATTAGTAGTAAGATCAGGAAGAACTGGGATAAACAAGTTACTACTGCTAAAATGATCTTCTAGAACAGGTTGGCTAAGCAACCAGTCTGATGTGGAGATAGAGGCTAACCTCTTGGGGTCCCCTTTAACTCCACCATTCCGCTGTTGGTTGCGGTAGTGCAGATGCAGTTCTTCCACAGCTTAAGCTACAGTCACTGTCTGTTCAGTAGTAGAGATGCTATTGGCACTTTTACTGAAGTATTCTGCTTTTGCACAAAATGGCTTTTCCAAACAAAACATTTCCAAGAAGTTTAACAACCAAGAAATTAAATTAAAAACTGGAGAAAGCTGGAGGACAGATTATGACTTATGTACAGCAGCAGTTTCTAACAAGTTCCCCAGACTCAACTGTATAAGAAAAAGAAAAAGTCAGAGCTCAGTCTCCAGTAACTGTATAATACGGAACCAAGTAACAACTCAGGCTAGAAAGGACTTCAGAAGATGCTCACTTCAATCTCCTTGCATCAGTGTGATTTCAAACTGACATGGAACACCATAGGGAAAGGTAAGTAATGCTGAGAAGTTCAAAGTAGTGGCTACAGTGAGGAACCAAAGTGTTCAAAACCAAAAGTCTGTTGTACCAATACTGATTTGACTGTTGGTGACTACGAACAGACAAAGAGACTACAGGAGAAAAAGAGAGAAAAATGCACTGCTTTCCCAAGCTGCTCTTCACTTTACTCCCTTTTTACAATGAGGCTAGTTAGGGCAGTGTGGACTCTTGAGAGCTAAGGTCTGCTACAGTACCCTACAACAGTCTGAACAGAAACTGAGAAGGAAAAAACTTACTGGACCTCGCACTTTAAAATGTAACAGAAGTTACTTAGAACAACTGTGTTATCCACAGAGAAACCACTGCTTTCTGACTCCCATGATTTCTCTTTCTGTGACTTTGAGCTTGGGATGAAATGCCAGGCAATCCTTCCTAGGCATTCCAGAATAAGTGGTAAATGCAATTTCAACCTTGGTAGCAATTTTGGAGTTTGAAAGAGTTTGATCAATTGATAATCATTACCTCAGAGCAGCAACATATTGTCTTAAATAGAGGTAATGGATTATTCTATCAATGCCAAAATGCTGGATATCTCTCAGAACAATCATCCACGCATGTCTGAAAATTATTTTGATCTCTAAAGTATTTCTTAGCAGTTAAGAGCATACTAGGAGCAGAAGTGAAATTTAGAATAAAAGATAATTTTAGGATCAGACACAGATTAAGAAATTTATAATAGAAAAGTAGAGTTGAAATCTTTGACCTTCCAGGGACTCTAGCACTCATTCTGCAAAGCACACACTTAACTTTTAATATACACATAAGTTCTAATCAACAAGGCACTTGAGTAGAAGCTTAAAGATAAGCACACAAATCTCTTTGTAGACAATTATTATTCTGCAGCCATTCTTCTAAATTTCAAGGCAATCAACTATTTTCCCCAAGAGATGATTTTTTCTCTCTTTCAAATACACACATTGAAAGAGAAAGTGAGTAAAACAAAGTACATTAATGTATATTTTGTCTTTAGAGAAACCATCCATTTTAAAGTATTTTTCTTCTGCTTGGGAAAAGTTCAAAAGCAAATGTTATTCTATTTTTCTGTATCAATTAGACTTGAAAATTTTAACAGCTAGACAGAACTATCTGCCAAAAAGATCCATTCATTTACCTTAGACAGTGTGTAATCGATGTGTTCTGCTCCACATCCACAGAAAGGTCAAGAAAATCTTCATCTTTGCTACTAACCTGTTGCAAAAAATGTACATGTGAAACAGATATGCCATACATCTACATGCTGTTTATATTTCTAGCAAATGCTAAATGATAGAGTAATTTCTACAAAAATAAGTTACTCAAAAATAATTAATTTCAATGGGGTTTTTTGTTCTAGTTCAGTGTGACTGTATTTATTAGTAATTCTACTAATCCAGCTTTCATATAATTTAACTTCTGTCTGCTCCACTGATCCAATCCCACCAAGCATGGACCAGTGATGACAGCCTGTTCACTAATGGTCAACCATTATCCCCTGTTTCAGCCATGATTGGTGCAGTACATGTGTTCCCTTGTTATGCAACACAGTCTACGTTCTTATTTTACCAGACTTTTGTTTACTCTTTGTATAATGTATCAAATTATATAATCATAGTTTATTCCTACGTAATTATTATTTCCACTACTAAGGATGTGATTAAGATATTTTCCAAATATGCATCTGTCAAGAAATATCATATTTAACTATGTTATCTTTTCCTTCCAGTGAAGCATTAAAAAGGCTGGGTTTATATTTCTGGTTGACACAGCTGCATTTCCCCATCAAATATTGTTCCTGGTCAATACCATTAACTAAAAAATTTAGAGATCAAAGGTAAAAATTATGAAGTGATAATATTTTGCAAAATCATTTTGGTATTGCCAATCTCTCTTTTAGGCAGAACTAGAGGAGAAAAAGTATAATGAGTTTTTATTATAAAAAATTAAGCCCAGGTGTTTTCAGAATGACAGGTCTTGATTTTTGTTTTAAAAATTATTTTTCACTAAGAGTTTAATCTTGAATGTGAAGTTACATTAACAAAAAATCATGCAAATGGATAATTCTTGTAATACTTCAACTGAGTCAAAAGACTGCAGAATTACTTGCTGCACATGAATCCTGTCATATTCATAACAAGCAATTGCTAAAATGTTGTGTGAACACTCTGTATTTTGCCTCCTATGACTGCATTTCCTTAGAATAACTAAATCAGATGGTACAACAAAGATGTTCAAATCAAGAATTTACATGAGGGGTTGAATTCATCATTCTGGCAAAAGTCCCTCTTGCCCAGATTTGTGCAATTCTATGAATGTACTACTTTCAGCTCGTATTTGTGTTGTGTCAGAGATCATATAAGCTTGGTTAAAGCATCCCATACCAGACTTGAATCCAGAGAAGCACCTTTAGCAAGATGAATTTTGTTATTATCAGAGATGCACAGAGGCGTAGCACACCCCCAAATGAAATGAACAGCAGTTCTTGAAACAAAAATCCTCCCTGAGACACGACTTGACCCGCAGGGAACAGGAAGCCACAAAATTGGCAACAGTCAACTGCAGTATAAATATACAGCTAAGATTTGAAAAATAAAGCAACAAAGCTTCAGAGAACATTGTGTTTCTGCAGCTGGAACTAGGCTTCTGTCAGACACACTGCGTATCACGAAAGAGGTTAAATACTTGAAAAAGTCTTTAGCAATTATAGCATTTCATCTGAATACCTCAAAGAAGCTAGAAATTTTGTTATTGATTTCAGCATATAAAATGTTTACCAAAAGGGAAGATGAGCTACTTAGAGCTAGAATAATACAGACTAAAACTAAAGGTAGCTAGAAAACCAGATTCCAACTGCACTTTTTGTTAGTGCAATAAGAACTGCTGGAACCTGAAGGACTCTTCATGCACTGCTTATGAATATTTTAGCAAAGGAGCATCTTTTAATTTGTTTTACTATTTCCCAAAGATTTCATTAATCCAAGAAAAACAAACTGGAAAAATATCTTGAGTAGTAGACAGCATTTCCGCATTCAGAGGAAGCTACAGAGAAGCTTTCCTACCTAGCACTATATTTTTCATAAAGTTTGGTCACTTTGAAATACAAGTAGGGAATTGTGCAGCTTTGCTGTTACTCAGGAACTCATCCCCACTTCACTACAGTTTGTCTGAGTAAACACTAGATATTGATTTTGAGCTAGGCCACAACCATTTAGAATTCATGATTATAACAATTTACAATTATTTCACTTACTTTAACTTGCTTTTATTACCTGGATTTTTAAAATTGAAATAGATTAATTAATTTCCAATATCTCTCTCATGCTTTTTTTCTTATACAAGCTTGTGTCAAACTTGTTCCAACACCTTTTTCATGTTGACTATCATTGTATCTCCTCTTCCCACTCCCCTCCTCTGATCCAAATCCCTGGAAAAGTCATATTTTCTTGGAATACAAAGCTATTCTTTATGATTAGAAATATCAGAATATGTTCTTTTGCACATCTGGTAGGATGTGGGTAAAGTTTATCTCACCTATTTCAGCTATCTAATGATATTTAACCTCAGCTTGCTGTCTGAAGATACCTGCTCTGGGCACCTACTCCCATCTTAACACAGCTAATCTAAAGCTGTGTTTTCTTTAGAGGAAGCCCTTAGTAGCAGTACTGATCTGAGTAAAAACATGCTATCCTTAGGCCAGAACAGCAAACTCTGGCCCAGCTCAGAGCACTGCTGCACCAACAATTGCAACAGCTTGATAATGGCTTAGAGCCAGGATGAGCTGTATAGAAAAAAATACCTGATACAGATAAAAACTTTCTGTTTCATGAAACAGTCTACAGAGATGGAGAAAGTTTCCTGCAGAAGCTCCTTTATAATCCCCATCATCTACAGAAGAAGTTGAGAAAAGTAGTTCATATTTGACATCTGTCAACTTTACCAAGCAAAGGTTAGGTGAGGCTAATTACCACCTTTTCAGAAGGTCAGTGTTGCTGTTTTCCCCAAACTAGTCGTTTTCCTCTCTGTGTTACTCCTTCATATAGCAGCCTCACAGGACCACTTTTAAAAAATTATTTCTTTTCTCTTTCAGTAGGTGAATGTGATTGAAAACCATAGAAATCAAGAGCAGACTTGCAATCAGGTTTCCTAACTAAAACTAATTTTTACTTATACTTCAAACATAAGAGATTCCAAACTGACATTCAACCTCTAGAAAACATTAGGGAGATAAAAGATAACACACAGTTTGTTAATAATGTCTGTATACCAGTCACATTTTAAGATTGAATTAACACTGATTCATCTTCATATTTCACTTATTCATTGAATAAGATGTGAATACCTTCCCTCAAGGTTACAGTAGTAAGGAAGGGATTGATTCACTAGCAAGAATTGTAACTGTAGAGATATGTATTAGGACAGCAAAACCTGGCATATGGTAGCCAAGTAATGCTTACAAAAATAAATTTTTAGAAAAGAATATACTCACTTCAAGAAGTAAATTCTACAGGAATATCCACAATTCTCTGATGTCTGAAAAGATTCATATATTTATATATATAAAATGTATCTATCTATTAATGGGTAACAACAACAAAAAAAAATCTATCCCAATGCTTACGGTTTCACAGTTCAAACATCTAGTTTCGTTAGTCAGTGTTCCCTGAAAAATCTCATGCACCCAGGTGAGTTCTTGTTTATTGTTCTCTTCAGCTTCATTCATGTTGCCATTTTTCAGTTTCCCATTTTGCTTTTCCTGTTTCTTCTCCTCCTGCAAAATGTCTGCAATGGTGTTGAGCAGGTAATTTAAAAACTCATGTGCATCCTGCTGCATGTAGTTGTCAAAGAGATCTGTGAAGGAGAGAGTCAAGATTTGTACAGCAGAATATATCCTTTTCTTCAAGAAAGAAAATTAATTTTTTCTCCCAAATATGTGTACTGGCCCTTGCTCAGGAAAGTATTTAGAATCATGCCAAAAAAGAGCAGTTTTGCAGCCAGTCCTCCTGGTTTCAGTGAAGGTACTCGGGGGAAAACTTCTGCTCACATAACTTTATCTGTCTAGAAGGTTACACTCATTGGAGCTGGTTGTGTAGGCTCCTGCTACAGTCAATGAAGAAAGCAAGAGGGTGACTCATCCTAAATTAAGTCCTTACACTGGATGTCTAACTTTAGACAGCACTGACTCCCATCCATATATTCCAAGTTCCTCAGACACGTAGGAACACTGCAGAGTTTTGACAGTAAGACACATGCCTGGGAAAACCAAAGATGATGGATGCTGACATATACCAACATACTGTGTCTAGCCAGGATGGAGTTACCTTTCCCACGCCTTAGCCCTTAAGGTGCTTTGTGTTGTATGTATGGCCAAAAATGTGTTGCTAATGAACCAGTGTTTTAGTTGATGCTGAGCAGTGCTCACACAGCATCAAGGCTGTCTCTCCAACTCTCCTCCTCCCCAAAGGCTGGTAGGCTGAATGTGGGAAAAAGGTTGGGAAGGGAGCATAGCTGAGGCAGCTGACCCAGACTGGCCAAAGTGATGTTCTATGCCATGAGGCTTGATGTTCAGCAATAAAATGTAAAAGACATACAGGAAAAGTAGGGAAGGGGAGGGAGTGCATTTATTTTTATGATACGTGTCTTCCAAAGAAACTCCACCACATGCCAAGGCCCTCCTTCCCAGGGAGGGGCTGGGAATCATCTCCTGATGGAAGGTAGAGAATAAATGTCCATTGGTTTTGCATTGCTTCCACATGTGGATTTTGCTGCGCTCTTTTGTTTTTTTTTTTTTTTTTTTTCTTATTAAACTGCCTTAATCTCTCCATCTGCTGAGGTGGGGAGTGAGAGACAGGCTTGGTGGGCACCTGACAGCCAGTCAAGGTTAATGCACCTCAAGTGGTAATAATAACACCATCTAACACAGCTCATTTTTCACACACAGTCAGATGAGCAGAAACTTGTCCTCTTCAATAAAAAATGCTTGCAGGAGGAGGGAATATCCCAGTGGTGATTAAGTACAGACTTCTCCAGTGAAGGGTTAACTTGCCCACCATGACAAAGACAAAAAGAATCTGTGTTCCCAGAAATGTGTATTTTTATTCCCCTGCTACTGAAAAAGCACACATAGATTTCCTCAGAAAATATTGTACAGAACCTTCGGCTTTGTAGTATCTAGCTTGGACACATAAGCAGGTTAATGCACACTGAGTCTGGCCCTAATTTAAAAAAGCTGAAAACATAAGATCCAGTCTCTAAAAGTGATCCCCAACAGTGTGGAGGCATTTATCACTAGATGACTCAGAGTTAACTTTGTCACAGTTTCAAACGTCTGCTCTGAAATGAACAGTCTGCTCATTTATATGCTGTCACTAGGAAGCAATTTCTTCCAGGTGTTTGACTCGCACTTTGTCTCTTCATTCCAAGCTCCTCTGTTTCTAAGCATACCACCTATGTTGATAGGAATCCAGGCCAAAATGGAGTTGTGTGACAGGCTTTTCTATCTCAAGATGTTCCTCAAATCCCTTAGCAAAGAGCTACCCCAAGATTAGGCATATGCTATTGCCAACCTAATGCTCAAAAAGTGTCTGATGCTTCACAATCCAAGAACAAGAGCAGCAGTTGATGTGCAGTCAACAGAACACCCCAAATACATCCAGTTACTTATCCTGAAGGGTGTTCTGCAGTAGTGGTGCTTGTAGCACTCCTAGGTCATACAGTTTCTATACTGCCAACTGCCCTCAATGTTTTTTTCTGCCATACTCCACAAAAAAAAAATAATTTAAAAATTACATCAAAGTGTCACCCTATTCCCAACCCTGGCTCACTGTACAGTACAGTCTGTCCCATCATGCTGTGCAAACATGATTAATTCATACACCTCTGGGAACATATACTGGTATACTTATGTCAAGCATAATATCATGTACAAAGATACTAGAATATTAATATCTAAACCCCACAAAGTACTAAAAGCAATTTACAAGTCTAACCTGTACCTCTGATTACTATGATCCCATTGACGAATATTTATTTATACGTCTCTGATCAATTCATGAATGTCTCAGAGGATTCCAGTTTTACACTTACCATTCTCTTTTCGTAACCTTGATATGAACTTCTTTGGTGGAATAACTCCAACTTTTTTCTTCTGAGTAGCAATACTGTGGAAAAGGTCTGCCAGGCAAGTCAAGAGATTTTCCTTCTTTTTCTGTTGGGCCTTGTATGATAATACATTTTCCCGAAACGGCCGGCAAAAATACAATGCCTGCAGCACGGAGTTACAGTAGCAGGTGTTCCCAAACTGCCATGTAAAATTAAAAACAAGCTTAATCCCTGTGCATCACAATAAAATTATTTGCTTCATTCAACTTCTGACTTCTGTGTCCCTGCCACAACTCAGCCATTTTTCCATTCAGCTGCTGTAGAAATATATTTCCACATCCACTCCTAACTCTTCACAGAAAAAACTGTGGTGTTCTGAATTAACTAGGATACAAACTAAAGGTTTCCACTTGCAAGAGATATATTTATTGTAGTGGATCTCATTAAGTTTCTTTCTGTATAATAATATACTCTTCCTGGGCTCTATCTTATTGCTCAGTAGCAGAATGATCAGTGTCTTCAATAGAAAGAATTACTATATCTGTATTATTTATATAGGAATAAACAAGAGATTAAACACTCTTCTCAGTCATTCTCTCTTTAGTCAAATAAAAAAGCTCCTCCTGAGAGTCCCCAATACAGAATGCTGTACCTAAGCTTGTACATACTTCCATCACTTCCTGCCTTTTCATGGCTAAAATAGACTTTTAACTTTATTGACATGTAAGTTCTCATCCCTGGAAACATTCATAGAACAGTAAACTGTTCTCTCTGAGGGTGTATGAAGCTGTCTTCAAACATCTGATACAGTTTTACAATTTGCCTAAAACTGGAACCTGAGCAGCATTTAAAAAAAACCCAAAACAACAAACCAAAAAACCCCAAAGACAATCTTACCTTAGAATAAGATTGATTAAGAGCTTGGGAGTGAAAAAACAAACAAACAAACAAACAAACAAATGAAAACAAGAAACAAAGCAAAGTTGAAGTAACACCAAAGTCAGAGTTCTGTATATGGTTTGCCTATGGAACATGGTACTTACATTGACCAATCCAAAGTAGTGTTCATTGATTGGGAACTGCTCTGGGCCAATGTCTTTTTCCAGAGCAGAGGCATTGGTGCCCTATACAAATTAAAAAAACAAAACAAAACAAAACAAAAACAAAACAAAAAAAAAAAAGGAAGAAATTATTTAGAATACTAAGATTCTAAAATAAAATTATGGACAGTATCAAGACAGAAAATAATTTTTTTTCAGTTATGATTAGCCAAGCTTATTGTGCCTTACTAACTGGCAAGCACAACAGTCTCATAAGGCAATAAAAATATTTGCCAATCTAGGTAGTGGAGCTGGCCCAGCATAACCCTCTAAGTAATGGCTGATTAGTAGTGAACAGGTCACAACAGTGGTTCTTTCCATACCCAGTGCTCCCTTATTTTTACGGTGTACATGGATATCTGAATCCCATTACTTGCTTGCCTCGTAAAGGTACTAGCTGAACTTAAGGCACAACCCCAAAAGTTATTTTAACTAATCCAGTTCCTAGATGTAAGGCAGGTTTTCTAAGCTTTACTGAAACTCCTCTAAATTCCTTTTAATTCATCATCAGCCTGTAACAATAGTTGGGCTTTGGATTGGTACACAGTTACAGTAACACCGCCACAAGTGTTAAAAGCAAGTGTAATGTACCAGTCATTTTGTCCTATCTAACAACAAAGGGCACATAAAAACAAGCACTGTTACACCTCTTAGTCACTACCTCGGTGTGGCAAGTTATTTTTAGCTGTGTCTCTACTCCAATAGCAAAATTGTTTAGGTAAATGCTGCTCTGTGAAGTACAACAACTAATTTTGTATGTTACCTCTAGTTTTACTGTCTTAAAAGGCCCATTTTTAAACAAGTTTAAATTAAGCAAGCAAGCTAGATTGCTGCTAAATATGTCATCACTCCTACCCACTCTGTAAGCCTGGCTCCATCCTCTTGAAATACTCCCTTCAGATACTTATAGACAATTGATGAGTTCCCCCCTTAGTGGTCCCTTCTTGAGGCTGAACAGGTCCAGCTTCCTCAGGCTTTCCTCATAAGAGAGATGCTCCAGTCCCTTAATCACCTTTGTCACCCTCTGCTGGACCCACTGCAGAAGCTCCATGTCTCTCTCAT